>OX422213.1:118621975-119091291 GCA_949130495.1 Sambucus nigra
ATTTACTATTTTAAGCCCTTTACACTTTATCCTTGATTTTATTCCAAAAATTGTATTGATTTAGGACCAATACGGGTAACATCTTTTCTAACATTTTTATTTCATTAAATTGTTCCACTTTAAGGAAAATTACCAATTTACCCATTTATTTCCAAACTTACCTTTGACTCCATTACACAAGTGTTAATTTTTCCAAAACACTATTAAGTTACCCACACAAACTTCTTAAGTGTTTTAATACCGTTAACACATTTTTAACCTTGGATTAATATTCTTCTTAATTGGAAGCATCTTTATTCCATTATCTCCTTTCCAATTTCACAAGTGTTAATCTCTTACCACATTATTAAGTTAGACACACCAATTTTGCAATATTGAATCATTAACACTTGTTCAACAACATTAATAACCATTTTTTTCAAACTAGACATTTCTTTACTTTCTTCATTCAAGAAATCCATTTACACTTAAAAACTACTATTATAAGAAAATATCGTTTCCTTCTATTTTTCATGTAGTCTAACAACTTTGTACTTATCACACTTTTTACCCCTTTTTCACATTCTATAAAGACAAGAATTCTCAACTATTCTTTATTCCTTGTTTAAACCCAATCAAATCTTCATCAACTTGTTTACACATTCATTGTCCAAATACTACAAGTTTATATTCATCAGAACATGTATTTTAGACCTTAAAATCCCATCAAATGGGTTAAATATATTTTTCATTCTAGAAATTCATCATACTTGCAAAAATGTATTTTTAAAGCACAAAAGACGTTTAATTTTCTTCAAACTCAACAAATGTCCATTTTTCATGAAATTTTAATCTTTTGTAAGAAACTTTAAAACATTATTTCACCAATGTTTAAGAAAAATGAGTCATTATTCCCAAACATTTTATTTCACAAAATGTTGAACATCAATCTTTCAAGAAAGTACCCCGTTTCCACAAAATAATAACTTTTTGTAGTTCAAGACTTTGAAATATTTATTCATTCTTTAGTTTGAACAAAGTAACATTTTACCAGTATTTTTATTCCATAAAAATGTTTATTATTTACTACACATAATTTCATCATTTAATCAAATGCACCCTACTCGTGTAATCTAACCGCAAGACTACAAATAATGCAAAATAGAGTCTTAATACAAAGATTAATATTTTCCCACCTCTAAAGGCTCAAATGGTAGTATAAATTTTTATGTAGAAAGAGAAACCCCCACCTCCAAAGGTGTCCTCAAGGGGTTACCAAATGCATCCTCGAAAATTTTCTTTTCAAGCTACCAAGAAAAAACCCTGTCAAAACTCCATGAAAATTCCATCTTCATCTCCAAAAATCCCCGAGCACTCCTACAAAAATTGATAGATCTCCCCATCCATGGTGGAAATGGGTGTATAATGTTTAAATATGGTGGAATATGTAACAAATATGGTGTTTTAGTGTGGAAAGGTTGTGGTACTATGGTGGTTTTATGGTGGTGGAAGATAAAAATAGTGGAAGACCACCTTCTCTCACTTTCTTCTCTTCTTCTAACTTCATATAAACCAAATAATCCCTTATAAAACCCTCGCAAAGGCCAAAAATCCCGTTTTGTCCCTTCTAGGCTCGTCCGTTCTTGACAACTCAAAGATCCAAGGGCCATCAATATGACAACGCACATAGGCAAATAAGAATAAAATATTTTTGAGGCACGTCGAATGAATGACATATCAACCTCGTTCGATAGGTCACTTCGTTAGACCTTCACATGACCTGCCACTGAAATGTAATGGCATCTCATTTGTGTGACCTTCATGCGACATTTTACCTCGCCTGTAACGACCATATAATGTCATTTGAATGATATTCTTAAATTTTCCATTCCCTTAATCATTTAATTTTTGATCCACAACCCTCTTATAATCATCATTAACCCCACTTCAGTATAACTTATATATAATTTGATTGAATTATTGCGATATGGCATTATAGAAATATGAAAATAGTTATTACAACGGAAATAGAAAAATATTAAAAGAACTTGATGAACAAATAAACTAGTTAAGTGGTAAAAGAATTTTCATAATAAGTCAATTCTCTCGCTTCTCCATTGTCAACGTACGCAACTACATATTAACAACTGTTTTATATTTCATCAACCATTATTTGAGCCTCACCCTCCTGGAAAGTTCCTTCGTGTAATTTATTATTGACAAATACGAAGATGATTGTGCACACGCCAATAATCCTACTATTACACGGGTCCTTGAAATATAAATGTTTGGCATTGCCACCATTAATGGTTGAAAATGATCCAAGACTTGTGATAGGAAGAGGCTCTGGGAAGGGAAATATTGTAGGAGGCAACATTGGGGAGGAAAATGTTAATCAAAGTGCCATTTAGAAGGGGAATGTTAAAGGAGACGGTATTTGGTATGAGAAACTTCCAAAGGGAGGAAAAGGAAAACTTTGAGGAAGAAGGTAAGGGAAACCCTAAGGAGGCATTGGGGGATGATAACCTTCAGTAAAAAGGGTCACAAGTTTCCCATTTTTTTTCGCTAAGAGTCCCAGGTTACTTTTAATCTCCTGAACATCTTCATCAGTCTTGGATTGTTACTTCTATTGGAATGATATATGACTCCAGACCGAAGAAATTTCATCCAAGAGATGTGCGGTATGTTGTAATATTTATCTTTGGCATATGTGATCCAACACCTCTTCTCCTCCCCTTTGGTCCTTTCCAAAAGTCTGGGTCAGGGAATCATTATCCAAGTCATTAAAAGGGTTCAAACTTAACTGACTAATAATGGCCTTTATTGATTCTAGAGTTCTTGCCAAGTGTGAAGGCAATTTATTATCTTTGTGTAATACCCCATATTTTTATGACTATTAAATTTGGGGATTTATTAAAATTAATTAGAGATATTAATTTAATATTAATCCGAAAATTATTTAAATATTTACTAGTGTGATGAGAGTTAGTAATTATTGGAATTTTGTTGTAAATTACTTTATGGTTAAATTAAGATGTGTAATTAAATTTAGTAAAATTATCACGAGAATCTAATTTGATAATTTTGGAAATTTTATCGCGACGCGCCTGTGTCGTGTCGGGATTTAATTCACATTAGTAAAAGTGAATAAATTATAATTCACCTGCATGGTCATTTTGAGTGCGTCAATGTGTCCGGAAGGGTCGAAATAGTCAAAATAATGTACCCGGGGATTTAGTTTGGGTCTCGGAGCGTTTTTAGGCCTAATTAACATCCCGGGAGGGCGTTTCAGACATTTTGTATTTTTGGGCATGGAAACCCACGAATTTTCTAAGGTTTTATCAGATGTTAGGGGTTGTCTTCTAGGGTTAACATAATTAAGAACAAAGAACAACCATTGGAGAGGAAGGGTAGAAGCTTTCCAAGGAGTTCTAGGCCAAAAACTCTGTCATTCGCACTGCCGTCACCGCCAAATTGTAGATCGCGCGATGAGGAACACAACCACACCAATTTCATCCACAAATCAGAAACAAAGATTTCCAGGCAAGTATCTATCTTTCTTTATTTTAGTTAAAGCTTCAATTATGTTAGTCTAGGGTTGATTATAACTAGTTTCATGAAAGAAGTCATATATTGGAGACTAGAATTCGCATGTTATAGAGGTAATAATCACATTCTGGAAATCTAATTCACATGTAGAGGATATACCACGAATTTTCTTTGAGTTAGGAGTAGAAAATCATGAAAAAGATTTGTAAGAATTAAGTTAAAGAAAATATTAGGGTTCTTGAGGTTTATATAGATTTTGCCTTTTTAATTTGTGATACTTGATGAAAACTCACATGTTTTACATAGAAAATTATTTATTTGGGTATATCACCCTTATAGTATCATTTGTTGGGAGTTTGGGAGTTAAATATGATGATTTGGTTGAGTTTGGAGAATGATTTATGTAGCTAAATTTTCTGCAGTTTCGTCAAAACTCCTTAATCGATCGATCGACGAAAGAGCATCGATCGATCGATTGACCCCCTTACATTGATCAATCAACCCCTCTTGGAAAACTCATATTCCTCTTTTAAATAGTGTTTTTCGATTAAAATGAGTAGTAACCTTTGAACATTATTGTTAGAACATTTTGGGACATAAAAGAGGACTAGTAGGACTTAGTAAAAATGGAGCTTTTAATGTAAGAAGAATTTAGGGTTAACGGGGAGTAATTTACCCATAAGAAATAATGGGAACGTGTAACTAAAGTAGTGAGACTCGTAAGGATGTTACGTTATAAATAAGAGAGTACTGACTGAAATGATATTTAGGGAGATAGGATATTACGAGTGATAAGAAGTAAGTATGGAATAACCCATAAATAAGAATAAAAGAGACGAGTCGTTATACGGGATAATCTAGTAATGTGGACGAAAAAAATATATCATAAGTATGGGTCATGGGCGTACCTAATTTAGAAATGGAAATGGTAGTATACATAGATGACTGTGTTGGTGCCCACACTATATACGTATGAAAATCATGCCCGCGCTACTTTCTATCACTTAGGTTACCGCGCTGGGATAGTCTTATCTCGATGGGACCTTTATGGGGGATATTGACTTGTACCCTAGAACATAGGAAACCTTGGTACTAGCTATCGGATTGATAGTCAGACGGTCCTAAGGGACGTGAGGGTATATGCTGACCTCTTAGTGACTTGGAACTATGCTTCGCCTCAATTTGTATGTGTTTTGTGTTAATACAGTTCGAGAGTGATTTCGAACTAGTATTACGAGTGATACGGGGACTCGATAGCAGAGTATGCCAGCACCATAAATTCTATGTGGGGTGCCGATAGTGTATATATATATATATATATATATATATATATATATATATATATATATATATATATTATATGGGTGATTAATATATGTATAGACTTGAAATTGGGAACTTTCTACTGTGACTAAAAGTAGTTAAGTAATGAATAAATATTCCAACTTTATTCTAAGTGTTTGAAAAGTTTGAGACAATTCTGAAAAACTTTATAATGAGATGAGATTCATGTGAAAACTTTACTTTCAAAAAAATCAATTATCTTAGCCCCAGTAATTGTCGGCATGAAAACTTATGAGGAATTTAAGTTAAGCTAAAATCTTGGGATTAATAGAGTGTGCACACTAGAAGAAAGGTGAGAATTTCTCAAGAGAGTGTCGAATACTAATATGATTGTTGCATTAGCCGGTAAGAATTTTATATACTTGCTATACTAAATTTGTAAACTGTTTTACAATCGGGCTCTGACTTGTTTCCTGTTATCTCTTCTCTCTTGTATATATATATATATATATTACAGGTGCCCAGCCACAGGGACGTCATGCTTAGGTACTTTGGAATGGACGTGTTCCAGCTTAGGTGGGAGTTGTAGCCCATTTGCTTAGACGATCTCCTTGTTGATTCCATTCTTAGTTCAGCTTTAATTAGTTGGGCATGTGTCGCCCGTTTCCTTATTCAGATGCATTTGTCAGAGATTATGTTCATTTTCCTTTAGTATTTTACTCGTTGGGATTTAAATACTGTCAGGATGGTTTTTCCATTATGGTTTTTAAGTTGGTATTAGTTGTCTGATTGGTTAAATTATTGTGTGTTCATTTCCAGTCTTTATAATTGTGTCATTCTTAAACTGTTAGTTATTAAATGTTTTATAATTGGATTTAATAAAATGGAAATAATGTTTTGAATGGTTTTGACACTTAGCTTAATTATTTAGGGTGTTTAAATTGGAAAGTTTATTTTGTGATAGTGATGCTAAGAATGAACCAACCGTTCACATTGGTTATAATTTAATAAGGGACTGATCCTCCGGTATTTAATTAGGCGGGGTGTTATAGGTGGTATCAGAGCATTAGGTTCTACTGTCCTTTAGGATTTATACGGCTTATTTCGCCTTCAGATTAGCGTCCTTCATATAGAGACCTATTTTTAGGATTGTTGTATTCTTGCATTTACACTTACGTCTTCAGCTATTCGAGATTTGTTAATAACTATAGACTAGTAAACTTCCTTCTCGTTTCAGATGCCTCCGAGACACGTACCCAAGGATAGATGTGCCCAAGCGGAGCAGGCAACAGCTCTGGCTCAGGGAATGATGAATGCAACCGAGGTAGCCGCTATCGTTGCTCAGCCGATTAATGCCGCATTAGCGGTAGTGGAGTAGGCTCCACCCCATGTTCAGGCAGTGGCACGAGTACCAGCATAGCTTCCTTCTGCATGGGAGCGGGTTAGGGATGCCTTCCAGAAGGCGCATCCCTAGAGTTCACGCATAGTTAGGATATCATTGTAGCCAACCAATGGAAGAAAGATATCCAGAGGCATATGTGCATGCACGAGTGCATGGACGTGCAGAAATAGTTGTTGGCTTCCTTCAAGATAGTGGGAGCCGCTTTGCAGTGGTGGGAATCCACCACTACCTTAGAGGACAGGGAAATTATCACGATTCAGTAATTCTGGGCGCAGTTTGACCTCAAATACTTTACATCCGTCGTGCAGACTGAGATGAGGCAGAAGTTACTGAATCTGATATAAGAAAATACGACTATTGCTGAGTACGAGGAGGAGTTCACTAGACTTCTCACTATAGTGCCAGATGAGGCACCCACTGAAGGGAAGAAGATACTGTTATTTGTAGACGGATTGGCCTGGAGGATCCGTCAGCACCTCATAGGCAATCTATCACTAAGTACTTATACGAATGTACTTAACGTTGCATTGTCACACTATCAGGATCACCGCTTCTATCTGCACGAAAGCAAATGAGTAGGAGAGTCCAGCCAGCAGGGCAGGATAGGGGTAGTAGTACTGGAGGGGCACCGGCATCTCAGGGGCAGACTCATCATAATGAGCAGAGTTCCCATTAGGGGGACCCTTCCAAGCGGTTCCGATCAGGTGACTCTAGACAGGGATTTGGGGGATTTAGTCTGGGCCAGCAGGGCCAACACCATCAGCAGTAGGGACAGTAACAGGGCCATCAAGCCCAACAGCGTTTCTAGCAAGGCAGTGGCGGGGTGGTAACGGCCAACAGGGCTATGGTGAGCAGGGACAGAAGGGAGGAAATTTTAGGGGCTGATGTTTCAGGTGTGGCAAGAATGTCCATAGGCGCCATGATTGTCCAAAGGGAGATATGGCTCCACAACAGTAGGGTGCCCGTAATGAGACACATATGCCACTTTTTCTAGCCGCCTTCCCAACACCATCTCAAGTACCAGCCCTACCAACCATCTCAGCATCTCAAGTAAAGCAAGGGCAATTGCAGTACGGACGTGTCTATAACGTCCACCAGGCAGAAGTTCCTCCGGCACCACCCGCGATTGAGGGTACGTTTACTATACATGGCACTATGGGTCGAGTTTTATTTGATACTAGGATAACACACTATTTTATAGGTACTCATTTTGCGAAGGCTTTAGGATTATTAGCCACAACAAAGAGCACTGTGACATGCGTAGACTCACCACAGGGGAATGGGTCACTGATTTTCTTTATATGCCGGGGTGTGGGTCACTGATTTTCTTTATATACCGGGGTGTGGGAGTAGAGATTCATAGCTTAATTTTACCAGCAGACATGTTAGTCTTAGAGATGCATGAGCACGATGTTATTATTGGCATGGATTGGCTCGCATCATACAGAGCCATGGTAGATTATTATGGTGGGAGTATTATCTTTTCCATTTCGGGATAGGAGATATTTTTAGTGGTGATGCCTCGCCTAGAGGGAGGCTCTTATGCTCATTTGTATTACATAAAGGAGGATACCTCTAAGGAGGTCATGATTTCCTTAGACTCGATCCCAGATTATTATGAGTATTTTGATGTATTTCAGGAGATACTAGGCCTACCCCTAGTCGAGAGATAGGTTTCGTCATAGACTTGTTACCAGATACTCGATCGATAGAACGCGTTCCATACCGTATGGTTCTAGTGGAAATGAGGGAGTTACGAAATCAGATAGAGCAGCTGTTAGGTCAAGGCTTCATTCGTAGGAGTACCTCACCTTGGGGAGCTCCAGTTTTGTTTGTGAAGAAGAGAGTTGGTTCACTGAGGTTATGCGTGGATTACCAAGAGCTGAACAAGGTAACGATACGGAACAAATATTCATTGCCTCGAATCGATGACCTGTTCGACCAGTTGAGAGGAGCAACCTTCTTTTCGAAGATAAATTTGAGATCAGGATACCATCAGCTAGGGATTAGGGAGCAGGATGTTTTGAAGACTGCTTTCTTGACGAGATATGGGTCCTATGAGTTCAGAGTCATGCCGTTTGGGCTCACAAATGCTCCAGTCGTATTAATGGACTTGATGAATCGACTATTCAGATAGTTATTAGATCATTTTCTCATCATCTTCATAGATGACATCCTGATATATTCACACACTGAGGAAAAGCATGGTGAGCATTTAAGGCAGGTTCTTCAGACCCTATGAGAGCATCAGTTGTATGCTAAGTACAAGAAGTGTGGATTCTCGTTATGGGAGGTGCAGTTTTTGGGACATGTTATATCCAAATTGGGGATAGCGGTTGACCCGAGTAAAGTGTCAACAGTGAGGGAGTGGGGACAACCCATGACACCGACAGAAATGCATAGTTTTTTGCGGTTAGCTGGGTACTACAGGAGATTCATACTAGGTTTCTCAAATATTGCGGGTCCATTGACGAATCTAACTCGCAAGGGGGTACCATATGTTTGGGACGATGCTTGTCAATTGGCTTTCGATGAGCTGAAAGATATGCTGACTTCGGCACCAATTCTTGCTTTACCCAAGGTGGGAGTGGAATATCTGGTTTACACCGATGCCTCTTTATGGGGAATCGGGGGAGTACTTCAGCAGGAGGAGAAGTCTATAGCTTTTGCCTCCCGCAAACTTAAGTCGCACGAAAGAAATTACCCCACTCACGACCTAGAATTAGCAGCTGTCATCTTTGCATTGAGGATATGGAGACATTATTTATGGGGGAGAAGTTCCACTTGTTCACATACCACAAGTCACTGCACTACCTGTTCACTCAACGAGAGCTGAATATGCATCAGCGCAAGTGGTTAGAGTTTGTGAAAGACTATCAGTTTGACATACAGTACCATCCGGGGAAGGCTAACGTGGTTGCTGATGCATTGAGCTGTAGACCAGTAGGCAACGTAGCAGACGTATGGAAAGCAAAGTGGAAAGAGTTGTATCACTAGGACATGGTAGCCCATTCCTTCATATCTCTCATGACATTGATACCTGACATTGTAATGAGGGTAATGCAGGCACAAACAACAGACTCATTTTTCCAGGAACAGATTGTACGGATTTTAGCTGAGGGTGCTGAGTCCTATTCAGTTGGTTCCGATGGAGGTTTGAGGTTTAATGGGAGATTAGTGGTCCCAGAAGGAGTGTACTTACATCATGCAGTGATGACACAGTCACACGGGTACAGATTTACGGTGCATCCGGGGGGAGATAAGATGTACCAGGATATGAGGCGACAGTACTGGTGGAGTGGGATGACAAAGGACATTTTTGAATTCGTGTCCAAGTGCTCTACTTGTCAGATGGTAAAGGTATACCACAAAAAAATGGTCGGGGTTGCTTCATCAGTTGGACATACCAATGTGGAAGTGGGAGAGTATTTCCATGGATTTCGTTACTGGGTTGCCTACATCACAGCGGGGTCACGACTCCATCTGGGTGATTGTGGACCATTTGACCAAGGTGTATCAATTTTTGGCAGTACGGACAGACTATACCATGGGCCAGTATGCTCATCTTTTCATTGCCAAGATTGTTAGACGACATAGGGTGCCCCTGGATATTGTGTCAGATAGAGACTAGATTTTTGTGTCGCGTTTCTGGGAGAGCTTTTAGAAGGCCATGAGTACAGAGTTGAGATTGAGTTCAGCTTATCACCCACATACAGATGGACAAATAGAGCGTACCAATCAGATGTTGGAAGATATGCTACGCATGTGTATCCTTGATTTTGGAGGAGGATGGGAGCCACAACTTCCACTGATGGAGTTTGCTTATAATAACACCAATCAGTTCACGATTGGCATGGCTCCATTTGAGGAATTATATGGCAGGCCTTGTCTTTCTCCAACTTGTTGGCTAGAGGCGGGGGACAACAAGTTTCTAGGACCAGAAGTGATTTAGGAAACCTCAGCTAGGATTGAGCTTACCAGGAGTCGCATTCGGGTAGCCCAGGACAGGCAGAAAAGCTACGCCGATGCAAAATGGTTTTTCCTAGAATTTAATGTGGGGGACCAACTATTACTACGCGTATCTCCTATGAAAGGAGTGAGGAGATTTAGGAAGAAGGGAAAACTAGCTCCAATGTACGTGGGACTATTTCCCATTATAGAGAAAATTGCACCGGTAGAATAAAGATTGGGACTACCAGAGCATTTACATCGCATTCACAATGTATTCCACATTTTGTCATTGAGATGATACCTTCGGGATGACAAGGACCACACCCACATCACGATTGAGGAGATTGACTTACAGCCCGATAACTCTTACGAGGAGAGGCCAGTGGCTATCCTAAACCATAGCGAAAGGAGGTTGAGGTCAAAGGTAGTTCCACTTGTACGGGTCCAGTGGGAGCATCATAATATGGAGGAATCTGATAAGCACCCAAAACTGTACAATTTATACCCCGAATAGATGTACTTTAGTTGCTAATTCTCGACAATTTGGGTCTTATGCGCTTAAATGTTTATTTTGTAGGTCTAATGTGCATTGCCGAGTTCAAAAGCTTAAATCAAGACAATTGCGCGTTTTATGGAGCAAATACCCTTATCCCGTATCCTAGCCTACCCGAAACTGAGCCTAAGCCTAGCCTAAACCCTATGTGTTTAGTTTGTGTCTTTTTATACTTTTTTAGATTTTTAGTTTGATTCATTTCAATTTTTAGGATATATTTTAGATTTATTTAGTATTTTATAGGTTTCATTTTCTATTTTCTATTTTATTTTGTATGATTTTATTTTGATTTCTATTCTATTAGTTTTTAGTTTTAGTTTTATTTTATTTGATTAGGATGAGAATTTTTAGGTTCTATTTTCTATTTTATTTTTTTTATTATAATTTTATTTTATTTTGATTTTATTAAGTTTTTAGTTTTAATTTTTATTTTATTAGGATTAATTTTTTAGGAATTTAGTTTTATTAGATTTTATTTGTTTAGGACTTTAGTTTTTAAGTTTAATAGATTTACATTTTTATTTTTATTTTCATTTCCTTTTAGTTTTACTTTTTATTGAGTCTTCATTTTATTTTTAGAATAGAAATTTAATTTTTAGATTTTTTATAGTTTTATTTTATTAGTTAGTTTTAGAGTTATTTTTAGGGCTTCAAACTAAACACACACACACATAACCCATAACACAACCACACCACTACTTATTCTACACCCTCACACCCACCATATTCCCCTACACCCTATCCACACCTTATCCCTCCTATTCACCTTCTTCCCTACACCACCACACTCTATCTCTCCATATCTCCATAACCTACCAACAACATCACCACCAATACTCACACCCACCTCCATTAAAACACCACAACTCCACCTCCATCTACCATCCCAATAAAATACCACTACCTGCTGGTGGTGGCTTGAAACCAAAAACCGGCGACAGCCCAACACCCCTCCGGAGAAAGCCTCTGGCGGACTAACCACAACGCCCCTCTCTCTCTCTAACCCTCATCCACTCCAGCCGGACCTCTCCCCTCTCTCCGTCGACACCCGCCTCCACTGCCTCCAACCATTCGCAACTCTCTCTCGACCCTTACCCGATCACCACCCCTGCAAACCTCCGCCGGTACTCTCATACCCGCGCCGACCAACCCCATCGCAGCCTTTTCCGTTCGGAACCCGAAAACCCAAACCATCAACCCCATGTTTCTTCAACCTCATACCCATTTCCTCTAAAAGCCAACCAAACCCATTACCCATTTCACCCAAACCCATTTCCCTTCTAACCTTACAAGAATTTCTTCACCTTCATAAGACAAACCAAACCAAATCCAAAAATCCAAGGCCAATTAAAACCCAGGTTCCACTTTAACTAACTTTAACTCTTTTACCTATTGTACCCCCAACTAAAACCTCTTACCCAAAAATACCCTTTCAACAAATCTGATATGTTTTAACCCATTACCTCATTCTCCCACTTTCCACATGACCTCACACCCCCATGCACATGTGCTCTCACCTTTCCCACATGCACACTTATACCAATTACCCAATTTACCCCCATGTGCACACTCCCCATGAACATGCATATTAATTCTTCCAACTACACCCCCCATGCTCCATGCCTACTATAAATGAAGATGAAGACCCCATTTAGAGGATAATTTTTAGATAGGAAAATTCTAGAGAGAGAATTGTAGAGAAAAATACCATTTGTAAATAGTTTTGTTTTATTTTTTTTAGATATTTGTGAGGTTAAATATTAATTGAGATTTAATTGAGTGTTCATTTATTTTCAAATTAATTGGATTCTCAATTGGAGGGTTGTATGCTTCTCATTCAAGGAGTGAAGTGTATTGAATTCAAGAGATTGGTTTGATTATTCTTCTATCTACTCTTTTATATTAAATGCCTATTGAATATTTGTTTATTATGTTTCATACCATGTTAGGCTAAAACCCCATTCAAGGGGTGGGGTGAAACCCTTATTTGATGTTATTTTAGTTTAATTAGTTTGATTACTTGAAATATCCCTTTGAATGTTAATTTTGATCCCTCACCCTTAAATTTACGCCTCGAGAGAGGGTTATTGATTTTCGAGAGAAAATCGAAATTCTAGTTATAATACCCATTTTAGATTCGAACTAGAGATAAGGGTTTCTTAAGTGGGGTATTATAACTTGAATTTCAACTCTAAATTTATTTTCTAAGATTGACATAAATTTTAATTGATCGATCCTAGCGGGTGATTAATTAAAAGGAGTGTAGATCTAATTTTCTAGAGTTGTGGGGTGTTAAACTTAATTTTCTAAAATATTACTTTTATAATTACACTTGCAACGAGAGTTGGTTTGTAATTTTTTATATTAATTTGGGAGAATTCAAATAATTAAATTAATTAATTAGAATAACTAAAATTTGTGGTGTAATCCCATTCCTTGATTGTTCTCACAATTATTTACCTCACTTTATCTCTTATTTTAGTGTTAGACTTTATTTTTCACTTTTAGTCACTTTCTAGTTAGTTGTTTTCATCTCATATTTTAATTTAGTCTTGTTTCACTTAACCTCACCCTATTGTTTTAATATTGAAAAAGCTAAAAAAATTAGAAAAGCGAAAAAGCACAAAAAGAAAATAAAAAGTGAATTACAATTGAATTTGTCTCTAGCTGACTCCCTAGGAAGTTGATTGATACCCTTACTTACCTCTACAATTGACTTTCATTTATTTTGTAGGTACATAAGGATTTTGATTAGAAGGACCTTATACAACAACGACAACTACACCGAAAAGTTCTTTCTATCAAATGGCGGCGTTGCCATTCTTGGGAGCGTGAAGCGCTCGGAGCGAATTCAATTTTGTAGTTCATTTATTTGTATATTTTTGCATTTTAGTACCATTTTTCTTTATTTTAGAAGTCTTGTATAAGGACTTTATTATCTTGGCTTGTATTGCGGTGCATAGGACACCATTCATTTTCCATTTAAAATTGTAATAATTGAAGACAATCATGATAGGGAAACCAGACAAGGTAGAGAGAGGGTGTCCATTGGAGAGGATTTAGGAGCCTCTCTACCTTGGGTCGGTAGGACTCCCGGGGACGACTGAGATAGGCGTGATCTCCCCCCGGTCGACTCAAATTTTTCGGCACTCCACGGCCTAAAAATCGTGGGAGGTACATTTTCTAAACCCTCGCGCCTCTTCTGTTAGTGAGTCAATTCAATTGTGT
Organism: Sambucus nigra; assembly: GCA_949130495.1. Taxonomy (NCBI): domain Eukaryota; kingdom Viridiplantae; phylum Streptophyta; class Magnoliopsida; order Dipsacales; family Adoxaceae; genus Sambucus; species Sambucus nigra. Next base: position 118,635,922 of record OX422213.1, read on the forward strand.
GCTCTTGTGTGCTCTTATGTGATTTTATTATCGCATTTATTTTCGAATGGTGTGATGAATTAATTAACTAAGACCTACACCCGATCACTCACGAGAAGGAATTTCATCACCCGACTCACTCGCTTACCATTGTGTGCTACCCTAGCCATCGCTAAATTTAATATCAATTAACTAGGTAGCCCACTAGGAGAAATTTTTGCAACGGCGATCACTCATATAAATTCCGTGAATTTTTTTATCGCCCGCGGATTTAATTAAAATTAGACTACCCTTTCACTAAATTCAAAGATAAAAATTGGTTATGTGCTAGTTAGGATTCTTCTTGACTTGTGTGTGTCCAATTAGATTTTTTTGGTAGTCGGTTTTAGTTAGTCCATCCAAATCAAAGAGTCCATATCTTTCCCCACCCTTTTCTTCCAAAAAAAAAATCAAAAAAAAAATTTCTTCCATCATTTTTTACAAAAAAATCCAAAAAAAAAAAATTTCTACTATTTTTTTACAAAAAAATCCAAAAATATTTTCTTTCTTTCATTTTTATAGAAAAATCCAAAAATCTTTTCTTCCATTATTTTTAGAAAATCCCAACAAAAAATTCTTTCCTTTTGAAAAAATTCCAAAAAATCAAAAAAAAATATTTCTCTCCACATGGCCGAGGAACGTCATTTACGGGACTACTTTGGTCATTTTCCATTGACACGTGACACGTGTGAGAGTGATCTTGAGCAGACTCTTTTCGATATTCTTAGTCGTTTCACCTCTCTCACGAGTACTGTTGGAACTCTTGACCCATCCATGCATGCACCTCCTATTCCATCACCCTCGGTGTCAAGTGTCGCCGTGTCTCCTCCTTTGTCTGCACCCATTGGTCCTATGCCGATCACTTGTCCCATGAGTGCCCACACTCTTCATATCCATACAAATCCACCTTGGAACATGTGTAACCATATGACACTGTTCTGGAACCCACCTCGGCCTATTATCCCGATATACCCAATTCCGAGTTGTATGAGTACCCGAGCTATTCGTGGATGCCTGATTACCCTTCCACGCAATACGTATCCCAACCCGATGTTGTGGATCCTCACACGTTCCAACAGTCATCATGGCAACCTTTTGCACCTGTTCACGATCTGTCCCCTCACTATGCACCCCATGAGTATCAACCAATTGTCCATCATGAAAGCGATCCTTTTGTGTATGATGAACTTGGCCCCACCCCAAACACTTCATATGAGTATTCTCCATATACTCCCGATTATAGCGAGTTCTGTCCACCTAACCCACCACCACCACTCCACCACCACTATCATCAACCTCCACTCCCGAAACCCTCTTGCAAAAGTTCATACTTGAGCAAGAGCAAGCAATTCAAACTAAAGCTCTCCAAAGGCTTGAACAAAGGTTACATGAATTGGAGTGTCCGAGAGAGTCGGATATTCCCATGGTTCCACCCATCGTTGCCACTGACTGTGATGATCATGTGTCCTCTGATGACATGAAATTTGAGTGTGACCAACCCTACCACCTCGAAAATCTCGATGTTGAGACCATTCCACGGTCCGGGTCCCAAGTCGACAATTGTGTTGACTTACCTTTAATAGTGAGACTGATCAAATCCCAGCATGTCCACATGAACCTACCATTGAGGTTCATATTCCGGTTCACATTCCTACTCCCTCTGAATCCAAAAAAATTCCCGAGTCTATACCTATCGAGCTTCACCCTTGTGTTCCCGAGGAACCAATTTATCCTAGGTTAGCTCCGGCTATGAGTGTTCACCATTTTTTCGAGATAGAATCCGTAATAGTGCCTAACTATCTAGATATGGATAATGTACCATCATGCATGGCTCCCGTTAAGCCCGATATTTTTAGTGATTCCTCTATCTCTGATCTTGGTGCCTCATTTTACTCACCCACCACATTCATCAATGATACCTTATTGCAGAAGTTGACAACTCCATCTTTAGAAACCACACTCCCTTGTGAGTATTTATTTACTCCTCCCAATGAGTGTGTGTCTCCCACGCTTGAGTTGGATCATCTTCCTCCACCGTTTGTCCCACCTGATACCCCATTTGTCCCACCCAACCCACCCATTGTCCTTTCCCCCCCCCCCCCCCCACCCCCACCAGGTTTGGATCTTGATTTTACACATTTCACGTTTCCATCTATATTTTTAGATCCTAACCTAAAACCATCCTTCACCACCTAAGAGAGTATTTGTGGTGATACTCTCCACTTCCGTGACATCGAGCTTGTTCCTCCATGCACACCACTTTCTTGTGGTCTATTTTTCTTCTCAACAGCTCCCTGGCATGTCACGGCACGACCATTACCATCGCCCATTATAGAACGGTCGTGTAATTTATATGAGCCCCACCCCATTCCACTTTCCCCACCATATTTCCTTCCTCACCAACTTGAGCACCATGCTTATAGGGTCCTAGTTGCCCTCACCTTTAAGCTTAACAAGGCTCGAGACCGATACCTATTCACCCTCAATTTTACCCTAATCCCCACCCACCCGTGGTCCACCGATGCTTTGCATCGCGTGATGCACTTTGCTATACAAGTGCGTTGACCACTTTAGCCTGTTTCCAACAAGACTGACGCTTCAGGCTTGTTTGGGGGTGATCTTCATCACCCAATTTTCCTGCCACCCCGTGCTTTCTTAGATCTTATCTTTAGGGTGAGAATGGTTCGGTCTGACTGAAGACATTAAACTTAGCGCTACCGGGAGACAGCCCGCGTTTCTTGTACTAGTCTTATCCTGTTTGGGGGTGGTGTTTCACATCACCCTATTCTTTATCATGCTTATGGACTTGTACACATTTTTTCTTCTCATTTCTTATTCAGGTTTCATCTTCGCTTTATCTGTCCACTTCATTAGCGGTTGATTTTGGTAATGTCTTTCCTCCTTTTGCTCTCAATTTTAAAAATCATTTTACATAACATCGAGGACGATGTTCCTTTTTGTTTGGGGGTGGATAATTTTATCAAAATCGTCCCTCTTTTGAAAATTTTTGATTTTTAAACCTGATTTTTAAAATTTCGTGCAGTTTCTTTCATCTCACTCATTGATGTGAATTTTCAATCATCCATCTTTTAAAGTCTAGGAATCAAGCTAGATAAGGCATTTTTCACTATGAATTCATAGACTCAACGAAATTTGCGCACTTATCATGTCACTATGGTTTAGAGTTGAACAGTATTACAATTCTCATGAGAACCTTAAGGATCACTAGTAGAGACTTGAGCCCATGAGATTTGTGCCTTTCACCCTTTCAGAGTGTTTTACGCAATTTCCGAGTCACAAGTTGATTCAACTTTCTTTGGGTCCGCATTAAATTGTTGTATGATCTCATTATTTTTCATAAAATTTGGCTTGGTCACTGAGAATGACATCTTTTTCGAGTTGTAAGAAACACGTGTCTTGAAATTTGTCTCTAATACTAGATTTTCATCCATACTCCTACCACTTTTCCATTTCGCATCCATTTTTCACCCATACACTTCGCCCATTACATTCCCCCATACACTACCCATTCACTTCACCCATTACATTTCCATGTTTTTCCATATTCCCCACATCATATATTCCCCGCACCATCACCTATCATCTCTGTATCATCTTTCATTTTCAAATAAAAGAGTGTTGATTCCAAATGTAAATGTCTTCATTGATGGTTTGAAAAGTGAGAGAAAAAAAAGAGAAAAACAGAAAAATAGAAAAAAATAGAGAAAAAGAAATGAAAAATTGAAAAAAAAGAGTGAAAAGAAAAGAAAACAAAGAGAGTTTGTAGTTTTGTAGTGATTTCTTTTGTAAATAAAGACATTTGTGCCTAAAGTATAGTACACTCTTCTATCGCATCCATCATATAGCCATCATACACCATCCATCCATCATTTCACGCATCAATGCCATTCTACATCACTATCCTACCTACCTCATCCCATCCATCCTACCTATCATGTCCTTCTTATCCCATCTCATTTCCCCCTCACCCATATACATCCATATTTCCCCTAGGTGTTCGGGCAAATGAAAGTCGACGTGGTGAATAATTCGACATTCTCACTATAGTGATTAGCATTTCTTTAATGAGATCATTTTCTTTCAAATCGTTCATTATTTCTTATATGTGTGTGAGACGTTTGAACTTGCTTACACTTACTCACCTCCTCACACACAAGAGTGATACATTAACCCATATCTCGAGAGTTCGTTTGAGAGAGATATATCCAGTGAGATTTGAAGTTGAAGCGTTGATTCCGAATAGGCAATCTAGGAATTACTCTTGTGATACTCGACCCATTTTGACTGATTCACACTGCACACGTTGAGTTCTAGGAAGGATGTGCCTCGAGTATTTACTTAGTTAAACTTTTTATGCACTTCTATCTTGTATTTCTCAAAATATTTTCTCATGTGATGGATTGTGCAAAATATTTTGAAAATAAGAATTTTGTGGGTAGATTCCCTGCAAACCCTCACGAGACACAACTCGTCCTGTAGGGAAACCTATAGGTTTAAAGGCTTGTTGCACATGCTAAATGCAATCGCAAGTACCCACGAAAGTGGTACACTTTTAGTTACTTATCATTCTCTTTCTCTCTATCTTATTGCTCGAGGACTAGCAACGCTCTGTTTGGAGGTGGTGTTATAAGCACCCAAAACTGTACAACTTATACCCCGAATAGACGTACTTTAGTTGCTAATTCTCGGCAATTTGGGTCTTATGCGCTTAAATGTTTATTTTGTAGGTCTAATGTGCATTGTAGAGTTCAAACACTTAAATCAAGATAATTGCGCGTTTTATGGAGCTAATACTCTTGTCCGTATCCTAGCCTACCCGAAACTGAGCCTAAGCCTAACCTAAACCCCGTGTGTTTAGTTTGTGTCTTTTTATATTTTGTTAGATTTTTAGTTTGATTCATTTCAGTTTTTAGGATTTTTAGATTTATTTTGTATTTTATAGGTTTCATTTTCTATTTTTCTATTTTCTATTTTATTTAGTATAATTTTATTTTGATTTCTATTCTATTAGTTTTTAGTCTTAGTTTTATTTTATTTGATTAGGATTAGAATTTTTAGGTTCTATTTTCAATTTTATTTTTTTATTATTATTTTATTTTATTTTGATTTTATTAAGTTTTTAGTTCGAATATTTATTTTATTAGGATTATTTTTTTTAGGAATTTAGTTTTATTAGATTTTTTTTAGGACTTTAGTTTTTAAGTTTAATAGATTTATATTTTTAGTTTTCTTTTCATTTCTTTTTAGTTTTACTTTTTATTGAGTCTTTATTTTATTTTTAGAATAAAAATTTAATTTTTAGATTTTTTATAGTTTTATTTTATTAGTTAGTTTTAGTGTTATTTTTAGGGGTTCAAACTAAACACACACACACATAACCCATAACCCAACCACACCACTACTTATCCTACACCCTCACACCCACCATATTCCCCTACACCCTATCCACACCTTATCCCTCCTATTCATCTTCTTCCCTACACCACCACTCTCTCTCTCTCCATATCTCCATAACCTACCAACAACATCACCACCAATCCTCACACACACGTCCATTAAAACAACACAACTCCACCTCCATCTACCATCCCAATAAAATACCACTACCTACTGGTGGTGGCTTGAAACCAAAAACCGGCGACAGACCAACACCCCTCCGGCGGAAGCCTCTGGCAAACTAACCACAGCGCCCCTCTCTCTCTCTAACCCTCGTCCACTCCAGCCGGACCTTTCCCCTCTCTCCATGGACACCCGCCGCCATTGCCTCCAACCAATCGCAACTCTCTCTCTTGATCCTTACCCGATCACCACCCCTGTAAACCTCCGCTGGTACTCCCATTCCCACGCCGACCAACCCCGTCGCAGCCTTCTCCGGTCGGAACCCGAAAACCCAGACCATCAACCCCATGTTTCTTCGACCTCATACCCATTTCCTCAAAAAGCCAACCAAACCCATTACCATTTTCACCCAAACCCATTTCCCTTCTAACCTTACACGAATTTCTCCACCTGCATAAGACAAACCAAACCAAATCCAAAAAGCCAAGGCCAATTAAAACCCAGGTGCCACTTTAACTAACTTTAACTCTTTTACCCATTTTACCCCCCAACTAAAACCACTTTCCCAAAAATACCCTTTCAACAAATCTGATATGTTTTAACCCATTACCTCATTCTCCCACTTTCCACATGACCTCACACCCCCATGCACATGTGCTCTCACCTTTCCCACATGCACAGTTATACCAATTACCCAATTTACCCCCATGTGCACACTCCCCATGCTCTTGCATCTTAATTCTTCCAACTACACCCCCCATGCTCCATGCCTACTATAAATGAAGATGAAGACTCCATTTAGAGGAGAGCTTTTAGATAGGAAAATTCTAGAGAGAATTGTAGAGAAAAATATCATTTGTAAATAGTTTGTTTTATTTTTTTTATATATTTGTGACGTTAAATATTGATTGAGATTTAATTGAGTGTTCATTTATTTTTCAAATTAATTGGATTCTCAATTGGAGGGTTGTATGCTTCCCATTCAAAGAGTGCAGTTTATTGAATTCAAGAGATTGGTTTGATTATTCTTCTCTCTACTCTTTTATATTAAATGCCTATTGAATTTTTATTTATTATGTTGGATACCATTTTACGATAAAACCCATTTCAAGGGATGGGGTGAAACCCTTATTTGATGTTATTTTAGTTTAATTAGTTTGATTACTTGAAATATCCCTTTGAATGTTAATTTTGATCCCTCACCCTTAAATTTACGCCTCGAGCAAGGGTAAATGATTTTCGAGAGAAAATCAAAATTCTAGTTATATTACCCATTTTAGATTCGAACTAGAGATAAGGGTTTCTTAAGTGGGGTATTATAACTTGAATTTCAACTCTAAATTTATTTTCTAAGATTGACATAAATTTTAATTGATCGATCCTAGCAGATGATTAATTAAAAGGAGTGTAGATCTAATTTTCTAGAGTTGTGGGGTGTTAAACTTAATTTTCTAAAATATTACTTTTATAATTACACTTGTAACGAGAGTTGGTTTGTAATTTTGATATTTATTTGGGAGAATTCAAATAATTAAATTAATTAATTAGAATAACTAAAATTTGTGGTGTAATCCCATTCCTTGATTGTTCTCACAATTATTTACCTCACTTTATCTCTTATTTTAGTGTTAGACTTTATTTTTCACTTTTAGCCACTTTCTTGTTTGTTGTTTTCATTTCATATTTTAATTTAGTCTTATTTCACTTAACCTCACCCTATTGTTTTAATATTGAAAAAGCTAAACAAATTAGAAAAGCGAAAAAGCACAAAAAGAAAATAAAAAGTGAATTACAATTGAATTTGTCTCTAGCTTACTCCCTAGGAAGTGGCTTGATACCCTTACTTACCTCTACACTTGAGTTTCATATATTTTGTAGGTACATAAGGATTTTGATTAGAAGGATCTTATACAACAACGACAACTACACCGAAAAGTTCTTTCTATAAGAATCCACTTGGGAGCGTGAGAAATACCTAGAGTTATTCTTACCAGGTATACCTTATTTTTCGAATTTCGGGACAAACATCCGTTATTAGGGGAAAGATGTAATACCTTGTATTTTTATGACTGTTAAATTTGGGGATTTATTAAAATTAATTAGAGATATTAATTTAATATTAATCCAAAAATTATTGAAATATTTACTAGCGTGATGAGAGTTAGTAATTATTGGAATTTTGTTGTAAATTACTTTATGGGTAAAGTAATATGTGTAACTAAATTTAGTAAAATTATCACGAGAATCTAATTTGATAATTTTGGAAATTTTATCGGGACGTGCCTGTGTCGTGTCAGGATTTAATTCGCATTATTAAAAGTGAATAAATTTTAAGTCACCCGTATGGTCATTTTGAGTGCGTCAATGTGTCCGTAAGGGTCGAGATAGTCAAAATAATATACCTGGGGGTTTAGTTTGGGTCTCGGTATATTTTTAGGCCTAATTAACATCCCGGGAGGGCGTTTTAGACATTTTGTATTTTGGGCATGGTAACCCACGAATTTTCTAAGGTTTTATCAAATGTTAGGGGTTTTATTATAGGGTTAACATAATCAAAAATAAAGAACGGCCATTGGAGAGGAAGGGTAGAAGCTTTCCAAGGAGTTCTAGGCCAAAAACTCCGTCATTCGCACTGCAGTTTCGTCAAAACTCCTTGATCGATCGATCGACCCCCTTACATCGATCAATCGACCCCTCCTGAAAAACTCATATTCCTCTTTTAAATATTTTATTTCGATTAAAATGAGTATTAATCTTTGAACATTATTGTTAGAACATTTTGGGACATAAAGAGGACCAGTAGATCTTAGTAAAAAGGGAGCTTTTAATGTAAGACGGATTTAGGGTTAACAGGGAGTAATTTACACATAAGAAATAATGGGAATGTGTAACTAAAGGATAGATACTCGTAAGGATGTTATGTTATCAATAAGAGAGTACTTACTGAAATGATACTTAGGGAGATAGGATATTATGAGTGATAAGAAGTAAGTATGGAATAACCCATAAATAAGAATAAAAGAGACGAGCCGTTATACGAGACAATCTAGTAATGTGTACTAAGAACAAATATCATAAGTATGGGTCATGGGCGTACCTAATTTAGAAATGGAAATGGTAATATATGTATATATATATGACTGTGTTGGTGCCTATACTATATACGTCTAAAAATCATGCCCGCGCTACTTGCTATCAATGAGGTTACCGCGCTGGGATAGTCTTATCTCGATGGGAACTTAATGGGGGATATTTACATGTACCCTAGAGCATAGGAATCCCTGGTACAGGCTATCTGATTGATAGTCAGACGGTCCTAAGAGACGTGAGGGTATGTGCTGACCTCTTAGTGACTTGGAACTATGCTTCGCCTCAATTTCTATGTGTTTTGTGTTAATTTAGTTCGAGAGTTATTCCGAACTAGTATTTCCCTTAGTACGAGTGAAAGAGGGACTCGATAGTAGAGTATGCCAACACCATAAATTCTATGTGGGGTGCTGATAGTATATTTATATTATATGAGTGATTAATATATGTATAGACTTGGAATTGGGCACTTTCTACTGTGACTAAAAGTAGTTAAGTAATGAATAAATATTCCGACTTTATTATAAGTGTTTGAAAAGTTTGAGACAATACTGAAAAACTTTATAATGAAATGAGATTCATGTGAAAACTTTACTTTCAAAAAAATCAATTAACTTAGCCCTAGTAATTGTCGGCATGAAACCTTATGAGGAATTTAAGTTAAGCTAAAATCTTGGGATTAATAGTGCGGTAGGTGTGCACACTAGAAGAGATGTGTGAATTTCTCAAGAGAGTGTCGCATACTATATAATTGTTGCATTAGCCGGTAAGAATTTTAAATACTTGCTAAACTAAAATTTTAAATTGTTTTACAATCGGGCTCTGACTCGTTTCATGTTATCTCTTCTCTCTTGTATATATAAATGTATTTATTACAGGTGCCTAGCCACAGGGGCATCATGCTTAGGTATTTGGAATGGACGTGATGCAGGTTAGGTGGGAGTTGCAGGCCATTTGCTTAGACGATCTCCTTGTTGATTCCATTCTTAGTTCAGCTTTAATTAGTTGTGCATGTGTCGCCCGTTTCCTTATTTAGATGCATTTGTTAGAGATTATGTTAATTTACCTTTAGTATTTTACTCGTTGGGATTTAAATACTGTCAGGATAGTTTTTCCTTTATGGTTTTTAAGTTGGAATTAGTTGTCTGATTGGTTAAATTATTAAGTGTTCATTTCCAGTCTTTATAATTGTGTGATTCTTAAATTGTTAGTTATTAAATGTTTTATAATTGGATTTAATAAAATGGAAATAATGTTTTAAATGGTTGTTAAACTTAGCTTAATTATTTAGGGTGTTTAAATTGGAAAGTTTATTTTGCGACAGTGATGCTAAGAATGAACCAACCGTTCACCTTGGTTATAATTTAATAAAAGACTGATCACCCGGTATTTAATTAGGCGGGGTGTTACACTTTGACCCATCGAGCATGAACGTATAAGTCGGCTCGATTTGGTTGTAATATCCTGTCCTAATGATTTGATTAAATTACATTCGGATTATATCTTCATGATAGTTAAGAAGGAGTTAATTATAAATACGAAGGAATTGCTGGTGAAAAGTATGATAGAAATGAAAAGAAAAGAAAAGAAATAGGGTTGTTCAAACAACAAGGGATGTCATTCAAAATACTTTGTTTTGGTCGTTAGAAGTGTCATTATAAGATGGGCTTTTAATGACATGCTATTGGTTTACAGTAGCAAGTCGTTAGAAGGGTCGTTAAAAGAATATTTGGAATGTCGTTGCCTAAGTCGTCCGAACGATCTATGTTATGTCGTTCTAATGACCCTGGTCGAGTTTTTAGAGAAAATTTCACTTGTGTGTTGTCATGTTTTAGAGCGTTGATTTGGTGTGTTGTCGAGCCCAGATCAGTCTAGCAGGGGTAAAACAGGTTTTTTAGGTTTAAGCTGTGGTTTATAAGGGTTTGTTTGGGGTTATTAGGTTTATTTTGTTGGGAGAAATGGAAGAAGGAGACAGGGGGATAGAGTGAGAATGAATATGAAGGGGTTGGTGGTCTTCCACCACCAAACCATCAGTCTTCAACCTTAGAACACCACAAAACCATCATTTAAAGATGTATTTCTCTATATTTAAACCAAAATTACCCACTTCCACCATCGACAAGGAAGAGCTACGAATTTTGGAGTTTTATTTGGAGGTTTTTCTTGGAGAATATGAAGTGGGTATTGCATTAGAGCTTAGGAGGAAGCACTTGGTAGCCCCTTGAGCCACCTTTGACGGTAGGGGTTGATCCTCCTACACCAACACCAACATTAGAGTCATTAGAGGTGGGTAACCTTACTCTTAGTGTAAAAATATTATTTTGCATTTGTAGTCTTGCATTTAGGCTATTTTAAGCAGGGTTTAATAGATTAAATGAGATAATTGTTGTGTAAAAGAAAATAGATATTTATACGAAATAAAAATGTTAGAAAAGTATTATTTTTTTTAAATTGAAGAATGGATAATTATATCAAGATTTTGAAATAATGAAAGTTGACGTTTTATGAAAATGGTGCATTTTCTTATAATTTTGTTGAAAAATATTTTATGGAATAAAATGTTTGCAAATAGTGTGATTTTATTGAAAAATGATATTTTGTTGAAATAAATAAAATAAGTAAATATTCAAGGTTTTGGAATATTGAAAGTTGGTATTTTTATAAAATGGGCATTTCTAGAAATATTGATGTAAAATATTTTATGAAAAAAAATGTTTGGAATTAATGGTTCACTTGGTAACTATTTGGTCAAAAGTATGTTTAAACCGTGTAGTAGGATCTTTGGTTTAAAATTCATCTTCTCATGCATATAAACTTTTAGTATTTTTACATTAAATGTATAAAGAAAAATTCATCTTCCACCACCAAACCACTAGTCCTTCACCTTAGACCACCACAAAACCACCACTTTAAAGATGTCATTATCCACATTGGAACCAAAACACCCACTTCCACCATGGACAGGGAAGATCTAAAAATTTTGGAGTTGTATTTGGAGGTTATTCTTTGAGAAGATGAAGTGGGTGATTCATTGGAGCTTAAGAGGAAGCATTTGGTAACCCTTTGAGGCCACCTTTGACGATAGGGGTTTCTCCTCCTACACCAACATCACCATTAAAGCTATTAGAGGTGGGTGGCCTTACTCTTAGTGTAAAAACATTACTTTACATTTGTAGTCTTGTATTTAGGCTATTTTGAGTAGGGTTTGATTGATTAAATAAGATAATTATCGTGTAGAAGACAATAAATATTTTTATGAAATAAAAATGTTGGAAAAATATTATATTTTTAAATTAAAGAATGGATAATCATTTCAAGATTTTGAAATAATGATAGTTGAAGTTTTATGAAAATGGTGTATTGTCAACTAATTTTGATGAAAAATATTTTATGGAATATAATGTTTGCAAATAGTGTGATTTTGTTGGAAAAATATATTTTGTTGAAATCAAAGAAATAAGATGCTTCCCAACCTATCACTTCTATAGGTCTGTAGGAAAGCTTACCACGAGGTCGTATAAGGTTCTTGGCTAAAAATGGAATTCATGCTGGTAAAGGAATGGTTGTTCATAAGGCGACCGGTGGACCAATTCCAGGTGACATCTTCGAGGAAATGGTGACCAATAACTATGAGGGAAATTAGGAGACTTCCAAATAGACTGTTGAAATATCCAAAAATTAAGGGAGGCAATCAGCCAGTGAAAAATGTAATGGCTCAGTCAAATATTACGTCATTATAAAAAAATATCCCTACTGAAATGGGTATTCCAAATAATGACCATATCTCGGCTTAGTAAAAGATAATCCTAAGTAAATCGGACGAGAATACTATTCATGTATCTCCTTATGTGGGAATTGGGGCCTAAAGAAATCCTCAACATGAGGTCTTAGAAAAAGGTTAAGTGGACTCTACAAAGCCTGAACATGAGGTCAAGTCAAAAATGACAGTTGCTGATAATGAGGAATCAAATGATCATCAGCCATATGGAACTGCAATAACCAATCAACATATTGGATCTTCTCTTGGCAACCCAAACAAGAAAAAATAAAGCTATATTCAAGAGTTATTCCAACGTGATTCCATCGTATTAATAGGAGATAAACTTGCTTTGTGAAATGATTTATTTGAAACTTCATCTTCTGTTGAAGACTCAACAAAATATGACGAGCTATCCCAAGCTAATCCTATTAGTATTCAAATTAACGACAATCGCGGAATTGATTTAATTGTGGATCTCCCGAATCTTGATTCAGCATCTGTGGTGAATTCCGATCTCATCTCGAATGAAGTAAATTCTACTGAGAAAAATAACAATTGGAACGTCGTTCGCAAGAAAACGCATTCAAGAAATCGTGGGACGTGAATTGTTTTTAAATTGTCTTTAGCTTGTTTTAAGTCAATTTGTGCTTATTTCTTTCATTTCCACGGGTGGGGATTTTCCACCTTCTTATCAATAAACCAGTCATTTTTTTATTAAAAAAAAGTAACACATGTTTGGGCGGTAAAGTCACGGGATTTGGCTCCAGCCGGGTAAAAAGGATAAATGTAATAATGGGGACATTTGTAAAATGTTAAAAAACATTAAAGGAACTCTAATGACACCTCGATAAAGGAATAAGGGCCCGAATCCCTTGGGTTAAAATATCTAAATCACTGGCCAAAGCATATGGTGCGAATAGCATGTGGTGTGGAACCCGTGGAAGTATGCGGTATAGGAATACTCCAAGAAAAGATAAAGGAAATATGGAACATATTAAGAAATAGGTGGTGTGGTACAATGTGTTAATATAACCTAACTTGAATGGATGTAACAAATTTTTTGATAAAGGTAAAATGGACAAGTAAATGTGTATATCTATTAATGACATAACGGAATGAAAAAATGTTAAAGGGAATGGATAAATGGGTGGCTTAGCAACCTAAATGGTTCAACCCATATTTAACACAAAAACTTGTTGTAAAAAATGGATTTTCAAATATTAATATGTATTTTCTAATGTGGTAAATATCTGTGTTGAAATGGTTATTTCCAATGAAAATACTGAAGTGTATAGAAATGAATGAAATGGTTAAATTTCGATAAAGAAATGGGTTTGGGTAAATCAAGTTTAATGGTTTCAAGTATTGAACCGGGTGTGTTAAATAAAGCGAGAATGCTAAGTATGAGAAAAAAGGAACCGTTTAATAAGATTAAGGTAAATTAATCTGGGTGAGTAAGGTTTCGGAAGTAAAAAGTTAATGCAATGGAATATGCATTTTTCAAAGGTATACGTATGTGGATATGTACGTATTTTTGCATGCATATGGTTTTAGCATGTCAGTATTCTTTCCCCGTTTGTTTTTATAAATCCCACTGGGCATAAGCTCATATCCCCACTTTGTTACGGCAGGTTAGGAGCGGTTCCGTATTTTGAGAATGTTATACAGGTAAGTATATTTTATTTATTTATATGTTAGTAGATCTGTTTACTTGGACATTGGGTGCTCCCCATGGGTCCCTCACGTAGTTCATCTTGAAATTTGAATCTCATTCTAACAAGTAAAATGTTAATTAAAATAAACTGGACTAGAAACATTATTTAGGTTGTTTAATTTCACTTTACACCTAACACTCGGTTCGGACTGCGTGGACTCACGGGTTAGCCATAAATACGAGTTGAGGCGTTATATTGGTTATTTACCGGCATCTGGACCATCCTTTGTCCTACTCGACCATTCATTCTTCAAATTATAATAAGATTCGGATCCCAATCTGTGGATGTTAATTGTTTGGCTAGGTATTGTTTATTCTTGTCCCTCGGGACAAACTTCTTATCCTTAGACTCATTCTCCAAAAAAAAATTTCAATACTCTACCAGCATTACAACGTTGTGAGGCACCCTATCTTTCAGAGCCAAAATATTGGAGCTCGGTGCATCCTTTGGGTAATGTTTTTGCAGAAGGGTTTTTCAGTGTGTCCTCAATTGTGCAGTAACCAAAAACACAACCTTATGATTTGACTTGTCAAGAAATGTAAACCTCTTGTATAGTTGATTATAGATGTCATCTTTGATTGCTTGATCAACAAGGTTCCAATTGTCTGATCCCCCAACTCCCACATTCATTTTTTTCCATTATAAACACTCAACTTTAAAGTTCAACAGGACATTTATATGACCTGTGGTATTATTCTTGAGAAAGGAAAACCAAATGGGCTTATTTTTATTTGAGCGGGAGGTGTCGGGAGCAGTTGATGGGGGAGTTGGAAAAACATGAGTTCTTTCCCTACTCGTACTTGGTGTCGTACTTGGAATAGGGGAAATAAATAGAGGTGGAGTTGTGAGTTGCTTTGCAATTGGTGATGAGAATTCTAGTTGTTATGCACGAGATGAGGATCCTCGTGGGGGTGTCACCTAGTCACATGGTAGATTTTGACCGTTGCCTCTTGGAATTATCTACAAAAATGAAAAAACCATTAGCGACTAAATAATTATAATAATATGAAATTATAACTAACTAATCGAGCTTATGACGATATCTATATCATTTGAGAGTACGACTTTAGAATATGTTTGATGTGCCTAATCTACATCAATTGGGTATTAGTTTTAAAAAACTTTTGGATTTTTCAAGTGGCCATCTAAGAGGAAGCGTATCTATGATTGATGTCTAGATATCTGTGATATAAACTCGGAACCCCATATTTTTCAACTTATTGGAAAGAATCAATTTTACATTCATATGGCGCAAAACATCACAATCTATGTTAATGATCTCTTTATACAGTTGTATCCATAACGGGTGAATTTTGTTTCCTTCGAAAACAACATAAGTTAGGTCCGAGCTCTATCGGGATTATGTGTGTGGAATATATCCTCTATAGTGTCACCCCAGCTTTCTAGTAGGGAAAATAAAATACGATCTAACAGGTACTCTTGATAGAGATTAACCCCACAATTTGAAAGGTAGTTATATTGTTCGATATTCTTATTCCAATACCTATAATTAAGAGTGGCCTATTTATGGCGCACACTAATGAAAGAGGTATGTGTGCGGTTCAATTGCAACCTCTTGTAATCTTCAATCTTCTAACGAAGGATTATGCAAATCCGCGAATGAAAAATCTTCAACTAGAAACATAAAGAATTAGATAATTCATCTAAACAAAAGATGGATTTTTTTCATCAGTCATGGATTCCATTTTGAGAGTGATAAATCGGGAGAGAAGAAAGGCACGATTAGAAAATTTTAAAATAGAAAAAAGGGTTTTAATGATAAAACAAGTGGTCCAGGAAGAGAAGATCACATATCCTAGCATCATCCCGAAAAAAGGGAACCGACAAAGAAAGAACATGAATTAGACAAAAAAAAAGATATATATATATATATATATATATATATATATATATATATATATATATATATATATAGGGAATTCTAGTATCACTTTAATCGGTGTTATAAATGTCCTTTAAAAATATTGTATATGTTTATCAATTTCTTACATATTTACACATAACATGTTAATGTGTGTTATATACATGTGTAGAGAAAGAAGCTAATTTTAGCATCCATATGGAATACATACCTATAAAATCCAAGGCTCTTGGCCTGAAAGCATCATTTGTAGACAACATTTTTGCAAGTCATGAACTAACTTTGACAAAATAGACAAAAACTCCTCGCTGAATAGGTAATTCAAATTATTCATGTACTGCGAGATTCAACAAGAATCACTATTAACAAAAGAAATAAGTGAAAGAAAATAATAAAAAGATAAGTTATGTAAAATGTTGAATTTTGTAGAAGCTATACAAAAAAACTCAAACAAAATTATTTCATATCTAAGCATAATCATATTAAGTAATATACATAAATGTGTAACTTACCCAATGGATAAATAAGCATAAAAACTCTTCCCCACCTCCTTTATCCAGGCTTGGAACCAGCAATGTGATACAAATAAAAAAATGTTTTAATAGTATAGAAAAAATAAAATCAATAAGTTATCAAAAAATTGAAAACACAACTACTTTAATAAACAACATATGGAAGATTAAAAACATGAAGTTCACCATGAGCATACCTTTAGGGCAAAACATAAAAAAAATAGGAATAAATTGTAACAACTCCCTAACATAAATTAAAAGGAATAACTCATTGGGTTCTAACACAATGCTTGACGATTTTTTTTAACCACACCACCTAACCTCCACTACCAACTTCTCCGAGAAACTCAGCAGAACCTTGTGCTCGCTAATACAAAAAAGTGTTATCGTCTAGCACTTTGTTAATTAATAGTACCAAAACCTTGTCATAAACAACTATGTGATTTTGCGCTACATCTTGCGGGGTAGAGTCAATTCGTCCCTTACCAATAACCTTACCAGTAAAGACTTTTATACCACATAAAACACCCTGTTCTAGTGAGAACTTTACTACATTAAATGATCTAGATACCCCATTAGTTGCACTTGATCCAACATTTGTGGTGGATTAGGACTTCCCTAATGTCATACCTATCATTTTCTCAATATGGCATAATTTATTATTGATTCCTTTCATCTCAGCAACCAATGTATATATCCGAACTTTCATTTGTTGCCCCTTGGACCTTTCAACTGCAAGCAAAAATAAATTTGGATTTGAAACCTCGATAGATGATCGAGAAAATATATAACCCACACCACGAGTGCACCCTTTATTGTCAATGCCAAAGAATTGGTACAAGGAATCATTTCTCATTGATTGTGATTAGTTGGTGTTCTCACTAAAACTTTCTTTTAGCTCTTTTTGTTTTTCCACAACTTTATCCTGTGAAATTTCAAATAATGTGGAAATGTGAGCGCTAATCATTGGAATGCATAACATTTTCATGTAATGTTCGTCATCCACTATTTGTAGAAAATCACCACGTTTGGAGCAATGTTCTCTTTGACTAGCCCATCTTTGCATATGTGGATAACTATTCACACATAAAAACACTTTGGGCTTTTACACAATTTCTTTGTCTCTAAGATACAAATATGTATATTATTTCAAGATAAGAGGAATAAAAAAAATGTGTAAAACATGATAGTGATACGTACCAGATTATACTCAACTTGGGCAATCCCATCGTGCCGACTTATGTGAGTGGCCCCAATATTTTCCCTATTATCCTTCCCTAACTGCCTCTTTTTTTAAAGTCTTACATGCTCTCTTTCTCCTCAAACTCTTTCCGTTGTTTCGCCTCCACATGCGAAGGCACGTTGGCCAACCTCTCCACATCCATTATATACTTATCATAATAATTCTCATGTAATGTCGATTTATATGATTTAAGTTGGTTGCTCATGTTTTTATAGAAATTAATCTTGTAAATTTCTGGATATCTATATTTTCCTATCAAGATAATTAATAATTGTAATTAATCAAAAAGGGTAAAGCTATACAAAATAAAAAATAATAGGAAAATTAATTATACTTTAGAAATCTTGTATTTCATGCAAAACATCCTCCTTGTATGTTTCCACAACCTTTCGTCAATTACTATATGATATCGGGAGTTGATCTTGGACCAATTTTCCATGTCTAGTCTTGAACTTGCCTTTTACATCACCTGTGTAATACCCCTTCATTTTAATAATCTTACATGTGGGATTAATTTAATTAAAATGGGAAAACTAATTAGAGATTGATCCAGGTTAAAATAAATATTAATTAGCGAGGGGGTTAATATTTATTTATATTGAATATTACTTAGTGAATGAGTAATAATAATGACGAGAAAATATTAAGATTTTCATGAGTGAGAAATACGACAATTATGATTAATGTAGTCGGGAAGCATGTGTTAGTCGTGTCGGGACTTAATTTGATAAATAAAATTTAATTTCACTTTTGGTATTTCTTATGGTTATTTCGAGTGCACCAGTGTGTCCATAAGGGCTGAGATAGTCAGAAAAGCCTATCCATGAGTTTACTTTGGGTCCTAAGGCATTTTTTGGCCAAACCAACACCCAGCGGGGTATTTTGGTCTTTTAAAATTTTGAAAAAAGGGGACTAACGAAAATTAGAGAGTTAAAGTATCCGGCATGTAGAATAAGTTAGGTTTATCACTTGTTAAACCAAAAGAGAGAGAACATGAGGGAGAAAGAGAGGGTTCCTAAGAATTTCAACGCCAATAACCACCATCTTGCACCACGACCACCACCAAATTGTAGATCGTGAAGAGAGCACCACAACGATACCCTTTTTCTTGAACGGATCAGACCTAACAAAAGAGGCAAGTGCTTATCTTGATAAATTATGTGCATATGTTATCCATTTTAGAGTAGATTTGTAGAAATACCCATGTATCTATGAATTTTATGTTAAATTTTGAGAACTAAATTAAGTCTTTGGTTAGGAACTGAATGTAGATCGAATTTTCAAAATTATTAAAGGATAAAATCGGACGTTAATGGTTAGGAAAATCTGGATTTGTAGGTGTATGAACATGGAAGAACATAAAACTAGGGTTCTTGATAAAAAAAATTATGAATTAATTGACTCTTGGGTAGAATTCTTGATGTTTTGATAATCTTTTTACGTTGGACATCACCCCTATATGTCTACAGGATGTTTGGAAACCTTTGTTTTCAATTTGGTAAAGATCCATGAGAAGTTGATTAAGAAAATGGTTGAAATTCGTAGCTGTGGAAGGTAAGGAGATGATCTCTGGTCCCGCGGACGGGTTCATCGTAACCACCGGGCCGGTTCGATATGTCTGTCACCTACAATCTCGTCCTTTCATTTAAATTTTCTTAGGGATTTGAATTGATAATTTGTTTCCAATTAGAGAGAATCAAATTTTGAAATTTGGTGTAGATTTAGATGTAATTTGACCTCATCTAAGTGGGTTACATAGAATGTTAGTTAATTACGAGAATTATATAATGCTAAATAATATTGCAGATACTTAAATGAACGTGGAGGTTACGAGTGAAGGTACAGACCCGACCACTGGTAGAGGGACAATCTACCTACTGAAATGGTTGGATGATTACTTTGAATATTTATAGTAGTGATGGATACTCGGGGTGTATGGTGAGAAGTGTAACTGAAATTGATTAATATGTAGAATAGTTGGGGGATATATATATACTACGTATGGGACATGTATGATAGGTTGCGTGTATACCTATACAAATAATATAAATAGATTAATTGTGTGAAAACCTATTGTATGATTTATTATGTGTATGACATACCTACGCTTCTTGTTATCGGGGGGAGGTTTCGGGTCGTGGACGGTCTTATCTTGACGAAACTATTGGGGGGATTTTAGACATGTACCCAGAATATAGAACCTCGGATACATGTAATTTGATAAGTATGATAGTTTCGATGGTTAAATGAGAGCGTAGGTACCGAGTGACCCATTTGAATGGGGACTATGTTCTCCTCTAATATATGTTATTTGTATTTGTGGTTCAAGAGAGATACAGAACTAACAGTCCTTTATACAGTGCATGTTGTACCAGAACATGATAGCAGAGTCTGCTTGCACCAGGAGGTCTCAGTCTAAGGGTTTAGTATTATTATATATATATTTATGACTTATCCTAATGTGTGTGCCCAATAGAATAGAAAGATAATGATTTTAAGATAACTCTGGGATGTGAGTAATTAACTATAAAATGAGAAATTTATAATTGTCGCATGGATAGGAAAAATGCAATAACGTATTGTATGGGAGATATGGGCAAATATTACGAGTCAGTTTGTGCAGTAGTAAATTTGGTTTGGACTAGTTATATGGGGTAGCATGACTAGGACGGGTTAAACCTACACATTAGGTGTGCATATTAGATGAGAGGTTAGCATCTCAAGTGAGAGCACATAAGCCTAACATGTATATAATATTTGCTAATTTTTCATTTAAACATTTTCCAAGTTTTTAAACTATTTTACTCAGGTTCTGACCCGTTTTCTCCAAATCTCTATTCTTTTTGTCAAACATTTTAGGTGCCGAGCCATAGGGACACCAAGCTCAGCAGGCTCTATATTTTGGCTTGCTGCAAAAGATGTGGAAGTTGTAGGTCCTTGATATTAGATGCCTCAGTATTCATCATTTCTTCATTTTAATAAGTTATTTCATTTTAGTTGGATATGTTGTTCATTTCCATTTCCATTTCCATTTAAACATTTTCAAAGATGTTGGATTTTATTTTCTTCGGCAGATCATAGACTAATTTTACTATGGATGATTTTATTATTATTTCAGACTCGATGGTGTATTCCAAACACTCTTATTTATTATATTGTTTTATTTATCTTATGGTTAATGAATGTATGGGAATGGTTTAGTATAATATGGTAATGTGGTTTCATGTTAACTAAAAAGATAAAATTTGACACCCGCTTTTCAATTACTAGGTGGTTAGTTTATATTAAAAAGTTTTCGACAGTGATGCTAAGAATGGACTAACTGGATATTCTATTTTAATTTAATAAAGTCCTGATCGCCTGGTATCTAATTAAGCAGGGTGTCACGGATGGTATCAGAGCATCAGGTTCTATGGTCTTTTGGATTTGTGCATCTTATTATGTTTCCAGAGCTGCGTTCATTGATTTAGAGCCCTATTTTTAGGACTGTTGTATTGTTATTTACACATTTCCATATTTATCTATTTAAGATATATTGAATTATGAACTGACGGAAAACTATCTCTCCTTTCAGATGCCTCCTCTATGTGCCACACAATCCACCCCAGAAGCAAAGTCGGAGCCTCAACCGGCCCCAGCACAGGGCACCATGAATATTGCGAAGGTAGCCACTATAGTTTCTTAAGTAGTGAATGCGACATTAGCTACACTTGCGCAACAGACCCCACCCCAGACACAGGTGGTGGCACTAGCACAGGCTCAGACGTTCCCCTCTGTGTGGGAGCAAGTTAGGGATGCTTTCTAGAAGGCACATCCTCCAGAGTTCTCAGGGAGTTATGATGTTATTGCAGCCAACTAAAGGAAGAAATATATACAAAGGCACCTGAGGATGTATGAGTGTACCAATGTTTAAACAAAGATTCTATCTATGTTCAATCTAGTTAGGGTGGCACTATAATGGTGGGAGTATACTATCACCGCTTAGGAGAGAGACAATATGCCGATATAGGTGTTTTGGTAACAGTATGACTACAAGTACTTCCTGTCCACCATTCACACAGAAATGAGGTGGAAATTATTGGATCTTACTCAAGATGGTAGGACAGTTACCAAATAGAAGGAGGAATTTATGAGGTTGACAAATCTCGTGCTAGGGGAAGTGCCTAATTAAGAAAAGAGGATTCAGATGCTTATGGATGGACTGACTTTGAGGATCTTGTAGCACCTATTGGGTAAACTTTTTTTTGTAGAAGTACACAAAGGTGTTAAATTTTGACTTGTTACATTGCCAAGACCACCGCTTCCATCTTAAGGGGATTAAGAGAGGAAGAGATTCCGACCACCAGGGAAGGATCGGGGGTGGTAGTGCTAGAGGGGCACCATCAGCTCAGAGTCAGCCTAGGCAGGGTGAGCAGATTTCCCACTAAGGGGAACCTACTAAGCTATTCAAATTTGGTGATTCTAAGTAGGGACAGGGAGGTTTTCGACAGGTCCATCAGGTCCAACAGAGTGAGTGGGGCTAGCAAGGCCAGAAGCATGAATAGCAGGGCCAATAAGGCTAATGGAGGGGTGCAACGACCAGCAGGGACGAGGACAACAGGGATGAAACTTTACTGGGAGGTATTTTACATGTGGAAGGAGCATCCATAGGAAGCAAGATTACCCTAAGAGGGACATGACCCCACAACAGCAACTGGGTGCTCATCAGGAGTCACAGAGACCTATTTTTCTAGTTACCCTTCGAGCACTAGCACCGATGCCAGCTATTCCAATCATTCCATAAATCCCACCTCATCAGGGACAATTAGACTATGGGCGTGTGTATAATGTCCACTAGGTAGCAGTTCCTCAGGCCCCAGCAGCAATTGAGTGTATGTTATCTATCCACGATACTTTGGGGTGCATTTTATGTGATATTAGGGCCTCACACTCATTCGTAGACACTACTTTTGCACGGAACATGTGGTTATTACATACGAAAGATAGTACTGTTACCTGTGTATATTATTCATTGGGTAATGGGATGTTTATATTCTTCATCTATCAGGGTGTGAGTGTAGAAATTGGGAAACTGATTTTGACTTCAGACATGCTTGTGTTAGACATGATGGAATATTACACTATTATAGGCATGGATTTGCTAACTAATTATAGGGCCAGGATTGATTGATATAGTAAGAGAATTGTGTTTTCTATACCTGGCCAGGAGATTTTTTTGGTGGCCATGCCTCGTCTTGAAGGAGGGTCGTCTACCCATTCATATTATATAGAGGATGATACCTCTAAGGGGCAGATATTCCCCTATATTCAATTCTGATCATTTGCGAGTTTGTTGATGTGTTTCAGGAGATATCGAGATTACCACCCAGTAGGGAGATTGAGTTTGTGATAAATTTAGCGCCAAACACTCGATCGATAGCTTGTACGCCCTATCGTATGGATCATGCGGAGATGAGGGATATACGAAATCAGATCAAATAGCTTTTGAGACAGGGATTAAATTCGTAGGATTACCTCTCCTTGGAGTGCCCCATCACTGTTTGTGAAGAAGAGAGATGGCTCATTGGGATTATGTATTGATTATCGAGAGTTAAATAAAGTCCCGATATGGAATAAATATACTTTGCTCCGAATCAATATGACTTATTTGTTTAATTGATAGGAGTTGCCTACTTCTCAAAGATAAACTTGAGATACGGGTACCATCAGTTGCATATCAGGGAGCAAGATGTGTCTAAAACTACCTTCCTGAGGAGATATGAATCCTATGAGTTTTGGGTTATGCCATTCAGGCTAACCAACGCTCCAACTGTGTTCATGGACTTCATGAATAGGATATTCAGAGAGTTCTTAGATCAGTTTGTCATTGTCTTCATATATGGCATCTTGATTTATTCCTAGACTGAGGAGAAGCATGTCAAGCATCTGAGATGGATTTTGCAGGCACTACGTGAGCATCAGTTATATGCTAAATATGAGAAATGTTCATTATAGCTATGAGAAGTGAAATTTTTTTGGCGCATTGTATCTATCAGGGGGATGTCGATGGACCGAAGTAAGGTGTCAGTGGTGAGGGAGTCGGGGTAGCCCACGACAATGATCGAGATGCACAGTTTCTTTGGATTAGTCAGATACTATAAGTCATTTACTCGGGGATTCTGGAAGATTGTGGGTTCGATGACTAACTTGACTCACAAAGGCGATTATAAAATGGATTTTGATGAGCTTAAGGACAACTTAACTTTGGCACCAGTTCTCGCACTACCCAAGTCGGGAATGGAGTACCTAGTTTACACTGATACATCCATACAAGGACTTGGGGGAGTACTTTAGCATGAGGATTAGGATATAACTTTCACTTCCTGCAAGCTTAAGCCTTACGAGAGTAATTACCCCACCCATGATTTGGATCTAGAAGTAGTCATGTTTGCCCTTCGGATTTGGAGATATTACCTATTGGGAGAGGAATTTCTCTTGTTCACAGATCACAAGTCACTACAGTATTTGTTTCTCAGAGAGAGATCAATATGCGTTAGTGCAGGTGGCTTGGATTTTTGAATGACTATCCATTCGAAATCCAGTATCACCCGAGGAAGGCCAATATTGTGACCCATGCTTTAAGCTGTTGACCAGTGGGGGAGGTGGCCGAGGTGTGGAAGGCAAAATGGAACGAGTTGGGTCATCAAGATGCAGTTGCCAGATCTTTCATGTCAGTTATGACCATTACACCCCAGATTGTCATGAGGGTGGTACAGGCACACGCAGCGGATCCAGTTTACCAGGAGAGCATTCAAAATTTTTTGGCCTGGGGATCCATGTCATACTCAGTGAGTTGCGAGGGAGGCTTGAGCTTCAATACGAGATAGATTGTTACCGTGGGGGATTTACGACACACAATGATGATAGCGTTGTATAGATCTCGATTTGTGATACATCCAGGCGGGGATAAGATGTATCGGGATATGAGGCTATAGTATTGGTGGAGTGGGATGAATAGAGACATTACTGAGTTTGTCTCGAAATATGCCACCTGTCAGCTAGTAAAGGTGGACCACCAGAAGTGAGTTGGGTTTCTATAGCCATCAGAGATTCCTATGTGGAAGTGGAAGAGTATTTCCATGGATTTTATTATTGGGTTGCCTACTTTTTCGAGGGGTCACGATTCTATATGGATGGTACTGGATCAGCTGACCAAGGTAGCCAACTTTCTGTTAGTCAAGGCGGACTACACCACGACACATTATGCCCAGTTCTTTATTGTTGAGATAGTGATACTTCATGGGGTGCCCCTTGATATTGTGTTCGACAAGGACATGATTTTTGTAGCTCTATATTGGGAGAACTTTTAGGAGGCCATGGGTACGAAGTTGAGATTGAATACGTCCTATCACCCACAGACGGATGGACGGACTAAGAGAACTAATTAGATGCTAGAGGATATGTTGCATACGTGTATTTTTTATTTTAGGGGAGGATGGGAGCATTACTGTGACACCCCACTTAAATTAATAACGGGGGGCAAGCCCTATACTAAGATAAAACATGAATCTCAAGTGGAACATTCCCAACATCACTATCGCACAGACTAAAAATCTGACTAACCACCCAATATATATAATAAATGGATGCCATTTTTTTTCCCAATAACATACAAGGAATAGAAAACCAACATTTAATAGCTACAAAGCATGATAATATATACACGAGTACAACAAAAGACATACCCGAATATGCTGTCGGGTCACAGAAAATACAACATCCAGTGATAAAACATAAAAGAGCTACATATATACAACCCTCAGATATACAAAATGGATCCTTAACTAGATTAACAAAAATAGGAAGCGGCTACAACAAAATCGTGTAACATTTCGCATCTGCTACAGCTCCAAGGACTCTGAACAGAATAGGCATTATTGGCACCCTTGTAGAGGTACACCTAAAATATATATAGATATACGTAGCAGGAGAAAAGATATAAATGGGTTCCAGAGGTTTGAAAATAATTCTAGCAATTGAATTAAAATGCATAAAAATTATGAATGCACAATTTCATAATTAAAGTGGTGTTTCACTCTCTTGGGAATAGACCTCACCCCTCATCTATAGCGCGCGCCTAACGTATGTATATGAACCTCAATTAAACTACCGGACACATTCTCGGGATAAATCCTCTTAAATCTACTCATAAACCTCATTCGCGTAACTCACTATCTCTATCATAACCATCTATCTACTTTATCTATCATCTCCTAAGTTAACGCCCAAACTTGTACATTAATATAACTCAATTATAGCCTATCAATTCCTAAATTACTAACTTTCACAAGTTATTAGCATAAGATATCACACATAATCATTAATGCTAGTAATATACTCCCACTATTTCACCTAACCAAAGAACTAAGGACCAAACATCTCCCCACTCCCAACATTGCGCTAAGTTTCGTGCATGGGACGTCTCGCGAAGCAATATCCATACAAGGAACCCCCCGATACATCTTACATTATTGGTCGTGAGAATACGTTAGGCCCTCAGTACAAAGTACCCACCCTTTACTTCCCATCTATCGGCATAATATTATACTTCTCCACTATCATGCTAGGGAGAACAAAACATAATACACATCTCTATAACTTTATCTAGTTATAATATTAAGATATCAAGAACTATATATAAAGTTTGTATAATCTTACTCTCACGTATTATACAAAATTTATCATACTATAGCAAGTACACATACATAACACACATAATATATGTATACTAACCGTCTCTACAATGATCTCATCTTCCAGGGAATCACTCACATATCATCCTGGTACCAGTGGTCGGACTCTCACACAAACTTGGTATAAACCAAATCACAAACATATAGGAAGCGACTATAGTTCCTTACCTAAAGGCACGACGAATCATAACCAAGACGTCTTACCCCTATCTCACGAGCGGTAAAATATTGGACGCTATGACCTGGGGATTATACTCTCCCTGCTCCTCAAGCCAGGGGGATTCACCCACATCGCGCAACTTCCCATGATAGCACTAAAGGCGTATCCACCACATAATGTATATCATACACACCAGATATATATATGCACATGCACATCATATATACAAACCATCACAAGAGGTATACACATTCCCACCATATATATATATATATATATATATATATATATATATATATATATATATACCCTCTCACGTCCGTATGTAAAAAGTAATGAATCTGGCTATATTTATATAACTTCCATTACACTAACCAATACACTCTAGCATACCTTCCCATATCATATTATTATTCAATCCCTCACTTGAAACTTAGTAATCCATCACACCTACAATAAAAATAGACACCCAATTTAACAACACTAAGGACATGCAATATCTCTCTCTCATCCAGTCCATATTCTGCATTAAGTAAATTCCTACGACTAGGAGAATATACGAAAGGATTCGGCATATCAAACTCCCGAATATACCTCCATAATATCTTGTAACCATCATCGAAATAATCGTCATTCCTTAGAGCTAAAAGAAAATAACACAATTTACTCTTAAATATACCTATAATATAGCCCCAAATTGGCCCCTATATTTTATCCTAATATGAACCCTCATAATATCTTATAAACATGCGCACTACACTCTATTAGAGGGTCCCCAAGTAATAAATCAATTGAAAAGGGGCAAGACAAGAACTAGAAAAATGCATTGATCAGACCGCACCGAGGGTCCTAAAAAATTAACCGGTCCGGCTCCTAAAATTTGACACAACACTTTTAATAACCAGGCTAATTCGGTGCGTCTACAAAACGAACCGATCCGGTTCTACACAAATCTATACCCATGACATTGAAACCCAAAATCATCCTTCAACACCTCGAACATTCGACTCTACATTCCTAAAACCCAATTTTACTTTACTCACCCAAAAACCCAACATCAAAACCCATCCTATATAATATCCCAAACATTTTCATCTACTAACCCACATATGTATATCATCAAATTCAGGAGTTTATCAAAGATTTTAGGGTTTAACCATTTAAGCCCAAATCCAACTAAATCACCAAAAGAAATTATGAAATTACTCGCACACAATCATTTAGCAAGTTTAA
Source organism: Sambucus nigra (assembly GCA_949130495.1). Classification (NCBI taxonomy): domain Eukaryota; kingdom Viridiplantae; phylum Streptophyta; class Magnoliopsida; order Dipsacales; family Adoxaceae; genus Sambucus; species Sambucus nigra. The sequence goes on from OX422213.1 coordinate 118,663,844, forward strand.
TCACTTTCCTCAAAGTTGTAGAGGTTGAATGTTCCGTGAAATCACGGATTTGAGCCAAAATTTCCAAGCTCCAAGATTTTCTCCTCTTTTCTTCTTCTTTCACTTCTCTCACGATGGTTTCTCTCCTTCTCTCTAGGGTTTTCTTCTCACAAATGAGATAGACTAACTCTTCCAAGCTTAAATAACTCTTGTCTCTAACAACTCCAAACTTTAAATGATAATACACACTTAAAATGACTTGTTTGCCCATATTTGCGTCAAACTAGAACAAAATACTTCGAAACCCAAATAAAACTTTCGGGCAGTCATTTTGGCTATCTCGACCCATCCCGGATCAACCATACACTCCAATTCATTATTCGACTCTCTAACAATAAAAATCTAATTTCTCCCAATTAAATAATTCTATTTCTCCCAAAATAAATAAATTCTCATATCTTCCAAGTACGGGGTATGACATTCTCCCCTCCTTATAAAAAATTTGTCCTCCAAATTTGGATAAATATACGGGTTCAAAGATCACATATTACACCCTAGATAGATACATATATCCCTTCCACTTCTAATAGTAAATTCATCAAAAATAGTCTCTAACTAGGGCGCCCATACACCCTATATCCCTGCTTACCTGGACAATCATTGCCCGATTTCACTAGCCTTAAATTGTAACATAACTCCCACTCAGAGTTATAATTACTTGTTTGAAACAACAAAGGAACCAACCCATGAACTAATCTTAGTCATATAACTCCATAGGGACACATTAAATCCCAAAAAGTTAATCCATTAAATCATACTAAAAATAATAATTTTAAAAAAATGTCCGAAGATATAACCTTCCTCAATTCCCGACATTTGTACTTTCATGCGGGGGAGGTCTCGCAAGCGAAATCGAAACAAGTAACCCTCCCAATACACTATTTTTTCAGCTCTGTCGAGGATAGAGATCGGTCAGACTAGGACTAAAGTTTTAAAAAGATTTTTAAATCAATTTATATGGCTCCATAGGACTAATATAATAGAGAAAAATATTTTTATGTCTTCTGACATACAAATCAAATAATTTATTCTCGAAACACAAGGCGTCAATCAATACGATGTTCTCACCAATATTAAGTTCTCAACACACACATAATCATGAGATAAAACTCTTCGCTCAAATAATGAACAAGCTAAATTATGAATCTCATCAGTAAAAATAATAGTCCATAACCTCACATCACAATTTCCCCACGAGATAGAACCTTTATTACAAGTGGCGCATAGCAAATACATGCATCTTTCCTAACAATAAAACGATAGTCTTACCAGTACCACTCAACACGGCTCAATAGTTGGTACTCCGAAAAACCATAATTTTATTAACACATCTCAAAACAATCTATGCTCCCAAAATATACCATATAAATGCCATACTTAACCTCCTCAAGGTAATTATATTTTCACAACGTGATTATAACAGCCAACCACTCCCCACTCTCTAATTTTATATATAATAATCTTACATGCGACGCTCCTAGATCTCTCAAACCATGACCTATAAAAATAGGAAAAATAATGTGGGGGACCATGTGTTGCTGTGAGTATCTCCGATGAAAGGGATAATGAGATTTGGGAAGATGGGAAAGTTGGCGCTGAGGTACGTGGGTCCATTTCTTATCATCGAGAGGATTGGACGTGTGGCATATAGAGTTGAGTTTTCAGAGCACTTGCATCGTATTCATAATATGTTCCATATTTCTTCACTGAGGTAGTATCTTCGGGATGAGTTGGCTCACACTCACATTACGTTAGAGGAGATTGACTTATAGCCTAATAGTTCATCTGAGGAGAGACCAACGGCTATCTTAGACCATAGCAAGGGGAGATTGAGGTCGAAGGTAGCTCCACTCATGCGCGTCCAGTGGGAATATGATAATGTCAAGGGGCCTACCTGGGAGCATGAGGAGGAGATGTATGATTATGCATAAATTTATCCCCTTAATTTAGCAACTTTTATCACCTCGTAACATGTAAAATGCATTGATTTACCTCATATCTTTTCTACTGACATTACATATATAGTGCATCGACTTTCATGTATTATATTTGGTTTTACAAGTATTTTATAAAAATGAAGAGAAGAGGAAACTCAAAATCGAGAAACCAAAGAAGAAAGAAAGGAAGAAAAGTTAGAGGGAAAAATAGTAATTTGACATCTAGAATTCGGACGAGGAACCAAAATAAAAGTTGAATACCTCAAGTATACAAACATATAGGAAGAAATGTAATGCAAATTTGAGTCCCGAATCAAAAGTTATGAAGCCTCAAAGATGAGATAAACTCACAAAAAGAGCAGAAAGAAAAAGAACTCCGGACCGATCCGGTGTGAACCAAAAGGCAAATCGGCTTGGTGAAGACTAAGTTCCTGTCAATAGCGGACCGATTCGATATCAACATAAAATGAACCGATTTAGAATCTTAAAAGTTCCCTAATAAAACAAACTCCCAGACCGATCCGATATCAACATAAAACAAATCGATGCGATATATACCAAACCAAACCGATAGCCCAGGTTGGACCGGTTTGGGTGATGAATCTCTGATTTATCTTTTTCAAATTCATAGTTGTACCTATGTCAAACTCTTGTAATTTCATAGGTTATTTATTCCAAATAATTACCAGACTTTAGGGAATTCTTTTTTATATAGTCTTAGAGAGTTTTTGCACCTAAGAACCCTAGGGATTTAATTTCTTCAACAATTATTCCAGTTTTTAGCATTAATTCCAGAATTTTCTTCATTCGAAGTATTGTTCTCTTTCTGATTTTAAGTGCTTTTATACTTGTGCCTAATGAGTCATAGAATTTAGGTTGCAATCTTTATTTATAAGTTTCTTCCCAATTTTTCATGCAGATATGCATTCATGAAATATTGATTTTGTGTTCATGCTTAGTTTAATTATGTCAAGCTAAATTTCTAAGGGTTGGGATGCATGAAACCAAATCGATGTAGTTTACATGAATAGAAAATAGGTTTTCAATTAAATTTTGATCGAATTGTGTTGTGCAGTGATCGCAACCATCGTAGGTCTTTTAACCTCGTTTGCCCTAGGTAATCGGGGTGTTTAAGGATGCGATGTGCATGTTGGCTATTCAACACCACTTTATTATTGCCTTTGATTACATATGATGGGGGCTAGTACCTTCATATATGTAATGCTTAGGATTAATAAAGACTAGGTTTGATCAACTCCATAATTCGAAAGCTAGTAGTCTATCTGGTGAATCTACTAGGGTTTGGGGATTGTATCCTAACCGTCTTTTCCCTCATTCATATTTCCTTAATTGCCGTTGTTTTATTTTTGTGCATGTAGCATAGTTAGTAATTTAAATTTCAGTTGCATTTAGACAGTAGAATGTAGTTCCACAATTAATCATCTTTTAGTTTCTTTTCTCGAATCAATTCAGGGTTAGTCTTTTATTCCTTCGTCATTACGAGCATTCGTCCTAGTTCCATGTGGATACGATCCCATCTTACTGAGTTAATTACTTATGAGACAGGCTTACACTTGAGCCTATATATGCACGCACTTTATACACATTTGTGGTCGCGTCAAGTTTTTGGCATCGTTACTAGGGAGCTTAGGTAGACTTTTAGGTTAGTGGATTTGATCCCAAATTTGATTCCAAATTTTTAAAAAGCCACAAAAAATCAAATAAATAAAAATCCAATAAAATTTAGAAAAATAACCTAAAAGATATCATCTCTCAAAAGCCCTTTTATGCAAAATCCAGAATAAACTCCTCAAGATACTCCAATGAGAATCCACGAAAATCCCATCGTTCGTATTCCACAATTCTGGGGTCCTCCTACACCTCCAAACTCCATCACAAGTCACACGCTGAGTCGCACTTCTAGAAAATAGAGTTCAGATTCTGAGTCAATTGGAGAGACAGAAATGTCGGATATCGCCAGTTTCGATACGGGTCAGGGAAACCTACCCTATCGTCCCATGAAAGAATTCTTATTTACTTAGCGAACTGTCACACCTAGATGAATTCTACTTTCGTACAATGCAGGACATTTCTACTTCCACAATGGGATGATACAGATTCTTCCAACATTTCATGGCATGGATTCGGAGAAACCATACTTCCATATCCGCGAGTTCGAAGAGGCGTGTGAAACCTTTAGTGATCAAGCTTACACGCAAGATGTCATTTGCCTAAAGCTTTTTCCTTTTTCGTTAAATGATAAAGCTAAGACCTGGCTTTGGTCTTTACCATCGAACTCCATCGTATCATGGAAGGATATGCAATCCAAGTTTCTCTCAATGTTCTTTCCATAACATAAAACCAAATCTGTTAAGGCTCAAATTCAAGTTTTTCGATAATAAGATAATGAGTCATTTGATAGGTGTTGGGAACGCTTCCAAGAGTTGGTTAACACTTTCCCACATCATGGATTTGAGATACATCACCTTATCTCTTTCTTCTATCATAATATTACTATAGCATCTAAAAAACTTGTTCAAACAATGTGTGAAAGACTATTTTGGGAATTAGATGTGAGTGATGTTGAGGCTTATCTTAAGTATATCGACGTGACTACTCAAGCATGGGACTTATCCGGTCCTAATGACCAAAACAGACCTCAATAAGTGTCCACCACTCCTGCTGTGCCCGGTCTATACCAATTGGATAAATACACCTTGTTAGACCATCGACATGATCAATTTGAGAAAAGTATGAGGGACATACTCAAGGTACGACTAAAAGAAACTATCGGATCCACCCGTGTAGTGAAAGAAAAGGTGTGCACCATTTGTGAGGCGGGCCATTCAACAAAGGAATTTTTGAAGAAATCCTCCTACAAAGCCATGATTACTAAGAAAGTGGAATTAATAGGAGGGTTTAAAGGAAATTTTAACTCCCCTCATGGGAACACATGCAACCCTTTGTGGAGAAACCATGCCGGTTTTAGCTACGTGCAATAACAAGATGCGTTGAACACAAATTCACATGTTGCCCTACCTCCACCCCCTCCTAAATTTCAACAAGCACCACGAATGATGCCACACATGCAAGCACCACCTCTAGGCCCATACATTACCCCACTGCGAAGGACTCTTGATGATAACTTAAACCAGTTCATCCAATATCAAAATACAACCACTACCAAGTTTAAGCGCATGTTCACTGAGATGAATATGCGCATATTTAATTTTTAATCCTCGTTAAGTGTCCAAGATAAGGGCAAATTTTCGGCTCAAGGCTAAAGACCTCCTCAATATCAAGCCAATGTTAGCTCTACATCTTATAATCAACAAGGGAAATTCCAAGTCGTCACCACTCTATGTAGTGGGAAGCTCATTAATTTATCACCTCCCCCACATGTTGCCCTTGTGTGAGAGTGACAGACATTATTCTAGCGAGACCGAAGTTGTTGTGAAGCCGCTCACTACAACAAAATGGTAAAATTAACACCCTTTAGCCGGCCAGCCTTGTCACGGTCATTGACCGGGACAAAAAAACACGTGTTTTTGTCACGGTCAATGACCGTGATAAGTCTGCGACAAAGGATTGTCACGATCAATGATCGTGACAAGTCTGTGACAAGCACAGTTGTCACGAATTTATCACGGTCATTGACCGTGACAAACATTATAACTTGTCACGATTAATGATTGTGACAGGTCCGTGACAATTCTGTCAGCAAAAAACCCTTCCCTCTTCTTTTTTCCCATCGATTTCTATTCCCTCCATTTCTTTCTCTCTCTATAAGAGACATCACTCTCTCTCTACAATTTTTGTATGTTTTCTCTCTCTATTTCTCTTCCACTTGTGTATATGTGTGTGTATATGTGCGTGTGTCTATATATGTGTGTGTAAATGTGCGTGTGTGTGTGTGTGGTGTATATATGCGTGTGGAGGGGGGGCAGGGATGGGGGAGGGGGTGTATATGTGTGTTTGTGTATATATATATATGTGTGCATGTGTGTGTATGTGTGTGTGTGTGTATATGTGTGTGCGTGTGTGGTGGGCAGGGCTGGCGCTGAGGGTAGGGAGTGTGGGGATATGTGTGTATGTGTTGCTTGTGTGTGTGGTGGGGGGGTAAGGGGAAATGGGGTGGTGGGTGGGGCTTGTTAATTATTTTTAATTAATTTTTTATTGGTTTATTAGATATTGCCCCTCATATGCAAGTAGTGCCCCTTGAAAAATAATTGATTGATTAAATATTGATTGGTTGTTAATTTTTTTAGTAAATTAATAATTAGTTCCCCTTTCATATGCGAGTAGGATTGCCCTCATTGTAAATTAGTAAATTAATAATTGTATACTTTAATTGTTAGTTTAATTGATGAAAAGAATTAATTGGGTAGATGAATTAGAAGGAGTATGGGATACACATTTGTTGTTGCTATTGCGGTTTGTTAATTTTAGAAGTGGCATGACCACTGGATTATTGTCCATATGGGGGTGGGATTTTTCAACTTTTTAAAAAAAAATTACTTTATATCACGAACAATATATATATATATATATATATATATATATATATATATATATATATATATATATATATATATATAGTATGATAATTAAATCAAACATACTTGAAATTACATATAGTGTGCATAGATACTAGCCTTCTAGTTCTTATGCGTACGCATTCAATAGCCCTTAACCCATTCGAGAGTCATTACCCCTGTAATGAGATCCCTCGAATTGTCCTATTTGGATAGTTTAGGACTGCATAATTTCTGTATAATAATATTCTTATTGGCTTAAAGTTGTTACTTTGGGAGGAAGTTCTGCATTCTTATCCTAATATTCTTTGGGTACATATTAGATTGGCAAGTGTGAGTGTTATTTCAATTGATCAATTGCAATGACACTAACACTTGTTAATCTTCATCGTGTACTTGGATAACTATGGGGATATGCTACCAATTTTTTCTCAAATCGTAACAATGTGCATGAGCTGTTAAGTATATTACATAAATATGCGGTCTTGAATGGGATAGGACCACTCACCCTTTAGAGGAGATGGAGGAAATTGGAATTTCTATTATAAATTGAATTTGAACTTGAAATTTAAAAATCGAATATAAATAAGACATAATTAAATGAAACGTACAATAAATCTAAGTTTTGTTTATACCAATCCATGAATATACGCTTCTTACCTTTAATAGGTGATTAGTTGTGGTAGGTGTGATGGGATATCCTAAATACAAAGAGTGGATGGGTGAGACAAATACAATGGGGGATGTGTTTCGCAGAGGTGCTAATGAATTTGTGAAATACGCAAAAAGATGTCATAATGATGAAGAGTTTCTGAGTCCGTGTGGTAGGTGTAAGAATGGTAAGGTGTTTGAGTTGAAAACAGTTGAACTACATTTGTTAAGATGGGGTATGCAAGATATTTATCGATTTTGGATTTTTTACGGTGAATTGAAAGTTCCTTTTGTCCCAGAACAACCCTCAACAAGTAGGATAGATGTATAAGGGGATGACGTATGTCATAATATGTTAAAGGATTTAGTTAATTATGCGTACGGAGTTTATGAAGTGGAGGAGAATGAGGTTACTGTTGATGTACAAGGTTCATGTGCTTGTGAAGATATAACGATAAAACTTGACGATGACTACCAACATTTAAAATTTAAGGCAACCCAACTGTTATACTCTGACCGTGAGAAAGATCAAATAACTTTACATGCCATGGTTGATTTGCACAATTTGAAGACTCAGTATGGTTTTTCTGGCAATAGCGTGGCAGGAATTCTGAATTGGGTGAAGGGCTTACTACCCAAGGAGAATATGCTCCCAAATAGCTATCCTGCTATGAAGAACATTTTGAAAGGTTTGGGAATCAAGTATAAATTGATTAATGATTATGTGTATGATTGCATACTATATCAAAAGGAGTATGAAAATCTCGATCGTTGTCTGGTATACGATCAACCTAGATATGTCCAATCTACTGGCAAGGAATACACAAGCTCAAACGTGCCTCAAAAAGTGTTGAAATATTTTCCCGTTGGGCCTAGATTAAAGTGATTTTCAATAGCACCATGCATATCGGAGGCAATGACTTTGCATGCTAGGGCATAAGTAGGGGTAATCTCATGCATCATCCTATTGATTCTATAGCTTATAGGAGGATGAATTATAAGTATCCCAATTTTTCTCAAGAATGGCGCAACATTCGTTTGGCTATATCAACATATGGTTTCAATCCATTTGGAAATTTAAGAACCAATCAGAGTGTATGGTCAGTGATCCTAGCCCCACTCAACCTACCTCTTTCACAGTGTATGAAACCTGAATTTTTAATGTTGTCTTTGCTGATACCTGGGCCAAAGGCCCCAAGTGATGACATTGACATCTACATGTCTCCTTTGGTAGAAGAATTAAATGAGTTGTGGGAAAAGGGTGTGAAATCATTTGACTCTTTTAGAAAAAAAGGGCTTACGCTGAAAGCTATGTTGATGTGGGCAATTCATGATTTTCCAACTTATGGGACATTATCCAGTTGTATAGTACATGATTATTTGGGATGTCCTATTTTTGGAGAGGAGATTGAATCTCTTCATCTATCCTCTAGCTCAAAAAATGTATACCATTTCCATAGGAGGTTTTTGCCCGCGGCTCATAGTTTCAGATTTGAGAAAGGTTCCAATTTTTTATCGGGTGGGGTAAAACATAGGCTACCGCCAAGACACATTTCATGTTCAGAAATTAAAAGTAAATCTTCTGAATGTGTCCCTTATATGCCAGGTAAGAATCCAAAATTTAAGAATGTCAAGCATAAGAAGACCCCAACTGGGAATGAAACTAAGATAAGAAAGGAATGGTCTAGGAGGTCAATTTTATTTTACTTGCCTTATTAGAAGAGTACCCCGGTGCGCCATGTATTGGATGTGATGCATGCAGAGAAGAATGTTGTTGAACATAATATGGGCACTTGTCTTAGGGGGATTCATTCGAAGGATGGAGAAAATGCACCAAAAGACCTTAAATCATTAAAACATAAGCCACAACTATGGTCGAAAGAAGATAGTAGGAGAAGGACAATAATTCCCCCTAGTGCGTTTACTTTGAAGGGTCCATCTAATTTTACATCCCACTTACAAAGGATTGTGAATTATGCTACTCATGATTTACATAAGTGTAAGTCCCACGATTGGCATGTGATCATGCAATTGGTTCCTCTATTGTTTAAGAAATGTTTCTCCAAGCACAAGGATTTGCGGAGGTCCATTATGCAAACTAGTATTACCTTTTCACTTTTGTGTGAGAAGGTAATCAATCGAGAATATATAGTGGCTGCAAAACTGGCGGTGGCCGAAGTGATTTGTGTGTTGGAGAAGTACTTTCCCCTAGCAATCTTTGATATAAGTGTTCACTTGTTGGTACACCTATGCGACGAGGAACTTTTTTGTGGTCCAGTTAGATATCGGTGGATGTATCCGTTTGAAATATTAATGAAAGTTTTTAAATATTACATCAAGAATACACGATACATTGTAGGATCAATTGTAGAGGAATACATCACCGTGGAGTCATCAATATATACTCAGGAATATATGCCTGACTCAACCAGCATTGGTGACAATAATGAGTTCATCGATGATGGTGGTCATGTGATTGGTAAATGAGTGAAATTAATGAGTTTGCAACATGACGAAGTAGCTAGTTATCTAATTGACACACATGAAGATGCCGAAGAATGGAAAAAGTAAGTTTAAATTATTTTAAGTTTTATATTATTTTAGAATATTTTAGATTATTTTATACATGATTAATTTTGTAATATGCAGAAAATATGAAGCTTATGAGAACGATAAAAGACGAAGAACAATGGTATAATCAGATAGCGAATTTAGGTTGTGCTTGTCACAAGATGTAATTATAATGAAAATGGTCGTTATATAACGTTAAATTACACTCAAACTTTACAACTAAGCTAATTAATTTATCTATATTCTCAGCTCTTAAAGATGAGTGATGCGACATCAAGGCATGCTCATCTAGCCGCTGGACCCTTGTTGATGGAACAAGAGTACAAAAAGAATCGATTTAACGGTTACGTATTCGGCACAAAAGTGTATGACGAAAGTACAAATGTAAAGAAATCGGGCATTTCATACAAGGATCTTACTTTCTTTCGAGCGAGCGCAAAAGATAAAAACCTCGTTGAAGTTGAAATGACTTACTATGGTGTAATTCGAGATATATTTGAATTGGATTATATAAGCTTCAAAAAGTTTGTATTTTACTGTGACTCAGTAAGAGTTGAAGATAAAAATGCTTGTAAAGTTGATCCTGGCACCAATTTGATCATGGTTAACTTGTCCAAGTTGAAGAGCAATGACCACCTGAGCAATGAGCCGTTTGTTTGTACATTTCAAAAGGTCAACCAAGTGCTTTACTCAGAGTATATCAACAACGAGTCGTGGTCAATTGTCCTACATGTGCCAAAGCGTCTAAATCGTAGTGTGGATAACTTGGTTGCTCCTACCGAATATCAATCAATTTTTTATAATTACCCGAATTTGAAACAATTTTTCAATTTGTAATAAATATTCCGATTGGTACTTTATGAGTCCATTTTTAATTCTTTTAATTGATTTGCACTTTATCATTTTCACTCTTTTTATCTTTCTCTCTTTCCTTTGTATATGTATGTGTGTGTGTCGGGGGGCAATGTGTGTGTGTTGGGGGTGTACAATGTGGGTGTAGTGTGTGTGTGAGTGTGGGGGGGCAATGTGTGTGTAGTGTGTGTGTGTGTGCAGTAGTGGTGGGGGTGGGGATGTTTCAAATGTTTAGTAATTGTACATATTATGAGTTAGATGTTGTTATTTTGGAATTCAGAATTGAGGTGTTAAACAGTAATAATTCATTTGGATTTGTAGTATTTGTACATATGTGCATGTTTTCTTCTAATTCATTTGGATTTGTACTAATAACAACATTTTTTATAGAAAATATCTTCGTCAGGTATAAATGCGAGATTGATGATGCTGATTATGATGATGCCGTATGGGCTCAGTGGTAGGGTAGGCGACGAGGGCTGTTAGGACCCTAGGCTCCCCAAATGGGGAAAATTGGGGATGGTCGTCGATAACAAGATGGGGCTATTAGCAAGATCCATTGAGCTGGTAAAGACTATCATCGTCCCGGGGTACACTAGTTGGAGGGAGGTGCCAAAGCGATAAAGTTAGCTATTTGGGTGGCACTGCAGGTAATGTATTTATATTTATATTTATATGAATATTTCAATTTTAATTTTATTTAATATATATATATATATATATTTATATTTATTCGCAACTAACATTGCATTTGTTGGACAGGAAGAATTCAGCTTGGACCCAAAACTATGCGATTCCGTCTTGGAGCAGTTGAGGGAGCAACACAAGATGTGGAAGAAAAATATGCGGACCCATTACTTTGGGAAGACCCGAGACTCCGTTATCCGAATGTGTGATTACGTCCCGCCGAAGGAGCCGATCTCATTGGCACAATGGCAAAATTTCATTTACAATGAGATGGGGGAGCGACAATTGGCATCTAGCCAATCGATGAGGGAAATCGGGCTAAAAAGACGGACATGCACTACTCCGGCCGGACGCCTTACGCCGAGGTGGAGCATAGGATGATGGTAAGATTTAATTTTTCTATAATTAAAGAAATATGTTATTCTGCAATATTTTACTTTGTAGGGCCGATACTAATTTTGCATTATTTTATTTCAGGGGACGGGGAGTGGTTGTAGGGTATGCCATATATGCTCGATACTTATATGGAGATTCGGATGAATTAGGGGAAGGATAAGGAGGTGTCCCTGATTATCGCGTCCACGATTATAAGTAATCTGAAAATTTACTTTTTTTTAATTACGTTATAATTTTTTTATTTACATATTTAACTAATCATGTGCTTTTTGTCGTTTCAGGTAAAGCTTAAGGAAGTGCATGAGACACAGTCTGATGCTGACAAGACATCTTTGTCCACAGACGCACTCAGCCAAGTGCTTGCCATTGATCGCAAGGGGAGGACAAGGGGGGTGAGCTCGCGGGGGGACAAAACTAGGATCATCATATTGGAGACGAGCAACACTGGGTTGGCTCGAACGGTGGACTCGCATGATGCAAAGCTGTCCCGTTTGGAGGTGATGGTCCAAGATATGTTCTCATTCGTGAAGCGTTCGTCGGGCGGAAACTGTAAGGGGAAAGGGAAAAGGGAGGTGCGGGAGGATGAGGTGTAAGAAGACGAGGATGTGGACATCGCCGCTTCATCGCCGACACGTGCGGACTTTGATGATCCAGTTCCCTATTTGGCTCCCTTCGACCGACCGATGTCGACACGTGGTTGACCCAACGTGTTTATACAGGACATATTTGATGGCCAACGAATAGGGCGGGGGTTGAGGGACCCGAATACCGTCCAGGGTATGTCAGTTCATGGACATTTGCTTCAAGACATCGAGGCCAAGGTGCTCGTATATCGCATGTGATACACGGGTATGAGAACTCCCCATTGTGGTTGCACGAACAATGTGGCACGATGCATATTCAAGGGTGTATCAATTCGTATATCGTGTGGCCTACTCACCTCCTCACACCTACCCCAGACATGTAGTGACATTATTTAAATTGAATTATATTAAGTTTTTACATTTTAATTATATTTGGATTATATCGTGATGCATATTGTTTTGAATGTATATTTGCATTATCTCTATTTTATTTGGATATATGATGTTTGAACAAGTAAAATGTTGATATAATAGGTACAAATATACTACTGGGCAGTGGCAGTGGCCATACTGCCCAACAGATTTTTTTTCAATTCAGCCCAAAATCGTCACGGTCATTGACCGTGATAAGTCCGCGACATGGGAGGCTTATCCCAGATTTGTCACGGTCAATGACAGTGAAATTATTTTATAAAATGTCACGGGTTTGTTATGGTTATTAACCATGACTAATCTTGTCAAGGTCATTGATCGTGACATGACCGTGGCAAGTCTAATAAACTTGTCACGGTCAATGACCGTGACAAGTCCATGATAACAAACGTTGTCACCCCCAGACTTGTCACGGTCATTGACCTTGACAAGTTGGACTTGTCACGGTCATTGATCGTGACAATTCTATATATTTAGTGTAGTGGATTCTTTCCCTCAACGGTTGCCCCCACCTTAAAAGGGAGCCTTACGTGCAGAAGTGCCAGATGTTCTTAATCAAGTTAAGCTAAATTTTCCATTCCTAGATGCCATCCAGCGAATTCTCGACTATGCCAAGGTCATTAAAGATCTTTTGATGGTGAAAAATTGCTAAAGGTGAAGAAGAATGTATTCCTATCATAGAATGTGAGCTCCGTTCTACTTAATGACCTCCCACCCAAGTTTAAAGATCCGGGTGCACCCACGATTTCATGTGTTATTATAGAGCTTCGAAGTGCGAAAGCCTTGTTGGACTTAGGCGCGAGTGTTAATATCCTTCCCTATTGCATTTATAGGCAGCTTGAGTTGTGTGACCTTAAGCCCACACGAATCACTCTCCAACTAGCAAATCGAACATTGAAGGTTCATCGAGGGATTATTGAGGATATGATAGTCCAAGTGGAAACTTTATACTTCCCAGTAGACTTTATCATTTGGGACACAGATCCCTCCATCAACTAAAGTAACCATGTTCCCATCATTTAAGGTCGCCCATTCTTATCCACGGCTAATGCTTTAATCAATACACGAAATGGGAAAATGCAACTCACTTTTGGGAACATGACCATCGAGACGAACATCATCAATGTTGTTAGCCAAGTGGGTGATGAAGATGAAATCCATACGGTTGACCTCATAGAGGAGGTAGTAGAGGAGTACATCGAGAGAACCATGAGTGGGTAAGCTTTAGGAGAATCCCTAGTGAGAGGTGATGAGAGTGAGATTCCATACACTGAGTTTGAGCGAGAGTTCGAGGTGTTGAAAGCGATATTAGATGAGGGATCATAGATAGAGGAGTTGAGAAATGTTCATTGGATTTCTAGATTCAAGGATCTTCCCCCGAGGAAGTCATGCTTGATTCCCTCTGAAGAGAAATTTCCTACCCTCGACTTGAAAAAACTACCCTCTAATGAGATATATGGTTTTTTAGGAGAGGATGAGACATTTACTGTTGTTGTCTCCTCTAGCCTAGACAACGAACAAGAGGGTAAGTTGCTGAAAATTTTGAGGAAGCAAGGAGGTGCTTTGGTTGGTCTATAGAGGATTTGAAGGTTATAAGTTCCTTTATTTCTATTCACAAAATCAACCTCAAGGAGGATGTGAAGCCCTCGAGGGAAATGCAAAGGCGACTAAACCCAATTATGAAAGAAGTTGTTATAGCGGAGATTATCAAGTTATTAGATGTCATGATTATCTACCCTATCTCGGATAGCAAATGGGTAAGCCCAATTCAAGTCGTCCCGAAGAAGCCGAGCATGAATGTGGTAAAAAAGGCTAACGGAGAATTAATTTCTCAATGCACAACCACCGGGTGGCTTGTTTACATTGATTATTAGAAACTCAATGCTGGTACGAGAAAATACCATTTTCCCTTGCCATTTATCGACCAAATCCTTGAACATGCAGCGGGTCACCCATATTATTGCTTCCTTGATGGTTATTCTGGATATAACTAAATTGAGGTAGACATACTATATCAAGATAAGACGACTTTTACATGTCCATTTCGCATGTTTGCCTACAAATGTATGCCTTTTGAATTGTGAAATGTGCCCGCGACCTTTTAATGGTGCATGCAGAGTCTCTTTAGCGACATGGTATAGAGAGGACTTGAGATTTTCATGGACAATTTTAGCATTTTTGGCCCCTCTTTTGAACAATGTCTAGCGAATCTTGAGAAAGTATTATCCCGGCGTGTGGAAAAGAATTTGGTGCCCAATTGGGAAAAATTACACTTCATGCTTACCGAGGAAATAGTTCTAGGCCACATAGTCTTATCTAAAGGCATAGAAGTTAGTCGAGCAAAAATAGTTGTCATAGCCGAGCTTCCCCCTTCTAAATCATAAAAGGATGTGCGCTCCTTATTGGGTCACGCGAGATTTTATTAAAGGTTTATCAAGGATTTTAGCGCCCTCGCTAGACCCTTGCGTAACCCCCTTTGAGTGGAATGACGCATGCCAAGAGGCTTTCGATAAATTGAAAGTATGTTAATTCCTTCCCCCATCATGCATGCTCCGGATTGGTCCCTTCCATTCGAGCTCATGTGTGATGTGAGTGATTACGCGATTGGGGTTGTTTTGGGGCAAAGAAAGGATAAGAAACCTCATCTCATCTATTACGCTAGACAGACATTGACACGGCCACAAATTAACTACTCCACCACGAAGAAATAGTTTCTAGCGGTTGTGTTTGCTTTGGAAAAATTTCGCTCATAACTTGTTGGTCGCACATTACATCCTTTACCGAGCACGCGAAACGTAAATATCTCCTTACTAAAAAAGATGGAAAGCCGTGCCTCATAAGGATCCTACTATTGCAAGAGTTCATTCTTTCTATAAAATACAAGAAAGGGGTAGAAAATTTCATCCCCGATAATTTATCACGGCTCTCGTCTGACGTTCCTAGTAATCCAATACCCATAGACGAGTACCTTTTGAATGAGAAACTCTTTGATACTTCTTCCCTACCTTGGTTTGCGGACATTGTTAACTATCTTGTCACGGGACCGTTCCTCCTGGATGGACACTGCAAGAGAAGAAGAAATTAATCACTTGCTCGTGCATGTTCTTCTATGACGATCCATTCGTATTCACATATTGTGCGAACCAACACATCCGAAGATGTGTTTCGGATGAAGAAATTCAAAGTGTAATCTGTTTTTGTCATACGAAAGCTTGTAGAGGCCACTTATCCAAGAATAAGACGGCTGTTAAAATCCTTCAAAGCGGTCTCTATTGGGCCACAATGTTCTAGGATGTGAACGCATATTACAAATATTGCGATAGATGTCAAAGAACATCAGCTATTACCCACCGCGACATGATGCCACCAACCCCTATACTCATCATTGAGGTATTTGATTATTGGGGTATTGACTTCATGGGACCATTCCCTCCCTCCTTTGGCTTATTATACATCCTCGTTGTGGTAGACTACCTCTCCAAATGGGTAGAGGCAATAGCTACCAAGACAAATGACAACAAAGTGGTGATAAACTTCTTATAACAACACATACTCTCTCGCTTCGGTGTTCCGAAGGCAATCATAAGTGATAATGGCACGTATTTTTGCAATAGTCCGTTTGACAAATTAATGAGTAAATATGGAGTCCTCCATAAGTTTCGAACGAATTATCACCTCCAAATAAGTGGGCAAGCCGAGTTAGAAAATTGTGAGATCAAGACGATCCTTGAAAAGACCACGGATCCTACTCGAAAAAATTGGCCCCTTCGATTAAATGATATGCTATGGGCTTACCGTACCGCCTAAAAGAACCCCCTTAGTATGTCCCCTTTTCATTTTATCTACGGTAAGCCGTTTCATATCCCCGTGGATCTAGAGCACAAAGCCTATTGGGAGATCAAGAGGTTAAACTAAAATTTAGATAAATTCGGTGAAGCTCGTAAGCCTTAACTGGACGAGTTGGAAGAGATGCGCAATGATGCATAAGAGAGTGCTAAAACTTCAATGGAACGAATGAAACTCACATATGATAAGATAATTTGACACAAAGAGTTTCACATGCGATAAAAAGTACTCCTCTACACCTCTTAGTTACACTTGTTTCTCGAAACATTGCGTTCAAGGTGGACGGGCCCATTTGTGGTGAGGGAAGTATTCCCACATATAGATATAGAGTTTGTAAATTTAAAAGGGGGAAATAATTTCAAGGTTAATGTCCAGCGCTTTAAACCATACTTTGAGGTGTGTGTCGAAGAAAACGATATAATTTGGTTGTCAGACCCCATCTATGGAGCTTGATTGAGAAGTATGAGAAGGTCGTCGCATCCTCAATACGCATGGGGGTAATTATTGTGTATAGTAGTTATGTGTAGGTCAGGGTAGTTAGGAGTCAACAGGTATCAGTCATGATAGGATAAGAGTGGGAGTACACACGTCGAGAGAGCGTATATGGTTTCAAAGTAAGTTTGGGAGGTCCTAGGTCACTCTTGCATAAGAATAATAGTGGGAACACCCAGGAAATTGAGAGATAATAGTTCATTAAAAGATTAAGGGGAGAAAAAAAGTTACAATGAATCGGATCGGTACAACCCTGGGGACCCGAATCAATTCAGTTATGCATAACATTGAAAAAAATAATAAGGGTCGGACCTGTCAGATGCTAGGGAACCGGTTCGGTCCGTAGGATTACCTCGCCTTGGGATGCCCCAATATTGTTTGTGAAGAAGAGAGATGTCTTATTGGGATTATGTGTGGATTATCGAGAGTTAAATAAAGTCAATATATGGAATAAATATCCGTTTCCCCGAATCGATGACTTATTTGATCAGTTGATAGGAGTTAGCTACTCCTCAAAGATAAACTTGAGATCCAGGTACCATCAGTTGCATATCAGGGAGCAGGATGTGTCTAAGACTACCTTCCTGGTGAGATATGGATCCTAAGAGTTTTGTGTTATGCCATTCGGGCTAAATAACGCTCAAGTTGTGTTCATGGACTTGAAGAATAGGTTATTCAGGGAGTCCTTAGATCAGTTTGTCATTGTCTTCATAGATGAAATCCTGATTTATTCCCAGACTGAGGAGGAGCATGCCGAGCATTTGAGATGGGTTTTGCAGACACTTAATGAGCATCAATTTTATTCTAAATATGAGAAATGTGGATTATAGCTACGAGTAGTGAAAGTTTTAGGGCGCATCGTATCTATTAGGGGAATATCAATGGACCTAAGTAAGGTGTTAGTGATGAGATAGTGGGGGTAGCCCATGACACCGATCGAGATGCGTAATTTCTTAGGATTAGTCAGATACTATAGGTAGTTTATTTGGGTATTCTTAAAGATTGCGGGTCCAATAACTGACTTGACTCGCATAGGGGTACCACTTATATGGGATGACGCTTGTCCGTTGGATTTTGATGAGCTGAAGGACAAGTTAACTTTCACACTAGTCCTCGCACTACCCAAGCTGGGAGTGAAGTACCTAGTTTACACTGACGCATCCATTTCACTTCCCGCAAGCTTAAGCCTTACTAGAGGAATTACCCTACCAACGATTTGGAGCTAGCAGTAGTCATTTTTGCCCTTCGGATTTGGAGACATTACCTGTTGGGAGAAATTTTTTGCCTATTCACATATCACATGTCACCAGAGTATTTGTACGCTCAACGAGAGCTCAATATGCGTCAGTGAAGGTGGCTTGAATTTGTAAAGGACTATCAGTTCGAAATCCAGTATCACCTAACGAAAGACAATGTGGTGGCCCATGCTTTGAGCCGTAGACTAGTGGGAGAGGTGGCAAAGGTGTGGAAGGCAAAGTGGATGGAGTTTGATCATCATGATGCGTTCCATATTTCTTCACTGAGGTGGTATCTTCGGGATGAGTTGGCTCACACTAAAATAGCGTTGGAGGAGATTAACTTACAGCCTGATAGTTCATATGAGGAGAGTCTAGTGTCTATATTAGACCATAATGAGTGGAGATTGAGGTCGAAGGTAGTTCCACCTGAGCGTGTCCAGTGGAAGCATCATAATTTCGATGAGTTCACCTAGGAGCATGAGGTGGAGATATGTGATTAGGCATAAATTCTTTCAATTTATCCCATTAATTTAGTGGCTTTTATCATCTCGTAACATGTAAAATGCGTTGATTTATCTCATATCTTAGGCACTGACATTTCATATATATTTCATCGAGTTTCGTGTATTCTTTGTGGTTTTTACACGTATTTTATACAAGTGAAGAGAAGAGGAAACTCAAAATCAATAAACCAAGGAAGAAAGAAAGGAAGAAAAGTTAGAGGGAAAACGAGTAATTTGACATCTGTAGATTCAACAAGGAACCAAAATTAAAGTTGAAGACCTCGATTCTACAATTACAGAGGAAGAAGCGTCCTACAAATTCGAATCCTGGATCAAAATTTATTAAGCCTCAAAGATGAGAGAAAATCACAACAAGAGAAGAAAAAAAAGATCGCTGGGTCGATTCGGTGTGAGCCTAAAGTGAACCGGTCCGGTGAAGACAAAGTTCTTATTAAGAGCAGACCAATCCGGTATCAACATAAAATAGAATCTTAAAAGTTCCCGAATAAAACAAACTCCTAGACCAATCCGATATTAACATAAAACGAACCGATCCGATATAGACCAGATCGAACGGATAGCCGAGGTCGAACTGGTCTAGGTGACGAATCTTTGATTTATCTTTTTCAAATTCAATGTTGTACCTAGCTCTAACTCTTGTAATTTCTTAGGGTATTTATTCCAAATAATTTCTAGACTTTAGGGAGTTCTTTTTTTTTTAATAGTCTCAGAGAACGTTTGCACCTAAGAACCCTAGGAATTTAATTTCTTCAAAAATTATTCTAGTTTTCAGCATTAATTCAAGAATTTTCTTCATTCCAAGTATTTTTCCCTTTCTGATTTCAATTTCTTTTATATTTGTGTCTGATGAATCATAGAAATTAGGTTGCAATTTTTATTTATAAGTTTCTTCCCGATTTTTGACGTAGCTATGAATTCATGCAATATTGATTTTGTGTTTATGTGTAGTTTAATTATGTGCAGTTAAATTTCTAAGGGTTGGGATGCATGAAACAAACCCGATGTAGTTTACATGAATAGAAAATAGGTTTTGAATTAAATTTTTATTGAATCGTGTTGTGTAGTGATCACAACCATCGTAGGTCTTTTAACCTCGTTTTCCCTAGGTAACCGAGGTGTTTAAGGATGAGATATGTGTGTTATCTATGTAGTGTCGCTTTATTCTTGCCTTTGATTATGTATCATGATAAAGACTAGGTTTCATCAGCTCTCTAATATGAAAGATAGCATTTTATCCTATGAATCTACTAAGGTTTGGGGGATTGTATCCTTACCTGATTTTCCCTCATTCATATTTACTTAATTGCAATAGTTTTATTTCTGCCCACGTAATGTAGTCGGTAATTTAAATTTCAGTTGCATTTCAACAGTAGAATTTATTTCCACAATTAATCATCTTTTAGCTTTTTTTCTCGAATCAATTTAGGGTTAGTCTTATATTCTTTCATCGTTATGCGCATTCATCCGAGTTCTCAGTGGATACGATCCCGTCTTACCGAGTTTATTTCTTACGCGACAGGCTTTCACTTGAGACTATATAAGCACGCACTTTAGACACATTTGTGGTCGCTTCAGTGTGCGACAGATATCCCAAATTATTCTTACCAGATATATTTATCTTTTTCTAATTTCGGAACTAAATTCCGTTATTAGTGGGAAGTATGTAGTACCCCATAATTTTAACAATCTTAAATGTGGGATTAATTTTATTAAAATGGGAAAATTAATTAGAGATTGATCCGGGTTAAAATAAATATTAATTATCGAGATAAGGGTTAATATTTATTTATATTGAATATTACTTAGTCAATGAGTAATAATAATGACGAGAAAATATTAAGATTGTCGAGAGTGAGAAATACGGCAGTTAGGATATATGTAGTCGGGACGCGCGTGTCAGTCATGTTGAGACTTAATTTGAGAAATAAAATATAATTTCACTTTTGGTATTTTGTATGGTTATTTCGAGTGCTCCAGTGTGTCCGAAAGGTTCTAGATAGTCAGAAAAGCCTACTCAGAGGTTTAGTTTGGGTCCCGGGGAAGTTATAGGAAAAACCTACACCCCGGAGGGGTATTTTAGTCTTCTAAAATTTTGGGAAGAGGGGACTGACGAAAATTATAGAGTTAAAGTATCCGACATGTAGAGGAAGTTATGGTTATCAGTTCTTAAACCAGAAGAGAAAGCACGGGAGGGAGAAAAAGAGGGTTCCTTTGAATTTCAAGGCCAATAACCACCATCTTGCCCCACCACCACCAAATTGTATATCAAGAAGAGAGGACCATAACCATACCCTTGTTCTTCAATGGATCAAACCTACCAAAATAAGAAAGTGTTTATCTTGCTAAACTATGTGTATATGTTATCCATGTTAGAGTATATTTGAAGAAATACCCATGTATCTATGAATTTTAAGTTAAATTTGAAGAATTAAGTTAAGTCTTTGGTTAAGAATTGCATGTAGATGGAAATATGAAATAATTAAAGGAAGAAATCAGACCTTAATGGATGGGAAAATATGGACTTGTAGGTGTATGAACATGGAAGAACATAAAACTAGGGTTCTTGATAAAAATTATGAATTAATCTATTCTTGCGCAGAATTCTTGATGTTTTGATAATATTTTTACATTGGAAATGACCCCTATATGTCTACATGGTTTTTGGAAATGTTGGTTTTTAATTTCGTAAATATCCATGAGAATTTAATTAAGAAAATCGTTGAAATTTGTAGCTATATAAGGGAAGGAGACAATCTCAGGTCCAGCAGACCGGTTCGCTGTAACCACCGGACCGGTTCGTTATGCTTGTCACCTAAAATATCGTCGTTTTTCTTTAATTTTCTTAAGGATTTGAGTTGATAATTTGTTCCTAATTAGAGAGAATCTAATTTGCAATTTTGGGGTAGATTTAGATGTAATTTGACCTCACGAGAATTAAAGTGGGTTACGTAGAATGTGAGCTAACTACGGGAATTATTTAATGTTAAATGATATTACGAATACTTAAATGAACGCGGAGGTTATGAGTGAACTTAAAATTGGACTTGCTATAGAAGGACAATCTACCTACTGAAATAGTTGGATGATTATTTAGAATATTTAGAGTAGGGAGTGATACTCGGGGTGTATAGTGAGAAGTGTTACTGAAAATAATTAATACGTAGAATATTCGGGGGATATAAATATACTACGTATGGGACATATATGATAGGTTTCATGTATACCTATTCTATTGATATAAATAGGTAAATTGTGTGAACCTATTGTATGATTTATTATGTGTATGACATACCTACGGTGCTTGCTATCGAGGGGAGGTTTCGCGTCGTGGACGGTCTTATCTTGACAAGCCCATTGGGGGGACTTTAGACTTGTACCCAGAACATAGAACCTTGGATATGTGCTATGTGAGAATTATGATAGCTTCGATGGTTGAATGCGAGCGTAGGTATGTGCGTGACCTATTTGACTGGGGACTACGTTCGCCTCCAATATATGTGATTTGTATGTATGGTTCGAGAGAGATACAAAACTAATAGTCCTTTATACAGTTCATGATCTACCAAGACATGATAGAAGAATATACATGCACCATAAGGTTTCATCCTAAGAAAGTAATGTTATTATACTAGGGTATGCCCATTCGTGAAGGCACGCTAAAAATTTTCAATGTACATAATCGCGAAGCGACGAAAATTTTGAATGTATGTATCGCGAAGCAACAAAATTTTCCAAAGTACATAATAAATAGTCCAAAATCATTAAAATAATCTAAATTCATCAAACAAATTTACATATAACATGAAATATACAATATTCGTTAACCGAATTCACATTGTGCCATAAATAAATGAAGTGTCAATTTTTAAAAAAATGGACATAATTTCCTTCATTTATTGAAGTATCCACACTTCGTGAGGGATACCAACCACTCCAATGTAATACTCCGTATTTTCATGGCTTTTAAATTTAAGGATTTATTAAATTTAATTGAGATAAATTAATTTAATTTTAATCTGAAATGTTGTTTTAAATATATACTAACGTGACAAGAGTTAGTAATTATTGGGAATATATTATTTGTTGCATATTACTGGATGAGTATAGTAATATATGAGATTTATTTTTATAATATTGTCACGTGTGAATAAAATGACAATTGTGGAAATTTAAGTCGGGACGCGCCTGTGTCGTGTCGGGACTAAATGTGGATTAATAAAAGTGATTACTTTATAGGTCGTTCGTATGGTCGTTTTGAGTGCGCCAACGCGTCTGAAAGGGTCGAGATAGTCAGAAAAGTATACCCGGGGGTTTGATTTGGGTCTCGGGGTGTTTTTAGGCCTAATTAGTACCCCGGGAGGGCATTTTGGTCATTTTGTATTTTTGGGTAATTAAACCCACGAAAATTAAAGGAGTTATATCAGATGTTTAGGTTATCTCTTAGGGTTAGATAACTCAAAACACTAGAATGGCCATTGGAGAGGAGAGGAGAGAGCTCTCAAGGAATTCCGAGGCTCAAAACTCAATCGTTTGCAGAGCCGCCACCGCCAACGCGTAGATCGCGAGACGGGGAACGCAACCACACCAAATTCAACACCAAATCAGATTTCTGAAAATCCCAGGCAAGTGTTTATCTTGATTATTTTGTTGATGCATCATCCATATTAGTTTAGGAGTTATTAGGATGAGATTTATGGAAGAAAAACCCAATTTGAGATGAGAAATTTTCATGTAGTGATGATTTATATGATATTCTGGAAACCCTTTGTCATGTAAAGGATTAAGAGTTTGATTAAGAAAAGAGTTCTAATCAGATACAAACACCAAAAAAAATTTATTCCGGATGATCGGACCGTTGGAATTAGATGACATTTTACAGAGAATTAGCTGAAGACGAGAGGAAGCTACAGAAAAAAATTCAGCTCGATCGGACCGTTCAATATTTTTTAATATTTTTTTTCTAGACAGTTTTATGTTTTGAGGACTCTTAAAGATAATAAAAATTCAATTAAAACTCCATTTTAATTCCGATTTCGAAACCGTTTGAAATTCTCATCTTTGAAAATAAAATTCAAAATACTTTAATGTAAGGCGAAATCTATATTTTTGGGATATTTTGCATAAGGGATAATGCAAGTATATATTAAAGGGGAGAGACACGTAAGAGAGAGTTACGTTGGAACATAAATAGATATCTACTGAATTGTACATTTAGAAGAATAGAGTCCATGAGGGTTACGTAGTAAGTTGGAAAAACCCTTCGAATTAAAGTTAGAAACGAACCATTATACTTGATAAATAATAATGGGAAAATAAGGATAAATGTTGTGAATGTGGGTTATTGGATAAACCTAAATTGATATAATAAAAGTGGTATATTTATATGATTGTGTATGCATATCTTATATACTTGTGTATCATCATGTCCGCGCTGCTTGCTATCCCTGAGGTTACCGCACTGGGACGATCTTATCTCGTGTGCCTTATGGGGGATATTGACTCGTACCCTAGAAGATAGGAATCCTAGGTACAGGCTATCGAATCGGTAGTCACGGTCCTAAGAGACGTGAGGGTATGTACTGACCTCTTGGACTTGGAAACTATGCTTCGCCTCAATATTGTTTGTGTATGTATTTATACAGTTCGATAGTGATTCCGAACTTGTATTCCCTTTAGTACGATTGATACGGGGATTGGATAGCAGAGTATGACCTCACCATAGTTTTTATGTGGGGTGCTGTTATGATATATATATTATACGAGTTGTTAATATATATATGAAATTCTGAAATCTGGAACTGCCTACTGTAATTTGATATGTAGGACATGGTTGATGACTCAAATTATAAATAATTGTTTTGAGAAAGTATAATATGACACTGAAAAACTTTATTGATTAATAAAGTTAAAAGGAGAACCTTGGTTACAAATTAAAATCTTACGTTTTAAATACTTGTGTTGTTCAGTTGTAAATCCTGCAAATAACCTAAGATAAGTTAAATCATTGGGGAAAGATAGTGTGGTATATGACGAGATAGACCATTGGGAAGGTTAGTGCGATAGGTGTGCACATTAAAAGGAGGTGAGAATTTCTCAAGAGAGTGTCGCACTAATATGTTGTTGCATTGGCCTGTAATCAATTTAAATACTTGATAAACGAATTTTTTAAATCATATACACTATCGGGCTCTGACCCGTTTCTATTTCCTTTTCCCTCTTGTATATATATGTATGTATTACAGGTGTCCAGCCATAGGGGCGTCTTACTTAGGATCCTTTGGAAGGAACGTGCTGCAGCTTAGGTGGGAGTTGCAGGCCTGTTGTTTAGATGACTTCATCCATTTGATTCTACTCTTAGTTCAGTTTTATCCAGCAAGGGCATGTGTCGCCCTCTTTCTATTAATTAGTTGGTATTGCCAGAGATTGTAATTTTTACTTTCAGTACCTTTATTTCGGAATTGTTACTGTCAGGATGTTTTCCTTAGTTATTATTGTTGGGTAAACTCTTAAATGTTCATTTTATTCTTCTAGTTATTGCATGACTCTTTAGAAGTTAATGGTTTAAGGTTTTATAACCGGATTTAATAAAATGAGAATAAGGTTTTAAATGGTTTTGACACTTAGCTTAATTATTTAGGGTGTTTAAATAAGAAAAGTATCTTTACGACAGTGATGCTAAGAATGAACCAACTGTTCACATTGATTTTAATTTAATAAAGTAGTGATCGCCCGGTATTTAATTAGGCGGGGTGTCACAGGTGGTATCAGAGCATCAGGTTCTAGTGTCCTTAGGATCTGAACGACTTATTATGCTTTCAGCTTTGCTTTGTTTGTTATAGAGCCCTATGTTTAGGATTGTCGATTCCTTTGACGAGATTTCATTCTCCTGCTATAATGTGTATACACTAGTGAATTCTAATTTCGTTCGGATGTGTGCGTGTGCCGAGCGACGACGGATGTCAGAAGGGGACCGTTAAGCGTACATCAAGAGGCAGGGCTCAGTTGAGATTATGGAATATATCCGTGGATGATGACCGTAGTCGAGGTCACCTCCATTATGGCACGAGAAGCCACGACTAGAAAGGCGACTAAGGTGCAGCAATGATTTTTAAATGCTGTTATAGTCAAATGAGGTGTGAGGGTAAACTTACCCAACGTATTACAAAAACGTGTAGAGACTGTCAGTGGGAAATTTTAGAAATGCGAAAATTTTATGTGTTTACCAAAGGAGGTAAAGTATCCAAAGGCTTAAATATAGGACGGAGTGTGGCAAACTGAAAGTGAAAATTTAGAGAAAATTTTCTTGGCTTTCGGGACGAAATATATAATGGTTGGAGTCAACCACCAATTTTAGAAGTGGAATGCTATGCCTATAGGAGAACCTTAGGTATAGTGTTGACCGTATGTTCCTTCCTCAACTGTTCAGGATGAGAAGCAAACGTGGTTCTGAACTCATCGCAGGAGGGCATGACAGATGTCCAATTGTGGATATGAATCCTAATCGTTAGCAAATTTTGTATCGAAAGAGGTAGATACTAGTGGAGGAAACGACTCCAAGTATGAGACCAACTTGTAATAATAGTTGATAATACTCAAAGAGGTAATTCTGATGGACGGCCGATTCAGAGGTTGACAATGTCATATTTTGTCAATATAGATGATAACGCTTCTTTGTGGGGGAAGTTAAAGGAATCGAAGAATTTAGTCGAGAATAAGACTGAATACAACGGTGGTGGTATAGCACCACAAAAGGATGTGGATACACATCAGGAAAACCATTTAAATGCTTCAGATAGTTAAATTCTTACCAAGTGATGGTAAATTCAGTAAGTACTATTATAGATAGTAACATGATCTTTATGGCCTAAAAAGCTAAGGGAACAACCGGGATGGCTAACAGGAATCGAGTCTACTAAAGTCCGAAAGAAGGACAATCCTAACCTCGTTAGTAGGACAGGTGATAAGTGGATTATGTGTTGAGGTATTTTGATGCGGTGTGAAATTGCTAGCGATAATATGTTCCAAAGTGAGAAAAAGGGACAAGAATACGGTGCTTAGTAAAAGGCAACGATTAAAAATAATTTTGTTTTGGTTTGGGCAGATGTGTTACGTCCGAAAACCATTTGTGCAGTCAAGACGATTGCCAGGATGGAAGTATAAGTTGTATCCTTAGAGGATGCGGCGTGTTTATGTGACACGAGTGAGTAACCATATTTTGTTCATTGCTAGATTAGCATGTGAGACGAGTTTAATGCATATCATTATAAATGTTACCATTATGTGAATATTTTTCCTTAGTATAGCGGAATTTTTCTTTCGTGCTATCCGCGGGGGATGAATGAGTATATTAACAATGTTTTATACTTTATTGAGGCTACTCGTTGTAGTGATGCGATACACGAGTATGATATTATCTTTGTTAAAATGTTATAGAAATGGGTAGCATGATAGTGGGCATTTATTGCAAGGCTATCGGAGTAGTTACATTAGTGCAACACGTTTTGTTTTGGCGAGGCTTTAACTGTAAGAAGGTTGGACTCGCACTTATATTATCTATCCTAGAGACTTCGGAGGAGATAGTGGGCTCGAGATATTCGATACCAATGTATGTATAGACTTTGTCAGTATGATTCAGTATGTACTGGGATTTATCGTTGAGCGAAACGACATGACTCGGTATTATGTTTAGCACTCCGAACTTAGTGATAGGAAGAGTGCAGTGTTATACTTATCCTCAAGAGATGTGGGAGTTAAGAGTTATACCCCTAATGTTGGAAAAAAGAAATTTAGAGAATTTCGATCGTATGTATCCGAGGTTTATAGAATGTAATTACCATCAACCAATACAGGACGATAGTGAAATTGGTGAAACGTTCTTTGTTAAGCATAATTACGGTAGAAATTATAACTTTTCTGTCAAGGGACGGAATAAAGGGGTATATACTATGGACGGAGGACCTAACGGATTTCGATAACCGACAATGCTAGATAGTAGTGTATCGGGGGAGTCCCTTATTTGGATTTCGCTTTGCGAGACATCCCACGCATGAAACTTAGCGTAAGGTTGGAAATAGGGAGCCGTTTGGTCACTATTCCATGAGTTCGGTACCCTGGTCGAAATGGGATCAAGTAATTATGTATGTAAGTTGGAAGTTGAATTTTGTTTTAAGGTCATTGGAGCCGGATTTTTGTGGTAGGAAAGCATTGAAAGTTATCCCCACGAGTTGAGGGGTGGAACGATGATAAGGAGAATTTAAGAATTTTGATTTCTAGGGTGATTGAGAGTACCCAAATGTCATAACCGCGTACAGAACACAAGGTGAATAAAGAGTTGGAATGATTTTTAGCATGGATTATCTGTAAAGAACTTTATATTATACAAAAGAGATGACCTGTAATTATTTTGATGAATAGAGCGTTAGTGATTTATTTTGGTTGTTGTACCTATTTGGGAAAATTGTTGTACTTATCTGAGGAAGGTTGAGAATTATTATTCCTCTTTTATTGTCATGGAATTTGAATGCCCTATTCCTTTTATTCCGTTGAATTTAGTTAGTCCTAGAGATGAGTAGCACGCCGTTCGCTCTCCCAGGGCAGTCGGAGTGTTGCAAAAATGTGGGCATCTTGGTTAACTACAGTTAAAATAGTCCGAGTCGAAGGGACGTGGTAATAGACGTGTGAAATATATGTTTGTGGGACTAGTATAACGAAGTGGAAGTGATAGAGTGGATTAAACGTCACATGAGGGGCGATAATCCATACATAAGTGTGAAATTAGAATAGCACGCCCTAACTTGATTGGAAGGCTGTGGGAAGCCATTCAAGAATTGGTATTCCTTGAATAGAGTAGAATTTAATTGTTATGAAGAACACCCGGAGCAGAGTTGTTATTAGTCAAGTGTGAGAGCGACTTGCGCATACAAAGAGTAATGATATTAGTATAGTATAAGAGATCCAGAAGTGCGCTTCGTGGAGAGAAAAGCACGGGTCGAAACTTTCGACATACTCCAAGGAAGGAAGGGGAGTATTACGTGTCACTTAATGTGAGACATTTCAAGGGAAGAATCGATGTTTAGAGAGACGTAGTGAGTAGTCTCTACATGCACTGCCCATAGGTAAGGTTTGGTTGAAAGAGGAGAATCAACCAAAGAATTTTGTGTTTATCGAAAATTCCTGAAATTGGAAGAGGTTGGTAAAGTCGGTAAAGTTCTTGGATGGGTTGCCATCCTCAAAACAAGATCAAGGGTTTATCCCGAACATGTGAATTAAGTCGCCGAGAAGGAAGTGATTGATATTCCTTTGGGCTGGCTTAAAATATTAACTAGTATGCCCCAAACTTCCTTTGAAAGGAAGGATCGCGCCAGTGCATGGTCCGGCGCAGTATAAATTTTTGAATCAGGATGAGATTGGTGAATCCCACCTTTAATATGGGATTTCAGGAACCAGCGGAGATAAGATTTCGTTTCGAGTAGGATGTATCACCCTTAGCCAGGGAATAAGCGCATGGTGATTAAAGATTAGTGGAGCCACGTGAAGGAGATTTTGGAATCTTGGTACGATGATTTCAAGAATGCTCTGTAGAAGCACTCGTACCTGTTTGTCCCATACGAGGTACTTATTAAGGTTTTGTTATGGAAGAACCTCGACTATTCTCCTTCAGTATGTTTAGAGGAGAGTAGATAATCAGAATTTTTGGATCGGTCGAGAAAATATCAGATAACTATGGTGGAATTCCACGACTGTTTTAGGCAGTCAAGAGTGGTCAAATGTTCGTATGATCTTCTCAGAATGGGAATTTTGTGTATGAATAAATCCAAGTAGTTGTCATGTAGTGAGGTACGGCCTCCTAATGATAGTGAGATAATGGAACTTATAACGTATAGACGTAACATATTTAAATGTTGTCAGTTGGGAGTGCAATGTGAAGTGTCTCCAATGAGAATGTAAAACAATGTTGCTGTGAGGAAAAAGCTATAGTGATTGAGCGCCGTACTATGTAGATAGTTTGTGTACTGACAAGGATATCCAGAATTGTGCTACCTGGTAGGCCTTATTTTCCGAATTTTGGGACGAAATTCCGTTATTAGGGTGGAAGTATGTAATACCCCATATTTTCATGGCTTTTAAATTTAAGGATTTATTAAATTTAATTGAGATCAATTAATTTAATTTTAATCCGAAATGTTGTTTTAAATATTTACTAGCGTGACAAAAGTTAGTAATTATTGGGAATATATTATTTGTTGCATATTACTGGATGAGTATAGTAACATATGAGATTTATTTTTATAATATTGTCACGTGTGAATAAAATGACAATTGTGGAAATTTAAGTCGGGACGCGCCTGTGTCGTGTCGGGACTAAATGTGGATTAATAAAAGTGAATATTTTATAGGTTGTTGGTATGGTCGTTTTGAGTGCGCCAACACGTCCGGAAGGGTCGAGATAGTTAGAAAAGTATACCCGGGGGTTTGATTTGGGTCTCGGGGCGTTTTTAGGCCTAATTAGTACCCCGGGAGGGCATTTTAGTCATTTTGTATTTTTGGGTAATTAAACCCACGAAAATTAAAGGAGTTATATCAAATGTTTAGGTTATCTCCTAGGGTTAGATAACTCAAAACAATATAATGGTAATTGGAGAGGAGAGGAGAGAGCTCTCAAGGCATTCCGAGGCTCAAAACTCAACCGTTTGCACCGCCGCCACCGCCAACGCGTAGATCGCGAGACGGGGAACGCAACCACACCAAATTCAACACCAAACCAGATTTCTAAAAATCCCAGGCAAGTGTTTATCTTGCTTATTTCGTTGATGCATCATCCATATTAGTTTAGGAGTTATTAGGATGAGATTTATGGAAGAAAAACCCAATTTGAGATGGGAAATTTTCATGTAGTGATGATTTATATGATATTCTGGAAACCCTTTGTCATGTAAAGGATTAAGTGTTTGATTAAGAAAAGAGTTCTAATCAGATACAAACACCAAAAAAAAATTATGATCGGACAGTTGGAATTGGATGAAATTTTACAGAGAATTAGCTGAAGACGAGAGGAAGCTACAGAAAAAAATTCAACTCGATCGGACCGTTAAATATTTTTTAATATTTTTTTTTGCTAGACAGTTTTATGTTTTGAGGGCTCTTAAAGATAATAAAAATTCAATTAAAACTCCATTTTAATTCCGATTTCGAAACCGTTTGAAATTCTCATCTTTGAAAATAAAATTCAAAATCCTTTAATGTATGGCGAAATCTATATTTTTGGGATATTTTGCATAAGGGATAATGTAAGTATATATTAAAGGGGAGATACACGTAAGAGAGAGTTACGTTGGAACATAAATAGATATCTACTGAATTGTACATTTGGAAGAATAGAGTCCATGAGGGTTACGCAGTAAGTTGGAAAAACCCTTCGAATTAAAGTTAGAAACGAACCATTATACTTGATAAATAATAATGGGAAAATAAGGATAAATGTTGTGAATGTGGGTTATTGGATAAACCTAAATTGATATAATAAAAGTGGTATATTTATATGATTGTGTATGCATATATTATATACTTGCGAAAATCATGTCCGCGCTACTTGCTATCCCTGAGGTTACCGCGCTGGGACAATCTTATCTCGTGTGCCTTATGGGGGATATTGACTCGTACCCTAGAAGATAGGAATCCTAGGTACAGGCTATCGAATCGGTAGTCACGGTCCTAAGAGACGTGAGGGTATGTACTGACCTCTTGGACTTGGAAACTATGCTTCGCCTCAATATTGTTTGTGTATGTATTTATACAGTTCGAGAGTGATTCCGAACTTGTATTCCCTTTAGTACAATTGATACGGGGATTGGATAGCAGAGTATGCCCGCACCATAGTTTTTATGTGGGGTGCTGTTATGATATATATATATTATACGAGTAGTTAATATATATATGAAATTCTGAAATCTAGAACTACCTACTGTGATTTGATATGTAGGACATGGTTGATGACTCAAATTATAAATAATTGTTTTGAGAAAGTATAATATGACACTGGAAAACTTTATTGATTAATAAAGTTAAAAGGGGAACCTTGGTTAAAAATTGAAAACTTACGTTTTAAATACTTGTGTTGTTCAGTTGTAAATCCTGCGAATAACCTAAGATAAGTCGAATCATTGGGGAAAGATAGTGTGGTATATGACGAGATAGACCACTGGGAAGGTTAGTGCGATAGGTGTGCACATTAGAAGAGAGGTGAGAATTTCTAGAGAGAGTGTCGCACTAATATGTTGTTGCATTGGCCAGTAATCAATTTAAATACTCATTAAACGAATTTTTAAAATCATATACACTATCAGGCTCTGACCCATTTCTATTTCCTTTTACGTCTTGTATATATATGTATGTATTACAGGTGCCCAGTCACAAGGGCGTCTTACTTAGGATCCTTTGGAAGGAATGTGCTGCATCTTAGGTGGGAGTTGCAGGCCTGTTGTTTAGACGACTTCATCAATTTGATTCTACTCCTAGTTCAGTTTTATCCAGCAGGGGCATGTGTCGCCCTCTTTCTATTATTTAGTTGGAATTGTCAGAGATTGAAATTTTTACTGTCAGTACCTTTATTTCGGGATTTATTACTGTCAGGATGTTTTCCTTTAGTGTTGTAAATGTTGGGATTTATTATTGATGATTAAATTCGTGTATGTTCAATTCTATTTTTATTCTTAATGCGTGACTCTTTATATGTTAATGGTTTAAGGTTTTATAACCGGATTTAATAAAATGAGAATAAGGTTTTAAATGGTTGTGACACTTAGATTAATTATTTAGGGTGTTTAAATTGGAAAAGTATTTTTACAACAGTGATGCTAAGAATGAACCAACTGTTCACCTTGATTTTAATTTAATAAAGTAGTGATCGCCCGATATTTAATTAGGCGGGGTGTCACAGGTGGTATCAGAGCATCAGGTTCTAGTGTCCTTAGGATCTGTACGGCTTATTATGCTTTCAGCATTGCTTTGTTTGTTATAGAGCCCTATGTTTAGGATTGTCGATTCCTTTGACGAGATTTCGTTCTCCTGTTATAATGTGTATACACTAGTGAATTCTAATTTCGTTCCGATGTGTGCGTGTGCCGAGCGACGATGGATGTCAGAAGAGGACCGTTAAGCGTACATCAGGAGGCAGGGCTCAGTTGAGATTATGAAATATATCCGAGGATGATGACCGTAGTCGAGGTCACCTCCATTATGACACGAGAATCCACGACTAGAAAGGCGACTAAGGTGCAGTAATGATTTTTAAATGTTGTTATAGTCAAATGAGGTGCGAGGGTAAACTTACCCAACGTATTACAAAAACGTGTAGAGACTGTCAGTGGGAAATTTTAAAAACGCGAAAATTGTATGTGTTTACCAAAGGAGGTAAAGTATCCAAAGGCTTAAATATAGGACGGAGTGTGGCAAACTGAAAGTAAAAATTTAGAAAAAAAATTCTTGGCTTTTGGGACGAAATATATAATGGTTGGAGTCAACCACCAATTTTAGAAGTGGAATGCTATGCCTATAGGAGAACCTTAGGTACAGTCTTGACCGTATGTTCCTTCCTCAACTGTTCAGGATGAGAAGCAAACGTGGTTTTGAACTCATCGCAGGAGGGCATGACAGAATTCCAATTGTGGATATGAATCCTAATCGTTTGCAAATTTTGTATCGAAAGAGGTAGATACTATTGGAGGAAATGAATCTAAGTGGGAGACCAACTTGTAATAAAAGTTGATAATACTCAAAGAGGTAATTCTGATGGACGACCGATTCAGAGGTTGGCAATGTCATATTTTGAATAGATTAAGAAATCTGCACCAAAAGAGAATTAGATAGAAGCTGACAAACTTTAACTTTCTCCTACCATTCCTCACTTTGCTGATGAGAAATCTTTAAAATAGAATTTATTTTAATAATGGAGCTCCATTTTCTGGTTTGTTTTCAGTACCACCATTTATTTTAATAATGTGCATTGAACTACCACCATTTTATGTATCATTCTAATGGTGTGGGGTGTGGGGGGGATTACTTTTAATCCCAAATAAAAAAAAAGGTATTTTTCAAAAGGGAAAAATCAACAAAAACCACAACATGCGCAACTTTTATAATAAAGTGAGACTCCATATAGGCCAAATCCAAGGGTCGCTTGTGACTATCAAGTTGTGTCCGTGAAACATACCTTGAGACAATATCCATATATTAGAAGAAAAAAGATGTAAGATGTAACAACAAACCAAAAATGATAATTCTTTAAATGATGTAAGATGTAACAACAAACCAAAGAAGATGTCTGTGAATTACTACACTTGGTGAAGACTTTCAAGCAGCATTTGATCTTGGATATCAAAAATGATAGTCACATCAGATTTGTCACATCACTTGAATAAGATATGACAAGAGAATTAGTATACTTAAGTTATTTTCACTTGAATTAGTATACTTAAGCGAATTAGTCACATCACTTGAGTTATTGCAGGATATGAGTTCTCGATATACGTAAACCTCCCAAATAAATGTAAAAAAAGCTTTGAAATCTCCTTTGCTGAGTCAAAATAATAAATGTATGACAACTAGTAAACCATAAAAGAAGGAAGACTTATGAAAGGAATACTGGAGCGATATAATGTATAAGAACGAAGACTCAAGGCGTGAATTATCGTCAACAGATTATTGGTAAAAGAAGGAAGACTGTTGTGCTTCATAACCTTGATTCAATGGCGGTGATTGGACACCAGCCTTATTGATTGTTGTGAGCTGCATACGTTGGACATTAGCCTCGTCAATAGGTTCAGTTTTCCATTAATTGTCGCTCCACTTCGCGTAAAAGGAAATTATGTGCCCTGCAAGAATTTATCGAGTCAAACGCAACACACATAATTTTACTATGAGATAGTTATCGTGATAAAGCCCCGTACCTTAGTTATAATTTGTATTGAACCTGATCAAACCACTCATAGGAATTCACCTACCATCTATAAATATTAGTGTGACTGGTTATAAAGAGAACTTTATTTCAAAACTTCTACTCCACTTTTTAAGATTGAAAATATCTCCTTTAAAATTTAAATGTCAACCTCTTATATAGTTTGATTAAATCCAACTTTGAGATATATTAAAACAATTCAATAATGCTAAATATCAGGAATAATTCTGAACAGAATTAATTTGAAGTAATTAAACTTAATAGATTCAATTCCAATAAAAAAACACCAACAACTTTGATCACATGAATGAATGGAATTGACCAGGGGCCTGAATCAGATATGAAATCTTAGTGTTGGCTAAATCTCCTACTGCGTAAGATCCTTATCAATTTTATACATAGAAAAAAATCAATAGGAGGCCTTTTCAGGGGCGATTAAACGGAATTATAAGACAAAATGTTTGTGTATCTCTTCGTCATCAACTGGGGCCTCTTCGTCATCACCATCTTATTCTTCTTCTTCTTCTTTTCTTGTAATTAAAATGGGTTTTATGAGTTATAGTTTCTTAAAAGGAGTAGTAGCTCCACTTCGGATATTGAAGGTTCAATTGATGTAGAGATTGCTCACTGTAAAAAGTCGTACAATCTTTAGGTCAAGAAATATGTTAAGTGAAGGCGGATTTTACTCACTTTTTATTTTAAGAATTGCAGCTAGTAAGGATCAAGGAAAGCCAGATGTTTGTAGCATTTGATGATTTCCTGATATTTTTTTCATGGGCTTCTCATTAAATTCCAAGAGTGCTCCCTTCAAATCTTGGAATTTCAATTTACATGCAGAAATATTTATTATTATCGATAACTTTATCAATCCCTTCATTTTCCAAGAAGGCATACAAATAACAAAAGGCCTTCCTTGCATTTCCTCTAGTTTGGGACGGTGTGATGGGCTGCTGCTGCTGATGATGATGATATGGTGTCCTCGCTATATAATACACTCTGCACTTGATTCATGGGTGCCGTAGATCTCGGTCCACTGTTGGAACCTTCATCATTTACAACATACTTTAGATTAGAAACAATTTTCATCATAAAATATATATTGGTATCTCTAAATTTGTATTAAATCTCTTAATTATACATATATATGGTTTTAGAGATTTTGCCACATGGGAGAATTTTTTGGAAAATTGACATAATTTGGAATTTTTTCTACATTTTAATGAAAAGGCAAATACTTTTAATAGTTTATTTTATATAAATTTATGTATTTCGACAAATATATATAATGGCTGAGCACAAATTTATATTTATACTTGGATAAGTGGAATGAATCAAAATTAGAGGGACAAACATAGATACTAGGTAGAGGAGGAGTTGGCTGTGATCTGGTACAGCAAGCATCGAGTGAGGACAAGTTGCAATTGGCTTGGCGACTGTTGAT
The DNA here is from genome assembly GCA_949130495.1 of Sambucus nigra. NCBI lineage: Eukaryota > Viridiplantae > Streptophyta > Magnoliopsida > Dipsacales > Adoxaceae > Sambucus > Sambucus nigra. The sequence continues at coordinate 118,700,021 of OX422213.1, forward strand.
CACCGTGTGGGATCCCCACACGCATTTTTAGCAGCCTCGGGTTCCTTAAATGTCACCTGTAGGCACCCCCAGTGCACATTAGCAAAAGAAAGAAAATAAAGATCCAGTAAGCATGGGGTGAGGAGAGGCTTAACTACTCACAAATTTGTATCCCTTAGATCTGTCGGTGATCTTGTCGGAGATGACAACGGCCACAAAAAACCCTTGTACTTTTCAAAGGGGTCTTTCAAATACTCTTTGTGTCACTTCACCATAGCTATACTCATATTCACTTTCCTTTCATATATGGTTGTGTTATGTATACATTGAACTCAGCTATATTCATACATAAGTAGAAGTATAAAAGTACAAAAGTTTAACAAAAAAACATAGTACATCCATAAAATAGGCATAAAAGTAAAAAAGAGCATATCCACAAACCCACAAACCCAACCAAGTGCACAATTGTATCATACACAGATAAAACTATGATCAACTAAGAGATGCCTTAGAACACACAAATTAATAATAAATCAACAAACTTTTACTGCAAGGACACAAATTTCCAATTGAGTCCTTTGTAGTTTTGGCTCAATTCCGGACAAAAACATTTGAGTCATAGGAAAGTGTTAAATTTTATCCTTTCAAGCCTATGACGTGTTAGTTGAAGACGTAGCGGCCAAGTTCATAAAGCTTCATCAAATGTCGTGTTTGTTGTGCCTCGTTTCTACGTCAACAACATTGGTTCCATTGCTCCTAAGGTATGAATGAATTTTAAATATATATTTAGGAGCTTGTAACAATTTGTATTGGGTGTAATTTTATTTTAAACTATTATTTATTTTAAGAAAGTTTCTTTAAAACTTTAAAATAAGTTTCTAGGCTAAAATTGAATTTTTAAACATTCTAGAAGTTTGTTCGAAATTGTTGTTCGAACGAGTTTTTCGTTCGAATGAGGTTTGCCAATGACCTGCCACTGGAACTTCGTTTGAAGTATCGTTCGAATGAAAATCTCGTTCGAACGAGATTTGGCGGGAACAGGTATTTTGGCAATTTTTTGACAGTTTTCCCACTTCTGTTCACCCCTAACTTTTTCCATATTGATTATGTGAGGGAACCAACATTTTGGAAGTAACTTTTTCACATTCCTCCATCTCCTAGAGAGAGTTTTAGAGAGTTTCAAATTCAAAAGAAAAAGTTCATGTTTTGAGTGTTTTGTTTTTCAAGAAAAAATCTTTAAACACTTTTGTTTCACCCAATTGTTCGTTTATCCATGTTCCTTAATATATATCTTTCTTGGAGTGTTTGGCACTAGGTTTTTCTCTACCGCATTGAAGAGAAGTTTGGGTTTACTTCTAAATCCCTAAAAGAAGAAGACGTGTTTGCTGCTGCGGCGTTCCCACTCAAAGAAAGGCTTTGGGTGCGGGTTGAAGATTGTTCCGAAAGCGTCATTGGTGGATTCCAAGGTTCCGGTGGAGTCTGGGATTATCAACTAAGCAAGGGTCGGTGATATGCCCTATATGTACCTAACCGCTCAGAGACATCAACGTGGGACAGAGAGATGGCCAAAGTGAAAGGGCCCTAAGATTGGTAACCAGCGGACTCATCCCAAATAAGGTCGGCCATGGTCGACGTTAGTAGTTGCCTCACAGTCACACAACAGTTGAGGTCTTCATGATCCATGGGGGCAGTTATTCATCAGGTCATCCAGGGCTGACAACCTCAGTTGGGTGCAAGCCGAGGTTACAGGGACTACACCTTCATCATAACCAACCTCGACTGAGAATCATCCAGTGTTCCAAACCTACTCCTGCATAACCTCGGCCCAGGATGACATTGTGACTCCACTTGTCTTACCTAGGCTTTACATGAGCCGAGGCCATCATAAATGATCTCGAACTGGGCAATAGCCAGACTTCACCAACCTCGTATTCTTCCAGGCCGAGGTTGGTACCAACACACAGATAGTCGAGCATTTACTCCCATATGTATGATTGGGAATGCGTGTACACAATCAGTTGTAACAAATCAATCCCCTCACGTGCGGGGAATATTTCATCATCATTCTCTACATGTGACAGTGACAGATGTCTTCATCACATTGGCTAGATCAACACACAAATTCTCATTGCATGCATAGGGGGTGCATTACACCCCCCACATACTATATATACTTGCCTTCTCCTACTTGGACAAGGATCCAAAATTAACAACCCTAGCTGAAACTCTGTCTAAATACAGAGTAGAGAGTGAAAGCGTGAGAGATTGTATCTATGGCCATTAGAGCCCTCATACAGTGATATTAACCACACACCTTCATAGTGGATGCAGGACAGATTGGCTGAACCACTTATATTCCGGTCTTAATCCTCTTCTCCTCACCTCCTTCTACTATATGTACATATACTCTCATACTGCCATTGTTAACATTAAAGTGAGATTATGAAAACCTTGAAGGGTGGTGTTGTTTCAAGCATCATCATTTTGGCACCGTCTATGGGAACGAGAAGCTGCCTCTTCCTCATTTTTTTCTCAACCTCATCAGAGAATCTGGTGGTGAACCTGGCCTCACCCCTTGTGTGGAGTTGTTTCACCATTGAAAGAGGCGTTTTAAGGTATTAAGCTCATCTACTACAGCAGCTCTTTAGTGTTAACGTATGGCACCGGAATTACCACCACCTCTTCCTTCGCCCAGTGTGGGAGGACCTAGTTCCAGCTAGGCACCGCCTCAGTCCAAAATGGCAGAGGTCGCCACAGCCTTGAGGTCTTTGGTTGCAACGAAATAAGAAATGAAGGATCAATTTGCACAACTCAACCAAAACATTATGAGACTACCGGGGGTATCACCGGAGATGATTACTCCGATAGCAGTTCATCCCCATCCTGAGCCCAGGGGACCACCCCACGCACCACAAAATAACCATCCTACACCCCAGTGGAGGAAGGACGTTACTGACCCTAGGCGTTTACGCCTGGGGAGGTAAGGACACCCTTGCCCAAAAGATATGTATGACGATATGGATGCGAAAGATGTTCCAGAAGATTATTGGGAGCCATATGAGGTCTCAAATAACACAGTTCATCCTATCCAGTAGACCCAAGGTTGTGGAGGCTGAAGAGGATCACCTTTTGATCGATTGAGAAGAGGGTCGCCCTTTGAAAGGCTCGGCCCAGTGAATGACCTAAGACAGAGGCTGTCCAGGTTGAGAAGTGCAGCCGGCTCAAAAGGGGAAGAGGGTTAATGTCAACCTCATCAAGGTCGACCCCACATAGGATGAGGTAGAGACCAAAAGAGGTCAACAGCCGACGTTGTGCTGCGGTTGGGGAACCCTCAGTCCACCCCTTGGAGGTGGCTGGGTACAACCTCGGTCAGGCCGACATTGCAAGATCGTGGAATGATTCCATTCAATGTCTTAAGAAAAATATGGGAGACCTCATCAAAAGTTGAGACCTACTACAAAGAGGTTTCTCAGAAGGCTCCCCATTCGTGGCCAGGATAGTGAGTTTTCCAACCCCTGCTAAATTCAAACCTCCCACGGTGTATCCCAAGTTTGACGGTAGCACCAACCCTGTACATCACATTGAGATGTACCAGTCAGCGGCGTACATTTATTCAATACCAGATGAGATAAAGTGTCGAACCTTCTCCTGGACTTTGATGGGAGCAGCACACATGTGGTTTACTTCTCTTCTGAAGAATTCAATTGAGAACTTCAAGGGCTTGGCTGAATGATTCATTCACAACTTCTGTTTCAGCGTTAGACCTTAAAAGAAGACCACCCATCTGTTATATGTTAAGAAAGGCAAGAACGAGAGCCTAAGAGACTACATCGCTAGGTTCAACAAAGAGAAACTTAAGGTTGAGGACTACGAAGAGAATTTATCCATGACCGCCCTCATAGGAGGTCTTCAGAAAGGGAAGTTTTTGTGGAAGCTTGCGGAAGACCCTCCCAAGTCCATGGCAGAGGCCACGACCGCAAAGTATGAGTATGAGAAAGGCGGTAGTAGAGGGAAGTTCTAAAGTAAAAAGTATGAAAAGAAGAGGTCAGCTGACGACAAGTTCGCGCACTATACCCCTCTAACTGTGAGCTGCAAACAATCCTCAATGAGATCAAGAATGACAAGTCTCTGAGATGGATAGAGAAACTAAAGGCTCCTCCGTATAAGAGGAACAAGAACTTGTGGTGCGAGTTCCACCAAGACCATGGCCATGTTACAGACAAGTGCTTCGCCTTGAAGGATGAGATTGAAAAGATGTTAAAATCTGGAAGGTTAAGGAAATATGTTGATGGAAAGGCTCCCAAAGGGGGAAGAGATGACCCTAAAAAGAAGAGAAACGATAGATGTCGTGATGATACCCTAGCAAGAAGAGATGATAACTGAGATGGTGATGATGAAGATGATCCGGACCTCCCACCAAAAGATGATAACATCCCAGTGAAGAGGGTTGGTATGATCTCCTTTGGTGTTAACACCATATGTGGAGGACTTATAGGGGGTGGTTCTGAAGTGGCAGACCGAAAAGCACACGTGGAAGAGGCAAAGTAAGTGGCCAAACTTGAAGTGGTAAATCTGATGTCTTCTGAGACTACGCAGAAGAGAAAGAAGGTGGATATGGACACTCTTATAGTTGGGTTCTCCGGACTCGACTTCAAAGGCATCCTAGCTCTACATGATGACCCTTTGGTAATCATAACAAGAGTTCATGGGTGTAAGGTGTAGAGAATTCTCGTAGATGGAGGAAGTTTAGAAGATGTGATGTTCTGGCCCTACTTTAAAAGCCTTGGCCTTAGCAGAGCTAGGATGGTACCCTATCATCATCCGTTAATGGGCTTCAACGGTGAAAAGGTCCATCCTTTGGGCATGTATGAGATAAACGTGCGAATGGGCGATGAGTGGCCTAAGAGGTTAACCCAAAAGATCAATTTTTTTGTTATGGACGAAAACGTCTTCTCGGTCTATAACCTCATCATAGGAAGAGTAGCCCTTAAAGTGTTTGAGGTCGTTCCATCGATGGTCCACCAGATGCTATAATTCTCGACCCCCTATGGGGTAGGGGAAGTGCAGGGCAACCAGACCATAGCACGGGAATGCTATTTTAACTCGGCTGAAGAGAGAGAGGCCCATAAGAGAGAAACTACCATTTTTAACATTGATACACTTGACCCTAGAGATGAAACAAAGTTGAAGAAAGGAGAGGTCGTGGAAGAGGTAGAATCCATCGTCCTCAATGAGGACGAGCCAAAAAAAACAGTCCAGATCGGGAAAGCCTTAAAAGAAAAAATCAAGGAAGAACTGATAAATTTCTTGAGGAAGAGGATGAGTGTCTTTGCTTGGAGCCACGCGGACATGTCTGGCATAAACCCTGAGGTTATGTGCCACAGACTCAACGTGACTAAGGATGCTAGGCCAATCAAACAAATACTAAGAGTTTACTCTAGGGATAAGTATGACATCATCCGAGAAGAAGTTAGAAAGTTGGAAGAGGCTGAGTTTATCAGGGAAGTCATATATCCAGAGTGGTTATCGAATGTAGTCATTGCACCTAAAGCCAATGGAAAATGGATAATGTGCGTAGATTTTACTGACTTGAACAAGTCTTGCCCAAAAGATAGCTATCCCATACCTCGAATAGATCCGATGGTAGTAACCAGTGCAGAGCATGAGCTTATAAGCTTCATGGACGCGTACTCAGGCTACAATCAGATCTTCATAAATGATGAAGATTCAGAGAAGACAGCCTTAATTACTGACAAAGGGACATATTGCTACAAGGTTATGCCCTTCGCTTTGAAAAATGCGGGGACGACATATCAACGTCTTGTGAATAAGATGTTTGAAGATAAAATAGGTAAGACTATGGAGGTGTATATAGATGATATGTTAACGAAGAGCTTAAAGGCCTGCACTCATGTGGCAGACCTGGAAAAGACCTTCGATACCATGGACTCGTACAGAATGAAACTCAACCCAGCAAAGTGTGTCTTCGGGGTAAAAGCTGGGAAATTTCTTGGAATCATTGTCAATCAGAGGGGAATAGAGGAGAACCCTGAGAAAATCAAGGCTTTGCTCGACATGAAGACACCAAGGAGTATCAAGGACGTTCGGAGTCTCACTGGAAGAGTAACTGTACTCAACAGATTTGATTCCAGAGAGACGAACAGGTCTCTTTCGTTATTTAAGGTGCTCAGAAAGGCCTTCGAATGGGACAAAAAGTGTGACGAGGCTTTTAATCAACTTAAGTCCAACCTCAGATCTCCCTTGCTCTTATCTCGACCCATAGTTGGAGAGAAGTTGTATGTTTATCTAGAATTCTCCGAATCAGCTATAAATGCAGCCATTGTACAGGAAGACGTTGGGGTCCAAAGGCCCGTATACTTCAACAGTAAGGCCCTTCAGGGGTCTGAACAGAATTACCCTTGAATGGAAAAGTTAGTGAGAGAGTATGCGCGTGCGTTCAAATGAGAAAATTATATATTAAACACCTTTTAACTCAAACAAACCCTAAACATGCAACTAAGTGTGATTTAATCAAGAAGTAGATCATGAAGATTAATCAAACACACACAATTGAGGAAAAATCCCCCAAAGGTGAAAAACCATTTATTTTCATTATAATATTGTAACTGTACAATTTTGGATTACAATGAAAATACAAGTGACTAAGAATTACCGTCAGGTGTCGGATTCTGTAGTCGGCGGTTGTCGTTATCCCTTTCCAGTGGGGCTGCAATGAAGAAGAAGAACGGTCTTCACCACAAGGGTATGAACAGCAAAAGTGCATTCCTGGGTTGCAAAGTGATTCACAAGTGTTTGGAAATTTGTGTGAATAAAAAAACCTAGAGTCTTGGTACTCAATAGGTGAAGACTTAGAGTTTTTGTACTTTGAAAATCGTGTATAGAAGTCTTAGAAAACCACTTCCCGTAGTGGATTTATAAAGGAAATGTTTAGCCTATAAAATCTGACCACGATCTGCTGAAGATTATCCTAGGCTGACCGGTCCGGGTCTGAGGCGGATCGGTCCGGGTAGGCGGACCGGTTCTTTTTATATCTTGCTTCTTCGGTTCGCTTGCGGTCCGGGGTGTACTGGATTTTCAGCAGGCGGATCGGTTCTTTTTCCAGGGCAGACTGGTCCGGCCTGTCAGAATTTGATTCCTCTTCTTCTTTTGATATTCGGATCCGTTGATGACTGTATGAATCTTTGAATTTCTTGAACGGTGTAACGACGTACGACATAAAAAATTGATAATGGACAAAAAAATGTCCTTACAAATCTTCGCCTATGTCTATGCCGGTACATACATAAAAACAAACATCCGAATTATCAACCAACTAAAAATGCCTATACAAATCTACCCTTCCATGAACCCAAAACTGGAAAGATACAATTGAATAAGACTTCAACGTTTGTTCTTCAACTCTTCAGGAATCTTCAACGCTTTTCTCATCAGGGTGTGCAATCCAATGATAATCCATGTAGTACCTACACACATGAGAAAAAGCAAAATACCAAGTAACGTATCGAGTTTGAAATGAGATAAAATATACAGATATGGCAATATGCTAATTGGTGATAAACAACTCAACACTACAAAACTCACTCCCCCCTAATGTGATAGTTCTTTCTCCCCCTTTTTATGATGTCCCCAAATAGACAAATGAGAGAAATAATGCAAACAAGCAATGAAGGGGTGTCATAACAAAATACACAACTACTTTTTGAATGTTTCAAAAATTTTTAAACAAAATCACACCATGAATGAACACAAAGCAACCAAGTTGATGATATCGTTAATGAATGGGTGTGAACATAATTCGATAGGAAGATCAATGCTTACAAACATGACATATGTGCACGATGAATATTGGATATTCCTAGTGAATGAACTCAAATGCTTCCTTTGGTGTAAAAGAATGACAATATAAGATATTGACTCAATCAAATCAACAAATCAAAGCGAAAAATGATTTCGACACCAATAACGTCCAAAAAATTTTATGCTTTTTCAGGACTTTCAAGGAAGTGAAAACCCGTTTATATTCTCCAACCAAACTCCCTCAGATATAATTTTGAATAGAGGCTTTCTAAATTCTCAAACTTTGGAGAATTGATGGTGAAACCTAAGTGGCCCATATTTGGCTTGAATTGCTTGTTATTGCCTTTAATTTTTTTCGGGCTCTTTTAACCTCTTTGGACATCGGATATTAAATTTCCTCCATTTTTTAGGTCCTTTGTAACGGTGGCTTTTGAGCAAAGGATAGAATATTACCTTTCGCAGCCCCTCCCCGTTATACAAAAACACACAGTCTCACCAAAATGGTTTTTACATGCATTCCAATCTTGTCAAGTTTTATAGCATATTGAAAGTTGTATAGACATAATTGAGATGGAAACACTCAAGCCAATATGAGATAGACAAGTGCAATAATCAAATAAAGTCGTGCATGTGTTCAATAAAGGATATAGGAGTCAAACATGTAGGAAGATATCACTAATTACATCTCTAATACTCCAAACAATGTAAAGCACATGGATGAAATGATGTAGCCTTTCAAATCTCTATCAAACAGTCACATGGATATATGGAATGAAGTTGTGACTTGGCTATCTTAAATGCTTATCCATAAAAGGAGCAAAAACATAAATCTTTTTGGATTTTTCAAAAAAATTTATCAAAATAAAATCTTTTTGTGCTTTTCTTAAAATTTTTCTTAAAGGAAAATCTTTTTGTCTTTTTCAAAAGAAATATAAAAAGCAAAAAGAATAAATAAATAGCTGTACAACTAAGCAATGGTACATATAAAACAGACTAGCAATAGGAAGCATATTATATGAACATGAAGAAGCATCCTATTCTAGACATAGACCAACCCCTCAGTCAACTGTGCAAATTTCCAAAGACTTCCTAAGACTCTCAAATCTAAGGGTATCTAAAGGTTTCATGAAAATGTCGGCTAACTGACGGTCGGTGGGAACAAAACTCAGGGATACGACTTTCTCCTCAACTAGCTGTCGTATAAAGTGCTCACGTATCCTGATGTGCTTGGTGCGCGAATGCTGGACTGGATTGCGGGATATGTGTATCGCGCTCGTGTTGTCATAGGAAATGGTCATGGTGTCCTGTGAAATCCCATAATCCTCCTGCATTTTCTTCATCCACAAGAGTTGCGTGCAACAAGTCCCGGCGGCTATGTACTCAGCCTCCGCAGTGGACAAAGAGATGGAATTTTGCTTCTTGCTCAGCCAGGAGACAAGAGCAGAACCAAAATAGAAACACCCACCAGAAGTGCTCCTACAACCATCTACATCCCCGGCCCAATCGGCATCTAAATAGGCGGATAAACGGTCATCAGTATCAAAGGAATACCAAATACCGTATGAGAGAGTCCCACTCACGTATTTAATAATACGTTTTAAAGAAAGTAAATGTGACTCTTTCGGGGATGCCTGATATCGCGCACAGACTCCAACACTAAAGGCTGTGTCGGGACGACTGGCAGTCAAGTAGAGAAGACTACCTATCATACTCCGATACAAGGTTTGCTCTATGTCCTTGCCTAAATTGTACTTACTAAGCTTGGTAGTGGTACTCATAGGTGTATGTGCATGCTTAGAGGAGTCTAAACCAAATTTCTTCACTAGGTCTCTAACATACTTGGATTGGGAGATTAACGTCCCATCCTCTAGCTGACGAACCTGGAGACCAAGGAAGAAAGTAAGCTCACCAACCATGCTCATCTCAAACTCACTTTTCATCTCCTCTTCAAAGTGATGATCATGTTGAGGGCATGTGGATCCAAAGACTATGTCGTCCACATAGACCTGGGCAACCAAAATAGCACCGTCATCTCTCCTGACGAACAACGTCATATCTACTCCCCCTCTCTTGAAGCCACGAGCTAAGAGATAGGAAGTAAGCCTCTCGTACCAAGCACGGGGTGCTTGCTTCAAACCATACAAGGCTTTCCTCAGATAGTAGACGTGCTCCGGGTGTTGTGGGTCTTCAAACCCTTTTGGTTGTTCCACGTAAACCTCCTCCTGTAGAATGCCATTCAGAAAGGCACTCTTGACATCCATCTGATATAACTTGAAGCGCAGATGACATGCGATGGTGAGCAGAAGACGGATGGACTCAAGCCTCGCAATAGGAGAAAATGTCTCCCCAAAGTCTACACCCTCTATCTGTGTGTAGCCTTGAGCGACCAACCTAGCCTTATTTATGATTATGGTAGCATTTTCATCCATTTTATTCTTAAAAATCCACCTGGTACCTATCACATTAGTCTCACTAGGTCGGGGGACTAGTTCCCAGACATTATTCTTTTTAAACTGACGCAACTCTTCCTGCATAGCAGATATCCAGTGTTCATACTTGAGAGCTTCTTTATGATTTTTGGGCTCGATGTTGGACGTGTAGCAAAAGTGGCTAACGACGTTCTCTAGTTGAGCACGAGTCTTGACCCCAAGAGTGGGATCACCAACAATGGCAGAAGGGTCATGACTCTTGCGAACCCAAGTAGGTGTGTCCCCTAGCACAGGAGTAGGGTCCACAGAGTGTGAGAGAGGGACAAGTAAATCACTGTCAGAAAAGTCCTCATCATCACACTGAAGGTTAGGATCAATAACCGTTGGAGGTTCGCCATTTTGCACGGTGACGTTTATTGATTCCATAACCTTAGAGCTCTTCAGGTTAAAAACCCGGTATGCTCTACTAGTCGATGAATATCCTAGCAATATTCCCTCGTCGCTCCGGGAGTCAAACTTTCCTAATTGCTCTCTATCCCGTAGGATGTAGCATTTACTCCCAAAGACACGGAAATATGCAAGGTTGGGCTTATTGCCAGTCCATAACTCATAAGGAGTATGATGTGTGTGTGGACGCAAATAAACCCTATTCACCGTGTGGCATGCAGTAGACACTGCCTCTGCCCAAAATCTCCTAGAAACTGTACGACCTAGAAGCATAGATCTAGCCATCTCTTGGATCGTTCTATTCTTTCTCTCAACAATCCCATTTTGCTAAGGAGTTCTCACAACAGAAAACTCATGTTTGATCCCGAGGCTATCACAGTAAAGATCTACCTTTGCTTCTGTGAATTCAGTTCCATTGTCACTACGCATCCTGTTAATAGTTACACCGTGTTGATTTTGCAGGACAGGGCACTTGGTCGTTAAAAATTCTACAGCATCGGATTTCTCTCTCAGAAAATCTACAATGGAGTACCTGGAGAAGTCGTCTACCATCACTAGGATATACCTCTTACCACCTAGACTCTCGGTACGAGTGGGACCCTTAAGGTCCATGTGTATAAGCTCAAGAACACGAGAGGTGGTAATGGAATGCAACTTCCTATGAGGACTACGAATTTTTTTTCCCATCTGACAGGGTCCACAAACCGTCGAAGTTGGCCTTCCAAGAGATGGTAAGACACGTACTAGGTCCTTTCTAGCTAAGCGAGTGAGATCTCTAATATTTATGTGACCTAGACGTTGGTGCCACAGATCCATAGGAGTGATCGTGGCCCTGTTGCACACAAGTGAGGATGTGGGCTCAGTCCCATAGCAATTATCCTTTGTCCTCACCCCTTGCACTAATAGTTTATCGGCTTGATTATAGACCTTACAAGTGTCCCGGTCAAACTTTACTGCAAAGTCATCGTCGCACAACTGGCTAATGCAGAGAAGGTTTGCTTTCAAACCTTTGACGTACAAAACATTTTCTAGCTTAGGAAAACCAGGTAACTTGATAGTACCTCGTCCTATAATGCTAGACTTGATCCCATCTCCAAAGGTGACTCTGCCGTCCTGATAAACCTCAACAGATGTAAAAAATGAGGCATCACCTGTCATATGTCTGGAGCACCCACTATCAAAATACCACTGTGAGGTATTATGTGCTTTGAGAGAAACATGAACAACAAAAGCCTTTTTATCTTTCTTAGGTACCCAAGAGGTGGTGACCTTTTGTTTGCCTTTGTTGTTGTTGGTTTTAGCTGGAATGTGAGAAGCATTCACTAACGGCAAATACATCCTTCGGAATTCTTCCATCAACTCTGGGACGTGGCAGCTAAGAACTCAACTCGCTCTCTCAAACTAGAAAACTCATCAGTATGACGTGGTGGAGCAGTAGTACGTCGTGTCCGACCCATGCTATATCAAAACTCCCTGAGGTGGCCTTTTTTTTGCAATAAGTACAAAAGATCATAGTCAAAGGCGGACCTTGGTTTTCTTTTCTTGGTCGAACTCTCCTTCGAGGTTTTTGACGATGACCATAAGGAGTAGTAGTAAACTCAGGAACTGGACCAGGTGCAATTTGAGAGGTGGAGCCACCATCATACCCAATTCCCTGCCGATCACCAAAACCTAAAGCAGGGCTGAGGAGCATCTTTCCCATCTTCCCAGATCTGTCCTCGATTTGTACCTTGACTTCCCGTGCTTTCTCAAGATCATGAGTCAGCTGGGCAACAAGGGCTTCAAGTTTCTTTCGAGTCTCCACGGAGTAATGGAGCTGACTCGTAAGACTAGACACTTGTTTAGTCAAGTCCCCTCTCTCTTTCTCAAAAACACTCTCTCTCTCTCTCTCTAAATAAACTCTCTTTCTCGACACAGGCAGATTCTCTCTCTCCCAGGGTGGTGAAGGTGGAGGACTCTCTCTCTCTCTCCTTTCTTAAATCTTCCTCTAAGCCGGTGATCTTAAGAACTAGTGCTTTGTTACATTTTTTAGTTTTAAAATACTCAGAATATAACTCAGCATAGGTGCGTTGAATATCACTCTCGCTCTCACTTGAGTCATGCTCCCCCTCACTCACATTGTTCTCACTGTCGAGGTGTCCCTATGAAGCATCATCCTCATCGTCGTGAAGAGAACTAGGAGTGCTCACTTGACTGGCCATGAATGCGGTGAAGTTACACTCATGCGGTGACTCATCTCCTGAATACACCTTCTCGACCTCACTGTCGTCGCTAAGAGTAGCATTAAGGACAACTTTCCCTTTCTCTCTATTCAGACGAGTGGCACACTCAAAGGCTCTATGACCCCTACCATCGCACTCAAAGCATCTCTCACTTTCTTTCTTAGGAGGATTTTTGGAATCTTTTTCATTTTTCTTTTCAAACTTATTTTTCTCAAATTTCTTTCTATCTTTAAAATTACCATTTTTCTTGAATTTGAGAATCCTCTTGAAATTTTTTGCAAAAAGAGCCAAATCATCTAAGTCAAAATCACACTCAGAATCTGACGTGTCAGTCTCTCTCTTTCTAGATGACTCTGCCCTCTTTCTAGCCGACCCCTCACTCTTTTTCTCTTTGGCATTATGTGCAATTACCTTATCTTTAGACCTAGCAATTTTAGGGAACATATCAATTTCATAAGTTTGCAAATCCTACAAGTTCTTCCAATTTTAGCGTATTGATATTTCCCATAGAATTTAGCACAGTGACTTTAGGGATAAAACGCTTAGGCAAAGATCGAAGAATCTTTTTTACAATTCTAGCATTAGGAATATGTTCACCAAGATTAAAGCTAGTATTAACAATGTCAGAAAGTCTAGCATAGAAATCATCAAAACATTCCGTCTCATGCATGGTGATGGTTTCAAATTGAGTTGTCAAATTTTGCGATTTAGACTCTTTCACAGCATTTGTTCCTTCATGGGTGAGTTGTAAAACATCCCATGCCTCCTTTGACGTGGTGCACGTCATGATACGTCAGAACTCATCGGGAGTGATGGAACCGGAAATAGCACTCAAACCTTTAGAGTTAAAAGAAGACCATCTAAATTCATCTTCAGTCCAAGAGGTGATAGGTTTTAAATTAATCACATTTTCCACAGTGACGGAGGGAGGTGTCCACCCTCTTTCAACTAAAATCCAAACCCTTTCATATATGGCTTTTAAAGCCAACCTCATTCGGGCTTTCCAATAATCATAATTTTTCCCGTCAAAAATAGGTAATTTATTATATGATTTCTCCATTTGAACACGCACTTTTCAAAAATCAATTTTTTCAGAAAAATGATATCTTAGAAAAGATTTTGCGAAAAATAGGAATACGCGATAGATTAGAGTAACCTGCTCTGATACCAATTTGAGAGAGTATGGGCGTGCGTTCAAATGAGAAAATTATATATTAAACACCTTTTAACTCAAACAAACCCTAAACATGCAATTAAGTGTGATTTAATCAAGAAGTAGATCATGAAGATTAATCAAACACACACAGTTGAGGAAAAATTCCCCAAAGGGGCAAAACCATTTATTTTCATTATAATATTATAACTGTACAATTTCGAATTACAATGAAAATACAAGTGACTAAGAATTACCCTCAGGTGTCGGATTCTGTAGTTGGCGGCTGGAGTTATCCCTTTCCAGTAGGGCTGCAATGAAGAAGAAGAACGATCTTCTCCACAAGGGTATGAATAGCAAAAGTGCGTTCCTGGGTTGCAAAGTGATTCACAAGTGTTTGGAAATTTGTGTGAATCAAAAAACCTAGAGTCTTGGTACTCAATAGGTGAAGACTTAGAGTTTTTATACTCTGAAAATCGTGTATAGAAGTCTTAGAAAACCACTTCCCGTAGTGGGTTTATAAAGGAAACGTTTAGCCTAGAAAATCTGACCACGATTTGTTGAAGATTATCCCAATCGGACTAGTTCGGGTCTGAGGCGAATCGATCCGGGTAGGCAGACCGGTTCTTTTTATATATGGCTTCTTCGGTTCGCTTGCGGTCTGGGGTGTACTGGCTTTTTAGCAGGCGGACCGGTCCGGGTCTGAGGCGGACCCGTTTGCAGGCGGATCGGTTCTTTTTCCAGGTCAGACCGGTCCGGCCTATCAGACTTTGATTCCTCTTCTTCTTTTAATATTCGGATCCGTTGATGACTGTATGAATCTTTTAATTTCTTCAACGGCGTACGACATAACAAATTGATAATGGATAAAAAATGTCCTTACAGTTAGCCTATGCCTTGATACATGCTTCTAGGAAGATGAAACCCTACTTTCAAGCCCATTCCATGGTCATCCTCACTGACTCCCCACTAAGACAGGTCCTCCACAAACCTAAGAAGTCGGGTAGATTGATGGTATGGGCCATTGAGTTGGGAGAGTATGACCTTACTTATTAGCCCAGGGTGGCCATCAAAAGCTAGGCACTTACAGATTTTGTTGTTGAGTTCACATGGGAAGAGGCCGAGGTTGAGAATAACCTAGAGACTGCAGAAGGGTCAAACAACAACGTCTTCCATGACCCGTAAGAGGTTATATCCAAGGAAGCCAGAAATGGAATAGCCAAGAACGAGGAAGACCGTTACCTCTTCAAGCATGGAGTCATGTCAAAAGGGAGATTCTCATCGGATAAAGACATCTGTAACCTCTTTATTGACAGGTCTTCTTATGAAAGTGGAAGCGGTGTAGGGCTAATACGTTCAGCTCTAGATGGTACTAACATTTAATAAGCCCTAAGGTTTATCTTCAAAGCATCAAACAACGAGTCAGAATATGAGGCCATGATAGCAGGCCTATCATTGGCAAAGACCCTTAGGGTGAGATGACTCCTGCTTCATAGTGACTCAAGGTTAGTTACTAATCAAGTGTTGGGGGTTTATGAGGCCAAGGATGAAAGTGTAAGTGTGGAATCCCCGGGGTTTAATAATAATCTCAAATTAAAATATTTAATTTCCTTTTTAAACAAATAGATGCGGAAGCGTGAAATACAAGTGATGGTTCAACAAAACAACACAAGGCCGAGTTTTAATTTCTTCAAAAACAAATTAAAACATAAATCATAATTCAAGTCCTAGAATTTGCCTAAGTTATCATTATCGATAAATCAAAGTAAGGCGAAACCAATTTTAGTTAGTGACTCGAATAAACCAAATTTACCCAATATTTAAATTAAGTCCCAAATTAAATAAGTGTGATAATTAAACCGATTTTATCTTGAATTAATCTAGCATGCGTTCTAAGTGATATAGAGCAAGATAAATCAACAGTCACACTACACCGCGATGTACGAGGAAAAACCCACTAACGGGAAAAAACCTCGGGACGGCCCTAGCCTCAAATCCACTAAAAACGGTATTACAAAACACAAGACAAAAGACTTACTTCCTAAACTCGAACCCTCTCAAGCCGTGATGCTTCTTCTTGTATCAACCTCCAATTAGCGGATAACCAACGGAGCTCCACCGTGGTCTCGGAATACACCGATAGGACTTTAAACGGACACCGTCACCCGAACATGGAGCCTTTCTCCAAACGGGTAGAATATCACCAAAAGTCTTCTTTGTGATGGGGTGTAGAAGCAAACCCGAAACGTCTCTTGAATTCGGTAGAGAAAACCGGTGCCAAAAACTCCAAGTAAAGATATGTATATATGGAACTTGGATAAACAACTATTGGGTGTAAACTAGAGTGTGTATGAATTTTTCTATAGAAATTGACACTCAAAACATGAACATTTTCCCTAAAAAGATTAGCTCTCAAACTCTCTCTAAGAGATGGATATGAAATGGAAAAGTTCAATTGGAAAATGTCATTCCCGCACCTTATTTAGTCTGAAAAAGTTGGTTAAAAACCAAGTGGGGAAAGTGGGAGAAAACTGCAAAAAACTGCTCAAAACTGTTCCCGCCCTGACGTCTCGTTCGAACGAACTTGACTCTCGTTCGAACGAGACTTCTAACGAGCGACCAGCCTGGGCTCGTTAGAATCTCGTTAGATACCTCGTTAGAACGAAAATCTCGTTCGAACGACATATCGAACGACTGACCAGGGTCGTGGGCAAACTCGTTCGAACGAACTTGGTTCGAACGACAAAACTCGTTCGAACGAAATCTGGTTCGAACGAAAAAAAAACGTTCGAACGACATTTCTAACGAACGACCAGAAAGACTTAAAAATTCGATTTTGGCCCAGAAACTTTTATAAACTTTTATATACTTATTTTTTAAAGTTTCTAATTGATTCTTTCTAAAAATAAAATGCAGTTTTTATTTCTCCTAACACCCAATACATATTGTTCCAAACTCCTATATAAATATTATTACATTCATACCTTGGGAGTATGGAACCTTAGTTGATGACGTACAAACGAGGCACATAAACTACGGCATTTTGATGATGCTTTATACTCTTTGCCGCTACGTCTTCAACAAACACTTCATAGGTCTTGAATATTACAATAAAATAAAATCCTATGAATAAATGTTTTTGTCCGGAATTGAGCCAAAACTATATATGGACTCAATTGGAAATTTGTGTCCTTACAAATCTCCCCCTTTGGCTATTCCGGGACAAAAACCAAAACAAAAATCCTAAAGGGCCGTCAAGCTCTACTAGACTCAAAACATAACCCGCCCAATCTTGACTCAACCCAAGGATTAAACTCTTTGCCATAGAAAGATGCCGCTTTATAATAATTCCTGCACACTTAAGCAAACTCATCAAATGCATAGGGAATATCAAAATATTAAATGCAATTAATTAATTGCTCCCCCTAAATTAATTCTCCCTTGAAACACATGACCTACTTAGAAAGACGTCTCCCCCTAAGATAAATCTCCCCCAAACGAAGATACGATAATAATAGGATACATCCCTATCATCATTCTCCCCCTTTTTGTTCGGGAATAGGCAAAGGATAAAGAACTAATAAACAGCAAGTGAAAGCTTAAAGTGATAAGACATGAAAGCATATGGGCAATTAAAAGCAAGGCAAAGACAAACAAATATCATATATATATATAAATACTAGAAATATATCAATGAAGCACTTGCATATATATATAGATATAAACACACACATGACACAAAATACAATAAGTTTGCACACTCGTATGGCAAAAATGTGTCATATGGAAACGGAAGTGTAGGGGTGTGAACTAGCAACAATTAAATTTAGACCCAAACACTTAAGAAACGTTCACGGAGTTCTCATTTGATTGCAAACTTCATCACACTTAAATATAACCTCATGTGACAATATAAAGATTGAACTCAATGAACAAACATACACAATGCATACAAGCCTATCATGATGATAATTCTACAAACCAAATAGAGTCATGACATTAAAGACAACTAGGATAAACGGACATTGTGCAAAACGTTGATATACCATCCAATTCTCCCTCAATGAGCATATATTTTCTTTTACACTTGAATGAATATATCAAACAAACATAGGCCTTGGCAATTGATTTCTTTTTAATGCCAAATATTCTGTTTTTAGGCCGTTGGATCACATATTTCTTTTAGATCCAATCAACGGTGGCTTACTATTCGCAAAGGATTTAATTCATCCTTTCGGAGCCCTTCCCCGTGCATATAATTATTTATCATGTTTTCATTTTTCACACAAATCTCACATGCAACGGAATTTGACATGCACTAGTCCTCTTAGGTCATAGATATGTAGATGACTAGATTGATAGGAGAACACCTCAAAAAGCTCAAATATAACATGTGACATTAAGATTTCAAAAGAGCTCGTGCATGTGTGAAAAGAGGCATATAGAAATAGAATCCATTTGAACAATACAAAATCCAACTACTCCAAAAAAAATGGTAAAGAACATTTTAAGGATTGAAAATCTAAACCAAAAGTTCTAGCCACGTGGGAGCGTTAAAGGAGGGATTCAAACACAAGTATATGCCACATAAAGTGTGTCAAACAAAAAATACACACCAAACAAAATCCTTTTGAGTTTTTAACATTGTTAATCAAAAATAAAGATATATACTCAAAAGACTTAAACAAAAATCATTTGTATTTTTCATTAAGCTTAAATGAAATAAATAAAACACAAATGATACACAAAAATCTTTTTATATTTTGCAGTTAAATCAAACACAAAAAATAATATAAAAAGATAAACAAGTCATAACTTCTAGCTAGTAATATAAAATAAGGCAATGACTAGAAAATGACTAAACAAGCATACATTTAGCATGTGAATATAGCATGAAGTACAAACGCTAAAGTATGCAAACACTAACACATTCAACCTTTAAATTTAGCAAGGGAGGAAGGATGTGAAAGTAAATGAGAATCAAAATCCCTATTTTGTAAGGTAACCAAGTCGGATTTCCTAACCCAAATTAATGAAGAATTACTATCTTGGGGTGTAGGAACATTAGCTATCGTGGTTACTTTACTATGGGATTTTCTAGGAATTCGTTTAAGGTCTAAACAAAATTGTCTAGGATGACCTTTTCGACCACAATGTGTGCAAGTAAGAACATGTCGAAAAGATTTATCTAAGGTGTGATCATTAAATTCATTCCTAGAAGATTCTCCTAAAACATTGGTTTTGACTTTAGGGTTAAATTCATTAAAAGTATTGAAGCCTAAACCAAAGGTGTCATTTTTAATTTGGACCGTTCCTAACATTTTATCAAGTTTTTCCGAACGACATTCCAAATCAAATTTGACATGACTAGAATCTTTTAATTTATTTTCCAAATCTAAAATTTTAGATTCTAGTAAAACATTTCGCTCTTCAAAAGCAAGAAGCTCCTTTTTCAAGGATTCCATTAAACCTCTAAGGCTATCTCTCTCGCCTTCTACATAGTTAAGCTTCTCTTGAAGAGTCCTCTCATGAGTCTTAAGGTCTTCTATTAAGGCACTTTCATCAATGACCTTGACACTCTCTCTTAAACGCGCTTCTAACTTCAAATTAGCTCTTTTCAATTTAATAGATTCTTTATATAATTCATGAAAAGCATTTTGAAGTTCACTCATATCAACCTCTTCTTCATTTTCACTCTTTTCTTCTTTTTCACTCTCACTATCATCAAAACTAAGAGAATCATGTACAATGACCTTGGAAGTGGCATGTGCTATAATTTCATCATCCGATGAGTTCTCATTATCACTCACATGTGCCATAAAAGCCACAAAATTTTTCTTAGTGGGGGATTCGGGCTTCTCTTCCTTATCACTATCACTAAGGGTCGCATTATATGAAATGGGTCGTTTACCCTCTTTCCTTAGTTTAGTGGGGCACTCAAAAGCCCTATGTCCATAACCTTCACAACCAAAGCATTTATCAGACTCGTCCCTATCAACTTTTTCATTACTAGGCTTAGGGATCTTTTCGGCTTTAGAAAACTTCTCGCTTTTATCATGTTTAGAAGAATCAAATTTCTTAAAATCATTTTTAACTTTATCTTTGTTAAATTTAAGAAATTTTCTAAATTTACGAGCAAACAAAGCCATATCTTCCGAGTCACTATCACTATCGCTCTCTACTACTTGTTTGACCTCTTTTCGGGCTTTTAAAGCAACGCCCTTTTCGATTTTCATATCATTTTTAGAGGGAAACATATCTAGTTCATAGGTTTGTAAATCACCTACAAGCTCTTCTAATTTTGTAGAGGCTAAAGTGGGTAAAGAATTTAAAACGGTCACTTTAGGAATAAATCTATCGGGTTGGGACCTTAAAATTTTCTTTACAACACGGTCGTCAGGTATTTTCTCTCCCAAGTTAAAGGATGAATTAACAATATCTGAAAGTCTAGCATAAAATTTATCAAAAGTTTCTTTTTCATCCATTTTGATAGTTTCAAATTGAGTGGTGAGGTTTTGAAGTTTAGAAGCTTTAACGACACTAGTTCCTTCATGAGTTATTTGTAAAATATCCCAAGCTTCTTTAGCGGTTTCACACGTCATAATACGTCGGAATTCATCCGGTGCGACAGCGCTAAATAAGGCATTTAAACCACGGGAATTAAAGTTTGCAAGTTTAAACTCATTTTCAGTCCATCTATCGGCGGGTTTTAAAACACGTTCATTTTCAACTAAGTAAGTTGGTGGGGAATACCCGTTAACAACAGACATCCAAACTCTCTCGTCGATAGATTTTAGTGCCGATCTCATTCGCGCTTTCCAATACGCGTAGTTTGAACCATCAAAAATAGGAAATTTTGAAAATGGGGAAAAATCCATTTTAGCCAAAAATTAAAGGATCTTAACGAAATAATTTATCGTTTTTGGCTCTGATACCAATTTGTAAGTGTGGAATCCCCGGGTTTTAATAATAATCTCAAATTAAAATATTTAATTTCCTTTTTAAACAAATAGATGCGGAAGCGTGAAATACAAGTGATGGTTCAACAAAACAACACAAGGTCGAGTTTTAATTTCTTCAAAAACAAATTAAAACATAAATCATAATTCAAGTCCTAGAATTTGCCTAAGTTATCATTATCGATAAATCAAAGTAAGGCGAAACCAATTTTAGTTAGTGACTCGAATAAACCAAATTTACCCAATATTTAAATTAAGTCCCAAATTAAATAAGTGTGATAATTAAACCGATTTTATCTTGAATTAATCTAGCATGCGTTCTAAGTGATATAGAGCAAGATAAATCAACAGTCACACTACACCGCGATGTACGAGGAAAAACCCACTAACGGGAAAAAACCTCGGGACGGCCCTAGCCTCAAATCCACTAAAAACGGTATTACAAAACACAAGACAAAAGACTTACTTCCTAAACTCGAACCCTCTCAAGCCGTGATGCTTCTTCTTGTATCAACCTCCAATTAGCGGATAACCAACGGAGCTCCACCGTGGTCTCGGAATACACCGATAGGACTTTAAACGGACACCGTCACCCGAACATGGAGCCTTTCTCCAAACGGGTAGAATATCACCAAAAGTCTTCTTTGTGATGGGGTGTAGAAGCAAACCCGAAACGTCTCTTGAATTCGGTAGAGAAAACCGGTGCCAAAAACTCCAAGTAAAGATATGTATATATGGAACTTGGATAAACAACTATTGGGTGTAAACTAGAGTGTGTATGAATTTTTCTTTAGAAATTGACACTCAAAACATGAACATTTTCCCTAAAAAGATTAGCTCTCAAACTCTCTCTAAGAGATGGATATGAAATGGAAAAGTTCAATTGGAAAATGTCATTCCCGCACCTTATTTAGTCTGAAAAAGTTGGTTAAAAACCAAGTGGGGAAAGTGGGAGAAAACTGCAAAAAACTGCTCAAAATTGTTCCCGCCCTGACGTCTCGTTCGAACGAACTTGACTCTCGTTCGAACGAGACTTCTAACGAGCGACCAGCCTGGGCTCGTTAGAATCTCGTTAGATACCTCGTTAGAACGAAAATCTCGTTCGAACGACTGACCAGGGTCGTGGGCAAACTCGTTCGAACGAACTTGGTTCGAACGATAAAACTCGTTCGAACGAAATCTGGTTCGAACGAAAAAAAAAAACGTTCGAACGACATTTCTAACGAACGACCAGAAAGACTTAAAAATTCGATTTTGGCCCAGAAACTTTTATAAACTTTTATATACTTATTTTTTAAAGTTTCTAATTGATTCTTTCTAAAAATAAAATGCAGTTTTTATTTCTCCTAACACCCAATACATATTGTTCCAAACTCCTATATAAATATTATTACATTCATACCTTGGGAGTATGGAACCTTAGTTGATGACGTACAAACGAGGCACATAAACTACGGCATTTTGATGATGCTTTATACTCTTTGCCGCTACGTCTTCAACAAACACTTCATAGGTCTTGAATATTACAATAAAATAAAATCCTATGAATAAATGTTTTTGTCCGGAATTGAGCCAAAACTATATATGGACTCAATTGGAAATTTGTGTCCTTACAGAAAGGATGACCAAATACCTGAAGAAGGTAAGAATGATATTTGAAGGTTTCGAAGAGGTAAAGATAAAGAGAGTTCCTCGACAAAACAACAGCCACGCATATGCACTAGTAAGGTTGGCTTCAGCAACTAGGACAGACATCAGATGGAGAGTTCCAGTCGAGATCCTGCCCAAGGCGACCATCGGAGAAGAAGAAGAGGTTAGTAACCCTTGCCTCAATTTGAACTAATGGGACTCATGGATGGACCCCCTTATCAGATAGATTAGAGAGGGAGAACTGTCGGAATCAAAGCTAGAGAAGAGAAAACTAAGGTACATAGCTGCAAAGTTCCCCATAATAGGAGACGTCCTATATAAGAAAGGATTTCTGGTACCTCTCCTCAGACGTGTTCATCCCACAAAAGTTCCCCACATCCTATAAGAAGTACACGAGGGTTCTTGCTCCAGTCACATAGGAGGAAGACCTTTGGCCAAGAGGATTATTATGCAAGGATCCTGGTGGCTGACCCTGTCCAAGGATGCTGCAGCCTATGTGAAGAGGTGTGATAAATGACAGAGGTTCTCCATTATTCCCCATCAACCTCATCAGCCTATGACATCAATCAGTTCCCTTGGCCATTCGCAATATGGGGAATTAACTTAGTGGGTCCCCTGCCAAGGGATGTAAATAATTATCGATTTTTGATAGTTGCCATTGATTACTTCTCCAAATAGGTAGAGGTCAAGCCGATGATCACGATTACATAGCAGA
Organism: Sambucus nigra; assembly: GCA_949130495.1. Lineage (NCBI taxonomy): Eukaryota > Viridiplantae > Streptophyta > Magnoliopsida > Dipsacales > Adoxaceae > Sambucus > Sambucus nigra. The sequence goes on from OX422213.1 coordinate 118,723,393, forward strand.
AGACCTTCCAATTTATTTGGAATAACATCATATGCAAACATGGCCTCCAAAACAACCTCATCTCGGATAACGAAACCCAGTTCAAAAATTCTTCCTTAGAAAAATATTGCGAAAGAGTTGGGATAAAGCAGTTTTTCTCTTCTCCTCGCCGACCTCAGGCAAATGGTCAAACCTAAGTCACAAACAAAACAATCCTAGACGGGATCAAGAAGAGGTTAGAAGAAGCTAAGGGAAGCTGGACTGAAGAGGTTTATGTTGTGCTATGGGCTTACAGAACAACAGCTAGGACACCGACAGGGGAAACCCCATTTATGTTAGCATATGGCTCAGAGGACGTCATACCAACAGAAGTAGGACTCCCTACTCATAGGGTTCAGACCTATGACCCTGAGAAGAATGGGGAGGAAAGAATTCTTGACCTAGATTTGATTAAAGAGATAAATGAAGATGCAGAAATCGGACAGGCATTTTTCCCGCAGAGAACAGCAAAGTTCGACAATCAAAGGGTAAAATCAAGACCCATAGCCATGGGAGATCTAGTGCTGAAGAAGACATTGCGAAAGGCAAGCAAGTTCACCCAAATTGGTATGGTCCTTACGAATTTATTGAGGAGGTTATACCTAGAACCTACAGGCTAGAAAACCTTAAAGGGGGAACCTTTCTCCAATCCTTGGAATGATGATCATCTAAAAAAGTATTACATATGATGTTCCAAGAGTTTTCATGTAAACGTATCATCTTATGAAGAGATTATTAATGAGAAGATCAGTTTTTGAGTCAATTCTTGGTTCATTATGCTCTAGTGGTAGAATTTATGGGGATAACATCTAAGTTGATCACCTCAGACCTTATAACATCATAATTTGGTGATAAGGTTTGAGGTGAGACATCATACTTGGATGACCTCAGACCTTATACATCATTAATTTGATGAAAAATTAATTATGGGGATAACATCTTAGTTGATGAGCTCAGTACTTATAACATCATAATTTGGTGACAAGGTATGAGGTGAGACATCATACTTGGATGACCTCAGACCTTAGACATCATTAATTTGGTGAAAAATTATGTATGGGGATAACATCTTAGTTGATGCCCTCAGACCTTATAACATCATAATTTGGTGACAAGGTCTGAGGTGAGACATCATACTTGGATGACCTCAGATCTTAGACATCATTAATTTGGTGAAAAATTAATTATGGGGATAACATCTTACTTGGATGACCTCAGACCTTATAACATCATAATTTGGTGACAAGATATGAGCTGAGACATCATACTTAGATGACCTCAGACCTTAGACGTCATTAATTTGGTGAAAAATTAATTATGGGGATAACATATTAGTTGATGACCTCAGACCTTATAACATTATAATTTGGTGACAAGGTCTGAGCTGAGACATCATACTTGGATGACCTCAGACCTTAGACATCATTAATTTGGTGAAAAATTAATTATGGGGATAACATCTTAGTTGATGAGCTCAGACCTTATAACATCATAATTTGGTGACAAGGTCTGAGGTGAGACATCATACTTGGATGACCTCAGACCTTAGACATCATTAATTTGGTGAAAAATTATGTATGGGGATAACATATTAGTTGATGCCCTCAGACCTTATAACATCATAATTTGGTGACAAGGTCTGAGGTGGGACATCATACTTGGATGACCTCAGATCTTAGACATCATTAATTTGGTGAAAAATTAATTATGGGGATAACATCTTACTTGGATGACCTCAGACCTTATAACATCATAATTTGGTGACAATATATGAGCTGAGACATCATACTTAGATGACCTCAGACCTTAGACGTCATTAATTTGGTGAAAAATTAATTATGGGGATAACATCTTAGTTGATGACCTCAGACCTTATAACATTATAATTTGGTGACAAGGTCTGAGTTGAGACATCATACTTGGATGACCTCAGACCTTAGACATCATTAATTTGGTGAAAAATTAATTATGGGGATAACATCTTAGTTGATGAGCTCAGACCTTATAACATCATAATTTGGTGACAAGGTCTGAGGTGAGACATCATACTTGGATGACCTCAGACCTTAGACATCATTAATTTGGTGAAAAATTAATCATGGGGATAACATATTACTTGGATGACCTCAGACCTTATAACATCATAATTTGGTGACAAGATCTGAGGTGAGACATCATACTTGGATGACCTCAGATCTTAGACATCATTAATTTGTGAAAAATTATTTATGGGGATAACATCTTAGTGGATGACCTCTGACCTTATAACATCATAATTTGGTGACAAGGTCTGAGGTCAAACTTCATACATGGATGACCTCAGACCTTAGACAATTATAAGGCTTATAAAGACACCATTATATTGAGATTTCAGACCTGAACACACATTGCGTGACATAGAAAATCATTCAAAGAGCATTCAACAACTAAAGAAATAATGCCCTCCTTAGAGGTTGATATAGACTAAAGTTAAGAGTTACAAGCTACAAGGTAACTGAGTTTGCAATCACAGGTTACAGTTTGAAATGTTGTATAAAAAATTACAAAAATCTTCACAAAAATGGCTTAAGGGTCTGCAGCTACAGTGTTGGTATCCTCGGCCTCATTTCATTGGCCGATGTTGGTCACCTCGGCCCCATCATCCCGGAGGTTGGTACCCTCAAGCTATGTAACCTCCAATGGCACAGTCTCTGCAGGAGCGGCATCTTCCTCCTCAACCTCTTGAAGGGCCTGAGCAAACTAAGGGTTGGAAAATCCCAGACTAATGAAGTCAGAGGCTGTCAAGCGCCCTGACTCCTTCTCGTTGGCGGTCGCCCATTTTCCAGTTGCCTTAACACCTCTTTCGAGGTATTCAAAGCCAAAACTGATAAATTCGTCGGAGACTTTGTAATCCGCCAGAATCCCCTCTGAAGCATCCTCAAGGATAGCTTTCACTGCAGAATCGACTTTCTGCTGAAGAACGTCGTCCTTGGCCTTCAGGGCAGAGGTGTGTTCCTTCTTAAGCTTTGAGATCTCTTTCTCCAGCTGCTTGATCTTCTTGTCACCCTTTAAGGAAGACTTCAGACCATCCACTTCTTCATTGAGAGAGTCTTGCACCTTCTCGGCCTCTTTGCCTTTATCGATGAGGGGAAACCTCTTCAGAGTCTAATTGGCAAGTTGGTGCATAGCGACGATGCCCTGGAAATCAATAATTAAATGTATAAGTTCAAACTCAAAGTGGAGGTTACACTTCCAAATTAAATTCAAATTCAAATCTTACCTGGATAGACCTGTGAAGGCCAAACTCAGCCAGCAGGGGAGCATCCATGGAGCGACAAAAGAGTTTATCATCATTGGTCATCACAGAGCCGATGGAATCCGACGCCTGTACACTGTGGCCTATCAGACTGTCATTAATTTTAAGCCGCTCTAGACGAGCAGCTAATGCATCATCAGAGGATATGGGGATGGCCTTTTGGGATTTACTTGGTCTCTGATCCTCAGAGGTAGAAGTTGTAATTTTCCTCTTCTTTGTAGTGTCGGCCTTAGACGTGCTGACACTCTGCTTCGATGGGGGAGGAGGAGGTTCATTCAGGCCTGCCTTCTTGACCGACTTTGTGAGACTTGGGGAAGACATCACCCAGATATCGTCTGAAATACCTTCTGGGCATTCTGTAAAAGTAAAGGTCTGAGTTAGTATATCAGAGGTATTACATAATCAGAGGTACAACTTGTGGGAAAATAAACACTTACGAAGCTCGGTCAGAGGACTCCCCCCAAGTCCAGTCTCAAAGAGATAGTATCGGGTCATCAGATGTTCGAACTTGACCAATAGACCATGCTCCCCCTGATCTTGAAGGTCTTTTACTTTCTGAAGATTATTTTGACTCAACCTAGGGTCGGCCCTAGCAGCCATTCACACCTTTCCCCATCTCAAGGGTATCCTCGGCTCGATGTTTGAAGAGAGGACACAGGGACCAAATTCCCACGCACCTGAGATAAAGAAATATCACGATTTCCAATTGTGATTTGAAGTTTGGGTAACTTGCAAAATCTTCTTAGTTGACTTCTGAGCTAAAAAGTGGTAATAGCTTGGATGACTCCTAGCAGAGGAAGGGATGTAGCATCCAGAGAAGACCTTGACAGGAAGGTCTGAATGGTGGACTGCCCTCTATAAAACTATTTCTCCAATTATCACCCTCCAGGTGTTAGGGAATAACTAGGAAGGAGCTAGGTTTATATAGGACAATATGAACCTAATAATTGGGTGGATAGGAAGACGAAACCCTAACTTGAACATCTGCTCGTACAGGCAGATCTCGCCATCTCGACAACCGAAAGCCCTCTCTTCCCTCAGAGGTCTCCTAAGTTTTATGGAGGGACCTATGGAATACATATGTCTAAAGGCAAGAAAGTCGAGCTCCCTAATAATGCTTTCTAACTCGACTGCCTCCGAGGTCTCAACATAGCTTTAATTCTCATCATCCTCATCACGGTCAACGTCGATTGGAGCGGATGAGGGATTACCTTCAGGGAACCTCTGAGCAAACTCAGACCCTATAGCAGCTGACATGGGGACAACATTAATAGGAGGAATAAAATCAACATTTAGTTCGAAAACTTCAACGTCTGAAGATGTTCAGGATGTGCTAGACTCGTTATGGGACAAGACGCGGATCGAAACCTCGAATTGATCAGGGACTTGATCCTGCCGAATGGAAAATTCCATGGCCTCTTGAAAAGAGTCCATAGATATAAGGTCTGAGGTGGACGACTCAGACTTAGACACGGGAGTAAGTTCAACTGGGACCTCTACTGATTCAACTAGTTTGGATGGCTCGGGGTATATGACTTTCAGAGGGGGTGGAATGATATGTCTAAGGGGGAAGGCCTCAGACCTACGAGCTTCCTCTTGGGCTCGCTCTATGTGCCTAATCTTTTCTAAACTCTTATCTCTAAGAGAGGGGAACTCTTCTAAAAGCTGATAAAGAGGTATGAGCATATAGGGGCGACCTTACACTTGTAGACTCGAGCTAAAAACAAACAACTTAACTTGAATTACCTAAGGATCAAACTTTGTTTTAAAAAAAGAACGATTAAGAACAGTAAATCGAAAAATGCATAAACTCATCGATAAACTGATGATGCTGACCGAAAAATGCATAAACTTGCCAAAAAATGCAAAAAACAAGAATTAAAGGCTGGAAAAATGGAGAAGAAGAGGTAATAGACGATACCTAATGGAGTGTGAGGAGAAGAAGGGAAAGGATGGCAAGACAATCCACCAAATGCACTCTTAATCGAGCTCTTGTAGAAAGAGAGAAAATAGAGAAAGTTCAGGCGAGAAAATGGGGAAATGAAGAAGAAGGAAAGGAAAAAAGGGTTAAAACCCTTAAAATTCTCTAATACGCATCCCAAGGACCATCATTTCCTTGGGATCCCAAAAGACTGCAATCATTAAGCTTGCCAGGAATGCCATTTACTTCAGGAGTTGACACTTGTCAAGAAAGCATTGGCACCGACAGAAATCCAACCTCGGACATGCATACACTTTAGTCACATATTCGCATAGGAAACTAAGGTCTAGGGGGTGATTAATATGCCCTATATGTACCTAACCACTCAGAGACATCAACGTCGACTAGAGAGATGGCCGATGTGAGAGGGGCCTTAGCTTGGCAACCAGCGGACTTGTCCCAAACAAGGTCGTCCATGGCCGACGTTACTAGTTGCCTCACAGTCACACAATAGTTAAGGTCTTCATGATCCATGGGGGCAGTTATTCATCAGGTCATCCAGGGCAGACAACCTCGGCTGGGTGCAAGCCGAGGTCGCAGGGACTACGTCTTCATCATAATAAACCTCGACTGAGAATCATCCGGTGTTCCAAACCTACTCCTGCATAACCTCTGCTCGGGCCAACATTTTGACTCCACTTGTCTTACCTCGGCTATACATGAGCCGAGGACATAATGAATGATCTCGGATTGGGAAATAGCCAGACTTCACCAACCTCGTACTCTTCCAGGCCGAAGTTGGTACCAATCACAGATATCCGAGCATTTACTTCCATATGTATGATTGGGAACACGTGTACACAATCAGTTGTAACAAATCAATCCCCTCACGTGGGGGGAATATTTCATCATCATTCTCTACATGTGACAATGACATATGTCTTCATTAGATTGGCTAGATCAACACACACATGCTCATTGCATGCATAAGGGGTGCATTACACCCCCCACATACTATATATACTTGCCTTCTCCTACTTGGATAAGGATCCGAAATTAACAACCCTAGCTGAAACTCTGTCTAAATACACAGTAGAGAGAGAAAGCCTGAGAGATTGTATCTATGGCCATTAGAGACCTCATAAAGTGATATTAACCACACACCTTCACAGTGGACGTAGGCCAGATTGGCTGAACCACTTTTTTTTCGGTATTAATCCTCTTCTCCTCACCTCCTTCTACTATATGTACATATACTCTCATACTGCCATTGTTAACATTGAAGTGAGCTTACGAACACCTTGAAGGGTGGTGTTATTTCCAGCATCATCATTCGGTACAAGAAGGAGCATCGGGGCTTGAAAGGAGTCGAGTCGAGTCGAGTGTTGTAAGTCTTTTTTCTTGTACTTATAAAATACCATACTTAGTGGACTTAAGGCTAGGACCGTCCGAGGTTTTTTCCCTTTGTGGGTTTTTCCTCGTATATTGTGGCGTAGTGGATGTTTAATTATTTTACCTTTTTGCAAATATCACATTAGATGCATGCTTTGGTAAAAAGATAAAATTGGTATATTTAATTTTGTGCTAATTTGGTTCGGTAAAAAATAATTTAATTCAAGTCATTAATTTTATTGGATAAAATTTGCTTTAGCCTAATGTGTAAAAATGAATTAATTAATTGATTAGGCAAATTTCTAGTACTTGGGTTGAGTTAATATGTTTAAGTGAAAAATGTATTTCTTGTTTAATAAAATTTCACTTTGTGTTTTGTTTTATTTTAATTTGAAAGAAGTTAAAATTTGTTTAAGTTGAGCCATCTCTATTCCGCATCTCTAAAAGGAAATTGAATTATCTTTTTGGTAAGACTTTAAAATTGGGGTCCTTCAAATTGGTATCAGAGCCAAAATGATAAATTACTTCATTAAGATCCTTTAAATATTTTGGGCTAAAATGGAAGTTTCCCCATTTTCAAAATTTTCTATTTTCGATGGTTCTAACTACGCGTATTGGAATGTGCGATTGAAATCGGTACTAAAATCTATCGTCGAGAGAGTTTGGTTATCTGTCGTTAATGGGTGGTCCCCACCTACACATTTAGTAGATAATGAGCATGTTCCCAAACCCGCCGATAGATGGAGTGAGAGTGAATTTAAACTTGCAAACTTTAATTCCCGAGGTTTAAATGCCTTATTTAACGCGGTCACATCAGATGAATTCTAACGCATTATGACGTGTGAAACCGCTAAATAAGCTTGGGTTGTTTTACAACTCACCCATGAAGGAATTAGTGTCGTTAAAGCTTCTAAACTCCAAAACCTCACCACTCAATTTGAAACCATCAAAATGAAAGAAAAAGAAACTTTTGATGAATTTTATGGTAGACTTTCCGATATAGATAATTCATCTTTCAATTTGGGAGAGAAAGTACCCAACAATCGAGTAGTAAAGAAAATTTTAAGGTCCCTACCCGATAGATTTATTCCTAAGGTGACCGTGTTAAATTCTTTACCCACTTTAGCCTCTACAAAATTAGAAGAACTCGTAGGTGATTTGCAAACCTATGAACTAGACATGTTTTCCTCTAAAACTGAAAATAAAATAAAAAAGGGTGTTGCTTTAAAAGCCCGAAAAGAGGAAAAACAAGTAGTAGAGTGTGAAAGTGATAGTGACTCGGAAGATATGGCCTTGTTTGCTAGGAAATTTCAAAATTTTCTTAAATTTAACAAAGATAATTTAAAAATAATTTTAAGAAATTTGAAAATTCTAAGCATGACAAAGCCGAAAAGATCCCTAAAACTCCTAAAGAAAATTTAAAAAGGGATGAGTCAAATAGGCGTTTTGGTTGTGAAGGGTATGGCCATAGGGCTTTTGAGTGCGCCATTAAACTAAGGAGAGAGGGTAAGAAACATATTTCATATAATACGACCCTTAGTGATAGTGATAAGGAAGAGGGACCCGATTCCCCCACTAATCCCAACTTTGTGGCTTTTATGGCAAGTCATGTGTGCACCGATAATGAATCTTCCCATGAAGATATACAAACGCATGACACTTTCGAGGTCAAAATTTATGATTCCCTTATTTTTTATGGTAGTGAGAGTGAAGAAGAGAGATAGAGTGAAAATGAAGATGACTTTAATGTGAGTGAACTTCAAAATGCTTTTTAATAATTATATGAAGAATCTATTAAATTAAAAGGAGCAAATTTGAAGTTAGAAGCTAGTTTAAGAGAGCGTGTCAGGGTCGTTGATAATAGGGTGCTGGTTTAAGACCTTAGGACATGAGAGAAAGCTCTTAAAGAGAAGCTTGAATATGTAGAAGGCAATAAAGATAACCTTAGGGGTTTAATAAAATCCTTGAAAAAGGAGCTTCTTTCTTTTGAAGAGCGGAATGTTTTATTAGAGTCTAACATTTTAGAATTAGAAAATAAATTAAAGACTCTAGTCAAGTCAAATTTGATTTGGAGTGTCGTTCGGAAAAAAATAGATAAAATATTAGGAACGGTCCAAATTAAAAATGACACTTATGGTTTAGGCCTCGATACTTGTAATGAATCAACTCATAAAGCCAAAACCAATGTTTTAGGAGAATCCTCTAAGAACAATGTTATAGATCATTCCTTAGGAAAATCTTTTCATCGTGACTTTAGGTGTTCACATTGTGGTCTAAAAGGTCATTTTAGGAAATTTTATTTTGATCTTAAACGAGGTTCTAGAAAATCCCTACGTAAGGCAACCGAGGTAGCCAATATTCCTACACCCCGAGATCATCATTCGTCAGTAGTTTGGGTTAGGAGATCTGACTTGGTAGCTTTACAAAATAGGATTTTTGATTCTCATTCTCTTTCACATGCTTCCTCCCTTGCTAAATCTAAAGGTTGAATGTGTTAGTTGTTGGCATACTTAAGCTTTTTTACTTACAGCTATATTATCAGGCTAATTGTATGCTTATTTTAATCATTTTCTAGTCTATGCTTCATTCTTAATCACATGGTAGAATTATGATTTTTGTTTATCTTTTGTATTATACTTCTTTCATTTTCAGTTTACATTAAATGGAAAATACAAAAAGATTTTGTTTATCATTTGTGTTTTATTTGTTTAGTAATTTAGACTTTATGAAAAATACAAATGATTTTTGTTTGTCTTTTGAGTAAATATTTTTATTTTTGGTTAAAATTTTCAAAAACTCAAAAAGAATTTATTTTGTGTGTATTTTAGTTTGACACACTTTAAGTGGCATATACTTGTGTTCGAATCCCTTCTTTTTCGCTTCCATGTGGCTAGAACTTTTGGTTAAGATTGTCAATCCTTAAAATGTTCTTCATCATGCTTACATGGAGTAGTTGGATTTTGTGTTGCTTAAATGGATTCTATTTTTATATGCCTCAACTCACACATGCACGAGCTCTTTTGAAATTTGATCGTCACATGTTATATTTGAGCTTTGTGAGGTGTTCTCCTACCAATCTTGTCATCTACATATTTGTTACCTTAGAGGACTATTTCATGTCAAAATCCGTTGCACGTGAGATTTGTGAGATATGAAAATATTATATATATATATATATATATATATATATATATATATATATATATATATATATATATATATATATATATATATATATATATATATATGCACCGTAAAGGGCACCGAAAGGAATTATTATCCTTTGAGAAAAGTAAGCCACCGTTTGGAATGTAACTAAAAGAAATACGTGGTCCAAAGGACTAAAAATAGTATAATGTCATTAAAAAGAAAAATAATTGCCAAGGTCTATTTTTATTTGATATACTCATTCAAATATATATGCTTATTGAGGGAGATTGGATGGTATATCAACGATTTGCACAATGTCCATTTATCCTAGTTGTTCTATCAATGTCATGACTCTATTGGTTTGTAGAATCATCAAAAATCTAGGCTTGTATGGATTGTGTATGTTTGTTCATTGAGTTCAATTTATATTGTCACCTGAGGTTATATTCAAATGTGATAAAGTTTGCAATCAATTGAGAACTCCGTGAACATGTTTTAAGTGTTTGGGTCTAAATTTAATTGTTACTAGTTCACACGCCTACACTTTCATTTTCATATGACACATTTTTGCCTTACGTGTGTGAAAAACTTATTGTATTTTGTGTCATTTGAGTGTTTATATCTATATATATGTGCATGTGTATTGTTTGTATATTTATTGTATATATATATATATGATATTTTTTTTCTTTGCCTTGCTTTCTAGTCCATCTATACTTCTACTTCATAATTGGTATCTATATTGTTGTATTTTTGTTGATATCACATGCTTAATATTTCATATATCATATTGGTATCATTTTATTGCATCTTACTTGGTATCCTTAATTCTTTGTATGGATTAGGTATGCTTTTGTTGCCCATATGCTTTCATGTTCTTAGCACTCTAAGCTTCATCGTGTGTAAATTAGTTTATATCCTTTGTCTATTCCTGAACAAAAAGGGGGAGAATGATAGGGGAGAAATGGCATCTAATCCTATTATAATCTTATCTCAGTTTAGGCGATTTAACTTAGGGGAGAGCGCTATCTTCTTAGCTTGATCATAATTAATAAAGGGCAGAATTAATTTTGTGGCAGTATTTATTTTACATGCATTGTATATTTTGATATTCTCTATGCATTTGATAGTTTGCTTAAGTGTGCAGGAATTCTTCTAAGTGGCAACTTTCACTGGAAAAGATATTGATCCTTGGGTCTTACGTCAAGTTTGGGTGGGATGTTTTAGTCTAATAGATCTTGACGTCCCTTTAGGATTTTTCTGGGTTTTTGTCCCGGAATAGCCAAAGGGGGAGATTTGTAAGGTCACAAATTTCCAATTGAGTCCTTTGTAGTTTTGGCTCAATGCCGGACAAAAACATTTGAGTCATAGGAAAGTGTTAAACTTTATCCTTTCAAGCCTATGACGTCTTAGTTGAAGACGTAGCGGCCAAGTTCATAAAGCTTCATCAAATGTCATGTTTGTTGTGCCTCGTTTCTATGTCAACGACATTGGTTCCATGGCTCCTAAGGTATGAATACATTTTAAATATATATAAATAGGTTCTTAGAAAAATTTGTATTGGGTGTAATTTTATTTTAAACTGTTGTTTATTTTCAGAAAGTTTCTTTAAAACATTAAAATAAGTTTCTGGGCTAAAATTGAATTTTTAAACATTTTGGAAGTTCGTTCGAAATTTATGTTCAAACGAGAATGTCGTTCGAACGAGGTTTGCCAATGACCTTCCACTGGAACTTCGTTTAAAGTATCGTTCAAACAACACTTCGTTTGAACAAAAATATCTTTCGAACGAGATTTGGCGGGAATAGGTTTTTTGGCAGTTTTTTGACAGTTTTCCCACTTTTCCCACTTCTTTTCACCACTAACTTTTTGCCAGATTGATTTTGTGTGGGAACCAACATTTTGGAAGTAACTTTTTCACATTCCTCCATCTCCTAGAGAGAGTTTTAGAGAGTTTCAAATTCAAAAGAAAAAGTTCATGTTTTGGGTGTTCTGTTTTTTAAGGAAAAATCTTTAAAAACTTTTGTTTCACCCAATTGTTTGTTTATCCAAGTTCCTTAAGATATATCTTGCTTGGAATGTTTGGCACCGGGTTTTTCTCTACCGCGTTGAAGAGAAGTTTGGGTTTACTTCTAAACTCCTCAACGAAGAAGACGTGTTTGCTGCTGCGGCGTTCCCACTTAAAGAAAGGCTTCGGGTGCGGGTTGACGATTGTTTCGAAAGCCTTATTGGTGGATTCTAAGGTTTCGGTGGAGGTCGGTACAAGAAGGAGCATCGAGTGTTGTAAGTCTTTTTTCTTGTGCTTGTAAAATACCATACTTAGTTGACTTAAGGCTAGGGCCGTCCGAGGTTTTTTCCCATTGTGGGTTTTTCCTCGTACATCGCGGCGTAGTGGATGTTTACTTATTTTATCTTTTTGCAAATATCACATTAGATGCATGCTTAGGTAAAAAGATAAAATTGGTATATTTAATTTTGTGCTAATTTTTTCGGATAAAAATTAATTTATTTCAAGTCATTAATTTTATTAGATAAAATTTGGTTTAGCCTAATGTGCAAAAATGAATTAATTAATTGATTAGGCAAATTTATAGGGCTTGGGTTTGAGTTAATATGTTTAAGTGAAAAATGTATTTCTTGTTTAATTAAATTTCACTTTGTGTTTTGTTTTATTTTAATTTGAAAGAAATTAAAATTTGTTTAAGTTGATCCATCTCTATTCCGCATCTTTAAAAGGAAATTGAGTTATCTTTTTGGTAAGACTTTAAAATTGGGGTCCTTCATTTACCTAGACAATTAAAGCATTGTAGAGCTTCAATTAAAGCATTATAGCTCTATGTTGTGTGTTACAACCCTTATTTCTTCTCAGCCCACCTAAATAATGATAGTGCAAGGATGTCGGCATTACTGAGCTTTTTCAAAACCTCCACAACCAGAGTGGGCGATACCATAACTTCAACATAATTTTTGATAGACTCATTTCCTGAAGAATTATGTTCATTGGAATGTATTCTGTAGAGTTTCTCATGGAACTATTTTTGGAAAATATGTTAGATTAGAAGTTATTTTTGTAATAAATCCTTTTTTCGTTAAATGTAAAAAAACGAATGATGGAGAATAGATTTTGTAGCATTCGACTAAACTGTAATTCTTATAGTTTGTAGTAAAAATGTAGGTTTCTGAGCGGAATCCAGTGAATTCATAGAGGCCATTACCATAGACATAACAATGGCATCCTTGAAGTCCATGTTTACGATCTCTAAAAAAATAAAGCCTTAAATATGAACATAATAATTAGACATTCAAAACGATTCACAATCTCTGCAAAAAATGTAATAACACGATAGCCCCAAAATTAAGGAACGAAACTTCTAATAACTTTAATTCATCTCCTTCTGCGGAAGCTCCAATAGTTTCCAACTAATCTGAATCGAACAGATATAGTACATAACTGACATTAGAACAGATATAGTACATAACTAAATCGAACAAATTTGTGATCATTCAGTCATCCTATATTTTGGATGCAATTAATTTCGTCTTAGTTGTGTTCAGTTTTGGGTTTGCCCAACAATCAAAAGGGGAGAGAATATTTACAAAACTTTCAACATAAAAGTGATCATAGAAATATGTATTTTATATACATAAAAATCATTCAATAAGACAAAATTCTTAACTGAAAATAAACTGAATTCAGGGTTCGATTGATATAAATTTGTAATAAGATAAAGCTAGGTTCTAATTGTGGTGAAATTAGAAAAATATACACGTGCGGATAGATAAACAAACATGGGATTTTGAATCAAACCTTCTATCAAAAGTCCACAACTTTGAAGTTTAAGATAGATAATTTGAACCCAACCTTCATCAATCAATTTTAACACCCTATAATACCATAGCCTTTGATTTGAACGCAATAAACCCAATAATTTGAAGGTATGAACACAGTAAACACAGTAAAGAACATGAAAATCACAACTGAAATTTAAAAAAAGATATTCACAACAGTTTGAAAGCAACAAAAGTATATATCACTATGATATTCACACTTAAACTGTTGTGAATATCACTATGATATTCAACAAATGAATATTACAACAGATATTCACAGATTAAAAATCACTGTGATATCTACATCTATTGAAGACTAAAGTAATGATACCCTACAATAGTAAGTTATATGGTATGTATATACATGATAAAGAGAACTAAAGATACCCTTCATCCGATGCAGAAAATCAATAGTAAATATGAGGTACAAAATCAATAAACATGCCTCAATATCTGAGTATCATAATCCAGTACTTTTAGTAGACATATAGTCCTAAAACTTACAAAAAAAATTATCTCAATGACTGTACAGTTGGAGTATATATTATATATAGTTCAATAACATCGACAAAAACATCAATAAATGAATATCATCAAACTTGGAGATTGACGAAATTGCTGATTTCATATTAACTAATTACTCATAAAAGAAGGTCCATGTCTTCTCTGAATTTGTATATTACAAGAAGTAACTGAAATTGATTTTTTTTCTTCTTTTTACTCATCACACATCAAACTTCAATATTTTCCTAAATTTCTCAAAAAATGCAAGTGAAATTCATTAAAATAATTAAAAAAAGAAGCGTATGCTACATATTAATATCATTTTAGTAGTAATTACCTGAATACACAACAACCCAAGCGGAGAAAATTCTTTTTTTCAGTTTATCACGGATCATCCCATATATCTTTTCCAGATATACTGTTAGTTGTTGTTTAAAAAAAATATGGGTATTTGGATTGAACTTGGCATAAGGTATCCACTCCACTAGTAAACTCACCATTGGAAAAATAAAGATTAACGTCTTGTGGACTATAGACCTTATGACCACTGCCATGTCTATGAGTGGACCGGCTGTAGACCTGCTCAATCATCTTGATGATATATGCCATAGTCACCCTCTGATAAATCATTTCTACTGATAACCAATTATACATATCGTTGCAATTCCTCAAAACAATATACACATGTACACAGTCACAAAACTTAAGAATCATAACCAGAAATAACATATTTCTCTGACCTGTACATGTACAAAAAACATACATGTACACACGGAATGTGCACACGTCTGTCAGTGTTTCTAATCCTACTGGAGGTTAGGGTTGTCCCCTTGGGGTCTACCAATTAGTCGCTGAGTGTGGCGGAGATGAAAGAAATGAACGGTAACAATATATTCGTTAATGGAAAGGCCAAATCCCGAGAGTACCTAACTAGCAACCATTAGCAGCAACGGGTATGAAAAAGTCCACACAAAGAATCTCCAACATATGGAAGATAAAATAGTGGCAAATTTGATGGCATACCAGTAATAACTTCCCCCAATCATATGTTGAGGGCACAACAGATCTTAAATATAGTTATATATAAGAATCAATTAAGGGCCGCATCCTATACCCAATATTACTTTATTTAAAAACAGAACACAATATTATATACCCATGTAATTGAAACCCCAAATACCTTATTTAAAAACACTAATGTCAACTCCAAGACCATGTAATTGAAACACCCAAACAACATCGGACAATTTTTTAAACTAAACTAACGTACAAATCAAATGAAAAATAAAATAAAACTCAAGTAGAGAAATATCATAACCTAACTATAGTGGGAATAATCAAAACACAATACTTGACGCACAAATCCAAAATGAGCCACGAAACAATAAAATTCCAGCATTCAATTTAAGAGATCATAATCCAAAATGAGCTCTCGAACAATAAAATTCAACATTGTAATATCAACAAGAATGAATTTGTAAATCTTAAAACATAGCATTGGAAGATTACCTGACCCGAAGAAAAAACCATTCAAAAAATATCAAAAGAAGTGTTAATTGCATTAAATGCAAGTTGAGCAGGGGTGGGAGACCACCGTTAGAGGTTTGGGAAAGCAATTTCGCATATAAGCTTAAATTTAAACAATTTATAGTAAGATTAATTATAAATTTGTTAGGCAAGGACACACAACAACATATAAGTAAAAAATAAGTAAACGAAGAGGGAAATGGATGGTATGTCAAGAAGGGGGAAACCAAGGATGAAAAAAAAACTCTAAATAAACTATTAATGAAACCTAACAAATAATACCGAAAGATATTATTTTTAAAATATCTAACAAATAATACCCAAAATCCGATCCGTATAGGCATTTCACATTTTTAAAATGAACAAAAGAAGGAATGAGCATGTTATTAAAAATTACTACTATGATAGATAACCATTAAACACCTAATGTGTGGAAAAAAACAAAGATGTTATGACATGTATAACCAAAGTGAATCACCTGATTGTGTAGCGAGAGCACACACAATCGGATTCCTGTGTAAATCAAACTGAATTTGAACGTAGTTTTACACAAGATTCAAACCACCCGAAGGATTAAACCCAACAATGTTTAGGACACGATAGATGCTATTAATTGCTACTATACACATGTGAACAATCAAGTACAGAGAGAAAAGATTTATGAATGGGAACAACCAAAAACAAAACATACAAATTGATATCAACATAAAGGGAAACAAAATCAAAATCATAATTTTAGATGTATAAACCCAAGATTTTCCAAAGCCATAACCCTAAAATATATCAAAATATACCAAAAACTAATCAAATAGAAACAAAAATGTAAAACTCAAAAATAATGTCAACAAACCTAGATTGAGCTTGATTGCAACTCATAAAACCCACATTTGAGTTATTGTATTATACAAATCTTGATTACAACTCATACAACCCTAGATCTGAATGTAAAAAACACATACCTTTGGTTGTGGCTCATGTTCACACTTCAAAATCACAAATCGATTTTGTATTACCCAGAAACATTAGATCAACAAACAAAACATCATAAATGTGAAAAAAATTAGCCCCCCAGATCTGTGTGTGCTTGTGTATGTCCATGTGTATATGTACGTGTGTATGTGTAGAGAGCTTACCTGAAGTTAGCGACGGTGGAAGTGGCAGTGGAAGCGGCGGTGACGGATAGGGTTAGGGGGACGGGGAGAGAATGAGGGGAGGGGAGAGAATGAGGGGGAAGTGGAGAGCCGAATAAAGAGAGACGAGGGGAGAGTTTGTGACTCAAGGGTGTTTAGTCTCATTTTCCAAGTCACACTGGTTAAATTGTGTTGTGGCACAATGTAAGACCCTTACACCATCCCAAAATATTCGATCGCAACCGTTAGTTTGTTGGAACTATTCAAACACCCCTCTCTCTTATTATATAGATACACACACACACACAAACACACACACACGTATATATATATTGACGACTTATCCTATTGGGTGTGCCCAGTAGAAGAAAAAGATAATGATGTTTAAGATAACTCTAGGGTGTGAGTAATTAATTATCAGATGAGAAATTTATAATTGTCGCATGGATAGGAAGAAAGCAATAACATATTGTACGGGCAATACAGGTGAATATTACGAGTCGGTTGTGTAGTAGTAAATTTGGTTTGGACTAGTTAGACAGGGTAGCATGACTAGGACGAGTTAAACGCACACGTTAGGTGTGCACATTAGATGAGAGGTGAGCATATCAAGTGAGAGAACGTAAGCCTAACACGTATATAATATTTGCTAATTTTGCATCTAAATATTTGATAAACTTTTAAACTATTTTACTCGGGTTCTGACCCTTTTTCTCCAAATCTCTATTCTTTTTGTAAACATTTTAGGTGCCCAGCCATAGGGACATCGGGCTTAGCAGATTCTATTTTTTGGCGTGCTGCAGCAGCTGTGGAAGTTGCATGTCCTTGATATTAGATGCCTCAGTGTTCCGCGTTTATTCATTTTTAGAAGTTATTTAATTTGAGTTGGATATGTTGTCCATTTTCATTTCTAATTAGACATTTGCAGAGATGTTGGATTTTATTTCAATTGGCAGATCGTAGACTCGTTTTATTATGGACGATTGTATTATTATTTCAAACTGGATGGTGTATTAGATACTCTTATTTATTCTATTATTTTATTTATCTTATGGTTGATTAATGTATGGGAATGGTTTAGTATTATATGGTAATGTGGTTTCATGTTAACAAAAAAGATAAAATTTGACACTGGCTTTTCAAATATTTGGTGGTTAGTTTATATTTAAAAGTTTTTAACAGTGATGCTAAGAATCGACCAACTAGATATTATGTTTTAATTTAATAAAGACATGTTCACCCGCTATTTTATTAAGAGGGGTGTCATAACCTACTACTTTATTACATTTATTGATCTCGACCATAATTCTTGAGTCCGAAGATGATCCGTTTGGACCATCATATTGGTTAGATAAATCATCTTTCCTGGACAATATATTGAAATTAAACTCATGTTAGATATACTATGCATGCTAAGAGAATGGTAGTTGAATTGAAGGAATGAAGGTTCGGAATTTTTTCATAATTTTTGTCATGTTTGTTATATTTCCAATAGACTAAAGGAAAATTGGAAAGGTAGAAGCCCCATTTAGTTATGGAAATAGTTTTCTATTTTTCATTCTCAGTTTTCATTTTTATTTATCCTACATATAAAAAATTTGATTGACTCGCAACCACCTTATATAAATAGAAAATTGATCATGAAATAGTAACATAAAAGGTTTCGTTATATTGAAACATCAAAAATAATATAGAAATAAATTAAAAGGTTTTGATGAGCCCTACCACTAATTAATTTAACTAATCCCATCATCCTCTCACCAATAGCTTCAAAGTATTTCGAATTCCAAGCCTTTTTTGCTTGTAAATAGCAACACAAACCACATGATTCGAACCAACATCACGACTGAGATAGTGTGTGAAAAAACTATTTTTCCTACCTAATTGAATTATACTCGGAATTATAAAACTACTATTCTAGCCTAATATAATTATACATGGAATCACTATGTTTGTGTTCATAAAATCAATAGTTAGTGGGGTCTTGATGTAATTTACCCTTAAAAGAATATATGAAGGTCAGATTATATATTGATTGAATAATGGTTTTTACTTGAGCTGAGTAATCTCTATCCTTTTTCTGTTATTGATACATTTAAGTATAAATTTAACCCATCATATGACATAGATTATGTAATATGGAGTCATTGAGTGATGAAATTTGAAAGAAATGATTATGTGTACTTGCTCCCTACATTAACTTTACCTGGACAATTTGCCAACTTAATTATTCCCCAGTTACACTTCTTCAGTATTTCTTTTTTTTTTCCATCAAATGAAAGTTTCTCATTATATTCATCATAAGTATCTTGTGATTATAAGATATTGAGGTTTATTCCTCCTTATTTTTTCTAGGATAAGGAATTGTATTATCGCTTCATCATAAATACATAGAATAACTGAAGAAGAGGTAATTAAGGAATAATTCAAAACCATTGTTTATTCAGTTGAAAAAGTTTTTAGAGGAAATTACTTATTAGAATTAATGGATTACAAAAATATAGTTGAAGGATTAAAAATAGCAAAAAGGATAGTTAAATGAAGGAAGTTCATTTACACACATTGTTTTTTCAGTTGAAAATATTTTGTTCTTAATTTACAAAACAAAATACTAAATCAGACATAAGAAACCTAAACCATAGTATTTTCCTAATAATCATAACAGGTAACAAACAATAAGGATTAAACATAGATATAGATAGAAAACAGTTAAATATGTATTTATCCGACTAACCAATCAAATAAACAAACAAAAACATGTAATGAAATAATTCGTAAATAAACAAAAAATTATCCTTTTCTTAAAGATAGAGTAAATGTATAAAAACATTCTGAAGGATGAAATAACCTTATCCTAGTGGCTAACAAGAAAAGATGATTACTGAACAAAAACCATCTAGAAATGAAAATTTGGAAGACCCATTTGGTCAACCGTAATCAAGCCTATCAACCGTTGAAGGAAAGAATTAAGATCTTCAGAGACGAGGTAGCACTTCGGTAAGGGCAGGGGTACGAATTCTAATTTTCTAAAATCTCAGTCCATTTTCATAAGTTTCTCACAAAAGAAATCTCTTTGATTTTGAAAATTTTTCAAAAGATCCATAGAGGATTTAAAATGAAAATTTTCTTTTTCAAGCATTTCAATTCTTTTTGCAAACTTCTAATTGAAATGATTTAAGTCGTCAAAACTAGGAGAATCCATCGATAGAAAAATAAATCACCCAATAAAGAACTAAGCAAAAAGCTAACAAAATAAATTAGTGCAACCTGCTCTCATACCAATTTTTGAGAAATAGTATCTGCAGAAAAAACTCTAAAAAAAATTAGGATCACTCGATCACTTGGTGCAAGCCGCGCTAATATCAACTTGTAATGGTAGAGGTACGAATTCTCGGAAACCACTTAGAGGGAGTGAAAGGAAATAATACCACGATGAGTATATGGGAAAAAAATATGCTCAACAAAAATTCCAATTTGAGAGTGCGCAATTAATTTTATCTTTTTATCCTAAACATACATCTTTGTGATAAAAAAATTAAATCAAACCAAGCATTCAATATAGATAAAGTTTTAGGAAAAAAAAACTTTTAGGTAAAACCTTTTGCTCACATTAGAAACATTACAAGACAGTCGACTTAAAATACTACTTTATCACAAGCATAACGCATTAATCTTCATAAATCTCTAAAGAACAACTATGACCCTCGTAAGAATCACAAGACTACATTCGTCCTTCATCCTCAACCTTTGTCTTCAGCAGTGAGTCCCCTCATGTATTATAAGTCAGCCATAGAGTGCCTCTCCACATGGTATATTCAAAGATACAAAACTTTTTAGTGTTTAAATGAATTAACAACACTAAATATTCAGGATGTTTGTTTGTAAATTAAATAGTGTTTTTGCAAGACAAAAAGTTAAGAACATTTGAAAACGTTATGCATAAACGAAACTGGCAAAAGTCTTAAACGTTTTTAATCTCAAAACATATATTTATAGGACGTTCAAACATTTCGAGGTTATGACGTCAATCGAATGATAATGTAAATTCATTCTAACGACATGGCGATCAAGTTTGAACGAGAACAATATCACTTTCAACTACATCCAAAAATTTAAAACAGTAGGCCCTCGTTTGAAAATGATTTGAAAAACACATTGAACGACCTTCAAATGAGATGTCATCCTATTTGAACAAGATTTCAGTCTCATTTGAACGAAAGTTAAAAAGTAAAATATTTTTTCTTTTCAAAAAAAAATATTCCTATTTTTTTTTCATAAAAATAAACGTCCCTAAAATAAATATTGCAAATTAATTGAAACTCTAAATTGCTTTATACCTCTTATGAGATGTCGAGAAGTATTCAAACTAAGAGATGCTTAAGTTTAGTTCATCTTGATGGTCCATGATCATTTGTAACGGGATATGCAAAACTAGTCTAAAACTATGTTATGAATAATATTAGAAAAATTGTTCTTACAAATCTCCCCATTTGACTATTCCGGTACAAAGTAAACAAATATAACCGAACACCAAATTAAAATAAAAAAGTCTCCTATGAGAAAAATCATAAACCATTCCAAACCCTAAAATGGAATGGAATAAGTCTCTTTGTCTTCAAACTTCTTTCTCTTCCCTTTCACACAATTTTTTTTCATCCGTGTGCCTTGAATTTCACTTTAAGTAACTACAGACAATAGAAAAACACATATACCTCGTGATGCATCAAGTTTGAAAAAAATTCAAAAGTAAATTATCACCCATAAATCAAACTCATCTTTTAATTTCTTTCCCCTTTGTTTTTATTCGAAGTAGACAAATAAGTGGAAAGAAATTCATGAAAGTAAATCATCACGTAGAAGATAAGATATCATCACAAAAAGATATAAATCAAGGATGTGTAATGATAATCTCAAAGGCAAACACAACCAACTAATTTTGAAAATTTTCACTTTTTCCAAAAAACAAATTTCATAAATACAACGTGCAATACCATTTATAATATATGCAAAATATATTAGAGAAATTACGGCACACATATATAGGTATAAATGATAACAAAAGATGACACAAATCATATAAGCTTTACACACTAGCATAGCATCGATGTTTCTAAACATGTGGGATGAAATGGATGGCGTGAACTATATACAAATAAATTGTAATGCAAACACTCAAATATGTTGAAGAAGTTGTAATTTACCAGCAAACTTTATCAAACCAAGCTTTACCCTAAAGTGACAAATAAAGCTGAACTTAAAGAATAAAATAAGCATAATTCACACAAGCGTAGAAAATTAATGATTCTACAAATCAATAGTGTCCTCGAAAAATAAGCATAACTAGATATCCCTGTGCAAACCCATTGATATTCAGCTAAACTCCCTCAAAAGATAAACAATATCATATTTTTATTCAATTCTTTCCACTTCTTTTGAAGTGATTTCTTAAAATGATTAAGAAAGCTAAACCATTTTGGCCCCATTTTGGCAAATTTTGCTCGTTTTCTTTCCTTTTTTGGGCTTTTTTCAAATGGTGGCTTTCACGACGGCTATCTCTCCCAGCCCTTTCTCGTGTTCACTCATACTGTTTTTCAATACGAAATAAAATCTCATGAGGAACGGTTCTTACATGCAAGAATTCTACATAGTCACATAACATGTAGGTGACAAAATTGATGGGAGAACATATCACCAGGTTCAAATACAAATAATGAAGTCAAAATCCAACAAGCTCGTGCATGTGTGTGGAGGAACATTCAAAGTCGAATCCATAAAGCAAATCAAGTTCGAAATAACTCCATAAACATGAATAAGATAAATCTAAATATCTAAAGTCATAACCAAACGTCCTAGCCACATGAAAATTTCAGAGTGAATTGGATTCAAACACACGAATATAACATATCAAATGTGCAAAATAAAAATACACAAAAACCAAAAATCTTTTTGTATTTTTCAAAAAATTTATCAAAATAAAATATTTTTATTTTTCCAATATGACTCAATAAAAGAAAAATATAATATAAAAAATACACGCGTCATAACACTAGAAAAAATATATCGTTCAACACAACTAAAGTATGATAAACAAACTCATGCATGCAATCATCTATAACATATCACATGTGAAGCATCATGGGCAAGCATGTGAGAATCAACTAGTCTAACATGTAGCTCCTCCAAAATGGCTTTTCTAGCCCAAATAGGTTTATACTTAACGCGTCGGGTTTTGGGAACTGATATGCCCAAGTATAACCTCGGCCCAGAGATACCTACCTTGGCCAAGATGATGGCCGAGACATTGATCGACCATGAGGGAAGGGGCCCACGATATCCTCCCTCGGCCAGACCTACCTCGGCTAATAGTAGGCCGAGGTGACAAGGAGCCCTAATCTTCATGGAACTAATCATGCCTCGGCCTTGGCCGAGGTGACGAGAAGCATTAATCAGAATGTATATGACCAACCTCGGCTAGGGCCGACCTAGCATAATGTCTCGGCTGAGATCAGGCCGAGACTCCTCATGACATTACCCGGATTGAACGGACCAAGCCTTTACAGCTCGGCCTCTCCCAGGCCAAGGTCATTCACCAACATGACTGCTGAGCATCTATTGACATTTGGATAAGGACACCTGGGCACAAATCAGTTGTAACAAGATTATTCTCCACATGGGGGAGAATATTTCATCATCGTTGCTTACATGTGACAGTAACAGATGGCATTCCCACATTGGTGAGGATACCACACACATGCTCATTGCATGCATGGGGGGTACAGTGCGCCCCTAGGCATTATATAAAGGGATCATCCCCTACCTTGCAAAAGGATCCTGCTATTGAAACCCTAGCTAAAACCCTGTCTAAAGAAACAGTAGAGAGAGAGAGAGAGAGATTGAGTGAATTGTACCCATGGCCATTAGTGCCTTTGTTCAGTGATACTACTCACACACTCACAGTGGACGTAGGCCAGATTGGCTGAACCACTCATATTCTGGTGTTGATTCCTCATATCCTTACCTCCTTCTCTTATCTCTATATTTAGCTGTGCCACCATTGTTACTAATATATTGAGCTTGCAAACACCTCACCTGGTGGTGCTAATTCTTAGAATCATCATTTTGGCGCCGTCTGTGGGAATCGAGAGGCTATCTCTTCCTCTTTTTCTGCTTTACCTCACCGGAGACTCTGGTGGTGAACCAGGAACCACCCCTTGTGTGGAGCTGTTTCACCATTCAAAGAGGTCCTTTAAGGTATTAAGCTCACTTGTTGTTCAAGATCTTTATTATTAACACATGGCACCAGAACTACCACCACCTCTTTCGCCGCCCGGAGGTGGAGGGGCTAGCTCCAGTAAGGCTCCTCCCAAGTCCGAAATGGCGGAGGTGGCAGCAGCTTTGAAATCTTTAGCTGCAACACAACAAGCCATGAAGGAGCAATTTGCCCAGCTCCGCCAAACCATGATGATGAGTCCACCTGGAGTCTCCCCGAACATGATAACTCCGGCGGCAGTTCAACCCCATCCTGATGCCAGGGGACCACCCCAGGTGCCCATGAAGGACCAACCTGCACCCCAGCGGAGGAGGGACGTTGCTGACCCTAGGCGCTTGCGCCTGGGGAGGCAGGGAAACCCTTGCCCAGAGGACAGGTATGATGACCTAGAAGATGAAGAGGCCCCGGAAGACTGTTGGGAGCCGTATGAGGTGTCAGATAACACCGTACGACCCCTTAGGCAGAGCCAAGGATGTGTCGGCTGAAGAAGAGACGAGGCCCAACAAAGAGGGTCGGCCTTTGATAGGCAGAGTCAAGGGTGTGTCGGCCGAGGAAGAGATGAGGCCCAGCAGAGAGGATCGGCCTTTAACAGGTTGAGCAGAGGGCCGGCCTTCGAGAGGCTGGGCCCAGTCAATGACCTGAGGCAGAGGCTATCGAGGTCAAGAAGCGCGGCAGGCTCTCAAAGAGGGAATAGGCAGGCTCGGCCAGATCAAGGCCGACCCTTGGAGAGAAGAGCCAGGGAGCAGGAAGAGGTCAATAGTCAGCATGTCGTGGCTGGGGAACCCTCTGTCCATCGTAGGGAGGTGGCAGGGGATAACCTCGGCCTA
Source organism: Sambucus nigra (assembly GCA_949130495.1). Taxonomy (NCBI): domain Eukaryota; kingdom Viridiplantae; phylum Streptophyta; class Magnoliopsida; order Dipsacales; family Adoxaceae; genus Sambucus; species Sambucus nigra. The sequence goes on from OX422213.1 coordinate 118,748,258, forward strand.
GCTCAAGAGAGAAGACCCTGGAATGACTCAATCCAACGTCTCGAGGAGAAGATAAGGGACCTCATAAAGAGCAGGGACCCATTACAGAGGGGCTACTCGGAGGGATCCCCGTTTGTAGCTAGGATAGTGGGGTTCCCAACCCCAGCTAAGTTCAAGCCTCCTACATTGACACCTAAGTATGATGGCAGCATTAACCCAGTGCACCATATCGAGATGTATCAATCGGCGGTAGATATTTACTCAATACCCGATGAGATGAAGTGCAGGGCCTTCTCAGGAACCTTGACAGGGGCAGCGCACAGCTGGTTCACCTCTCTTACGAAGAACTCGATCGAGAACTTCAAAGGCCTAGCAGAACAGTTCATCCACAACTTCTGCTTTGGGGTAAGACCACAGAAGAAGACTGCCCACCTCCTATATGTCAAACAGGCTAAGGGAGAAAGCCTAAGAGACTATATAGCAAGATTTAACAAGGAGAAGCTGGAGGTAGAGCATTACAAGGAGAGCATATCCATAACTGCCCTGATAGGAGGCCTCCAGAAGGGGAAGTTATTGTGGAAGCTGGTGGAAGACCCCCCCAAGTCTATGGAAGAGTTGTTATCCACCGCAGGGAAAGTGATGAATGCGGAAGAGGCAATGGCCGCCAAATATGAGGAGGAGAACCATGGTAGCACTGGGAGGTCCCAGGGTAAGAAAGAGGGGAAGAAGAGGTCAGCAGATGACAAGTTCGCTCATTACACTCCTCTGACTGTGAGCTGTGAGCACATCCTTAATGAGATCAAGACTGACCGGGCTCTGAGGTGGCCAGAGAAATTGAAGGCCCCACCACATAAGAGGAATAAAAACCTCTGGTGTGAGTTCCATCAGGATCACAGCCATGTCACAGATAAATGCTTTGCTCTGAAGGATGAGATTGAGAAGATGCTGAAATCCGAGAAGCTAAGAAAGTATGTGGATGGCAAGGCCCTAAAGGGTGGAAGAGAAGACCCTAGGAAGAGAAGAGATGACAGGTGCCGTTGCGATGTCCCGGCTAGAAGGCATGATGATTCAGAGGGTGATGATGGATATGACCCGGATCTCCCACCTAAGGATGACAACACCCCAGTGAAGAGGGTAGGGATGATCTCCTTTGGTGTTAGCATCATATGTGGGGGATTCGCAGGAGGTGGCTCTGAGGTAGCCGACAGGAAAGCTCATGTAGCGGAGGCCAAGTCAGTGGTCAAATCTGAGGTTGTGAATCTAACGTCTTCTGACGCAGTGCAGAAGAGGAAGAAGGTGGATATGGACACCCTCGTAGTGGGGTTCTCCAGACTCGACTTCAAGGGCATCTTAGCCCCCCATGATGACCCTTTAGTCATAACAACAAGGGTGAATGGGTGCGATGTAGGGAGAATCCTCATAGATGGGGGAAGTTCAGCAAATGTGATGTTCTGGCCTTATTTCAAGAGCTTGGGTTTTAGCAGGGCAAGGCTGGTGCCCTACCATCACCCATTGATAGGCTTCAGTGGTGAGAAGGTACACCCATTGGGCATGTATGAAATGGATGTGCGTATGGGAGATGAGTGGCCTAAGAGGCTGACCAAGAAGATAAACTTTTTTGTTATGGACGAAAATGTCTTCTCGGCCTACAACCTCATCATCGGAAGAGTGTCCCTCAGAGAGTTTGAAGCCGTGCCATCAACGGTACTCCAGATGCTAAAATTCCCGACTCCTTATGGGGTAGGGGAAGTTCAAGGGGACCAGACCACGGCGCGGGATTGTTATTTCAACTCGGCCGAAGAGGGAGAGGCCCATAAGAGAGAAACCGCCACTTACAGCATTGACACTCTTGATCCCAGAGATGAAACAAAATTGAAGAAGGGCGAGCCCACGAAAGAGGTAGAATCCATCATCCTCAATGAGGACGAGCCGGAAAAAACCGTCCAGGTAGGCAAAGCCCTGGAGCAAGGGATCAAGGAAGAGCTGATAGACTTCCTTAGGAGGAGGCAGAGCGTCTTCGCATGGAGTCATGCAGACATGCCTGGCATCGACCCTGAGATCATGACCCACAAGCTCAACGTGGACGGAGATGCTAGGCCTATTAAATAGAGGCGAAGGATCTACTCCAGAGAGAAGTATGAGGTCATCTGGTAAGAGGTGAAGAAGTTGGAAGAGGACGAGTTCATAAGAGAGGTTACTTATCCAGAGTGGCTCTCAAATGCAGTCATCGTGCCTAAGGCCAATGGAAAGTGGCGGATGTGTGTAGATTTCACAGACCTGAATAGGTCTTGCCCGAAGGACAGCTATCCCTTACCCAGGATAGACCAGATGGTGGATGCAACGGAAGGGCACGAGCTTATGAGTTTCATGGATGCTTATTCATGTTATAACCAGATCTTCATGAATTCCGAGGACTCTGAGAAGACAGCCTTCATTACTGACAAGGGGACATACTGTTACAAGGTGATGCCCTTTGGTCTGAAAAATGCGGGGGCAACGTATCAACGTCTTGTCAATAGGATGTTCAAGGAACAGAGAGGTAAGACCATGGAGGTGTATGTGGACGATATGCTAACGAAGAGCCTGAAAGCATGTACTCACGTAGCGGACCTTGAGAAGACCTTTGATGTCATGGACTCCTACAGAATGAAGCTTAACCCAGCAAAATGTGTCTACGGGGTAGGAGCCGGGAAGTTCCTGGGGTTCATCGTTAATCAGAGGGGGATTGAAGCAAACCTAGAGAAAATCAAGGCATTGCTCGACATGAAGACTCCTAGGAGTATCAAGGATGTTTAGAGACTCACTGGAAGGGTGGCAGCCCTTAATAGGTTTGTTTCCAGAGCCACGGACAAGTGTCTCCCATTCTTAAAAGTTCTGAGAAAGGCCTTCCAGTGGGACGAAGAGTGTGAAAAGGCCTTTGATCAACTTAAGTCCTACTTGGGGTCTCCCTTACTGCTGTCCCGGCCCATCGCAGGGGAGAGGTTGTTTGTGTACCTGGCAGTCTCTGAGTCAGCCATTAGCGTGGCCATCAGACGGGAAGAGGATGGGGTTCATAGACCTGTGTACTTCAATAGTAAGGCCCTTCAGGGGTCTGAACAAAACTATCCCCGCATGGAGAAGTTGGCTTATGCCCTGATACACGCCTCTAGGAAGATGAAGCCTTACTTCCAAGCTCACTCCATGGTAGTCCTCACCGACTCACCACTACGACAGGTTCTGCACAGGCCTGAGAAGTCTGGAAGATTGATGACCTGGGCCATCGAGCTAGGAGAATATGATCTTACCTACCAGCCCAGGACAGCCATCAAGGGGCAGGCCCTGGCAGACTTTATCGCAGAGTTCACTTGGGAAGAGACCGAGATAGAGAAGGGCTTGGATGGCGGCGAAGAGACGAACCGAAGTGTCTTTCGAGATTCGGAAGAGACTGCCCGTACGTCTTCCGAGGCCGAGAAGAGGTTACCCCAGGAAAAACTCGGAGCAGACTAGAAGAAAATGAAGAGGATCGGTGCCTCTTCGAAAAGGGGGTTATGAGAGAGGGGGTCTTCTCGTCAGATGCAGACGTATGGAGCCTCTTCATTGATGGCTCCTCTTGTGATAATGGAAGCAGCGCGGGGCTAGTACTCTCGGCTCCAGATGGTGCTAACATTGAGTACGCCTTGAGATTCAACTTCAAGGCCTCCAACAACGAGTCTGAGTATGAGGCCATGATAGCATGTCTCTTATTGGCAACAACTCTTCGGGTAAAGTAGCTCCTGCTTCATAGCGACTTAAGATTGGTTGTCAACCAAGTGTTGGGGGTGTACGAGGCCAAGGACGAAAGGATGGCCAAGTACTTGAAAAAGGTGAGAGGATTGCTAGAGTACTTTGAAGAGGCCAAACTAAAGAGAGTGCCGAGACTGAGCAACAGTCACGCTGATGCATTGGCAAGGCTGGCCTCGGTAATGAAGACAGACTTGGGAAGAACCATCCCAATTGAAGTCTTAGAAAATGCAAGTATTGAGGAGGATGAGGTATGTAACCCTTGTCATAATGTAAACCTGGGAGACTCGTGGATTGACCCGCTTGTCAGATACCTAAAAGAGGGGGAGCTACCTGAGTCCAGGATGGAAAGAAGAAACTTGAGATACAGGGCTGCAAAGTTCTCATTGGTAGGAGATATCTTGTACAAAAAGGGGTTTCTACTGCCTCTCCTCAGATGTGTGCACCCTGCGGAAGTGCCCCAGGTATTAAGGGAGGTTCATGAGGGTTCTTGCTCTAGCCACATTAGGGGAAGACCTTCAGCCAAGAGGATCATCACTCAGGGATACTGGTGGCCTACCCTGTCTAAGGATGCCGTAGATTATGTGAAAAGGTGCGACAAATGTCAAAGGTTCGCCACCATCCCTCACCAACCTCATCAGCCTATGACGTCGATCTTTTCTCCATGGCCATTTGCGGTATGGGGAATTGACTTGGTAGGACCTTTGCCAAGAGCAGTCAACAACTATAGATTCTTGATAGTTGCCATTGACTACTTTTCAAAATGGGTAGAGGCAGAGCCGATGATAACCATTACAGAACAGAAGACCTTCCAGTTCATCTGGAAGAACGTCATATGTAGATATGGCCTCCCAAACACGCTCATCTCGGACAACGGGACCCTGTTCAAGAATTCCTCCTTGGAGAAGTATTGCCAAAGTGTGGGGATCAGACAGTTCTTCTCGTCTCCTGGTCGACCTCAAGCAAATGGCCAGACCGAGGTCATTAACAGAACCATCTTGGATGGAATCAAGAAGAGGTTAGAAGATGCGAAGGGGAAATGGATAGAAGAGGTCTACGCCGTGCTATGGGCTTACAGAACTACGGCAAGGACACCCACAGGAGAAACCCCATTCATGCTAGCACATGGCTCGGAGGCAGTCATACCAACGGAGGTATGACTGCCAACTCATCGAATTCAGACCTACGACCCAGACAGCAATGGGGAGAAGAGAAGGCTAGACCTGGATCTCATTGAAGAGAGAAGAGAAGACGCAGAGGTCAGGAAAGCAGCCTATCAGCAGAGGGCAGCAAGATTCTACAATCAAAGGGTGAAATCAAGACCCATTGCGGTGGGAGACCTAGTACTCAAGAAGACCCCACAGAAGACAAACAAGATACACCCGAACTGGCATGGCCCCTACAAAGTAACGGAAGAGGTTGTGCCTGGCACGTATAGGCTAGAGAACGTAGAGGGAGAACCTTTCACCAACCCGTGGAATGCTGATCACCTGAAGAGATATTTCATATGATGTTGCATAGGATTTGTAATTTGTAATTGTATCATCTTATCGAGAAAAGATTATTAATAAAGATCAGTTTCCATATCAAGTTCTTGTTCTTTAGGCCAGAAGTTCATTATGAGGCTAACCTCTTAGGTAATGACCTCAGACCCTCACAACATCACTCGGTGGTGACGAGGTCTGAGCTCAGACACCTGGGTTAGATAACCTCAGACCCTTAACATCATTAATTTGGTGATATTCATTATGAGGCTAACCTCTTAGGTAATGACCTCAGACCCTCATAACATCACTCGGTGGTGACGAGGTCTGAGCTCAGACACCTAGGTTAGATAACCTCAGACCCTTAACATCATTAATTTGGTGATATTCATTATGAGGCTAACCTCTTAGGTAATGACCTCAGACCCTCATAACATCACTCGGTGGTGACGAGGTCTGATCTCAGACACCTAGGTTAGATAACCTCAGACCCTTAACATCATTAATTTGGTGATATTCATTATGAGGCTAACCTCTTAGGTAATGACCTCAGACCCTCATAACATCACTCGGTGGTGACGAGGTCTGAGCTCAGACACCTGGGTTAGATAACCTCAGACCCTTAACATCATTAATTTGGTGATATTCATTATGAGGCTAACCTCTTAGGTGATGACCTCAGACCCTCATAACATCACTCGGTGGTGACGAGGTCTGAGCTCAGACACCTGGTTTAGATGACCTCATACCCTTAACATCATTAAGTTGGTGATATTCATTATGAGGCTAACCTCTTAGGTGATGACCTCAGACCCTCATAACATCACTCGTTAGTGACGAGGTCTGAGCTCAGACACCTGGGTTAGAGGACCTCGGACCCTTAACATCATTAATTTGGGGATACTTATTATGAGGCTAACCTCTTAGGTGATGACCTCAGACCCTCATAACATCACTCGGTGGTGACGAGGTCTGAGCTCGGACACCTGGGTTAGATAACCTCAGAACATTAACATCATTAATTTGGTGATATGGTTATGACAACATCATATTAAGTAATGACTTCAGAGATCATATAGCATTCAAATACATTCGGAGGTCAAGATAAAGGAAGAAATTGGCATTCAATAAAAGAGGAGATTACATATCATTCAGATGTCTGAGAAATTACAAGTTCAGAGTTACAAGTCAAAAAATACAAAATACAAGGCCAAAGTTAAACATCTGAGGGAGGAACATTCGAAGTCTCAGCTGGGTTGACCTGTTCAGCATTGGTCACCTCAGCCACATCGTCAGCAGGGTCAGTTCCTCTCAAATCAGTCCCTTCCAGAGTAGCAGTCTGACCAGGGGCACCAGCCTCGTCTTCTATCTCTTGTAGGGTCTGGGCAAACTGAGGGTCGGCGAAGCCGAGGCCCATAAAGTCATAGGCCTTAATAGTACAAACCTCCTTCTCCCTGACCTCAGCCCATTTGGTGGTGGCTTTGATACCTATTTCGAGGTATTCAAAACCAAAACCTACGAACTCCTCAGAGACCTTGTAATCAGCAATTATTTTCTCTGAGGCATCTACAAGAGCGGCCCTCACAGTAGCACTGACCTTCCCCTGTAGGGCATCGTCCTTATCCTTCAGGGCCTTGGCGTGGCTTTGGACGAGTGCAGAGATATCTTTTTCCAAACCTTGGGCCTTATTTTCATAGTTTTGGGTCTTGGTCTCGGCATTCTGCATCTCTGACCTCAGACGGTCAATCTTGGCCTTCAGGGAGCTCTCAACCTTCTTAGCCTCTTGCCCCTTCTGAATGAGAGGCAGTTTCCGAATGGCCCAGTTAAATAGCTGGTACATGGCAGTGGCACCCTGCGCAGATAATGAAGAGGTTAGATTGGGGTAATATCAGACGTTGCACTTGAAAAATTATGGACAAAAGGAACAAGTCATACATGGGCGACCCTGTGGAGGCCGAACTCAACAAGAATGGAAGTGTCCATGGCCCGGTAAAAATGCTTATCAGCCTCGGTCATCATGTTGGCAAGTGCGTCCATGGCCTGTCGGCTGTGGCAGACAATGCTATCTGTAAGTTTCAGCTGGTCCAGACGAGCCGACAAGGTGCCGGCTGTGATAGGGATCACAACATCTGAAATCTTCCTTTGCCTGGAGGTCGGCCTCTGATCCTCAGAGACCGGGACCTCAGGGTCCCACTTCTTGGACTTGGATGTTGAAGGAGCTGGAGGTGGAGCGTTCAAACCAGTCCTCTTTGCAAGTCTAGCTAAACTCGGAGCTGCCATCTCCCACAGCTCGTCCGGGACACCTCGAGGTCTCTCTGCAAAAGTGAAAAGATAAGAGTCAGAAATCAAACATGAATGATCAGAGGTTAGACTTGGAACAAAAAGAAAAATCCTTACCAAAGTCAATAAGGGGGCTTCCACCTAGGCTCGTCCCCGAGAGATAGTGGGGGGTCAGCAGATGTTCGAACTTTATGAACAGACCATGTGCCCCTTGGTCTTGCAGGGCCTTCACCTTTTTGCCGTTCTGAAGACTTAGGCCAGGATCAGCCCTGGTAGACATGGTCACCTTACCCCATCTGAGGGGTACCCTCGGCTCAAAGATGGAAGAGGGAACAGATGAGCCAAATTCCCATGGCCCTGAAGCAAAAAAATATCGGGGTTTCCAATTGTGGTTTGAGGTCTGAGTGACCAGGAGCATCTTCTTCTCAGGCCTCCGAGCCACGAAGTGATAGTAGCTCGGATGATTTTTGGCCGAGGTAGGGACGTAACAACTAGCAAAGACCTGAATCGGGAGGTCATAGTGGTGGAATTCCCTCCACAAGACGATGGCCCCTATGATAACTCTCCAAGCTTTGGGAGAGAGCTGTGAGGGGGCCAAGTTGATGAAGGAAAGATGGACCTAATGACAGGGTGAATGGGTAGATTAAACCCTAACTTAAACATCTGCTCATACAGGCAGATTTCTCCATCTCGGCTGTGGTAGGCCCTCTCTTCCCTCAGAGGTCTCCTCAATTTGATTGAGGGACTGATGGAGTATAAGTATCTGAAGTGCAATAGATCCACCTCAGTGACTGTGCTCTCGTACTCGTCCGCCTCAGAGGTATCAACTTCACTTTCACCATCATCATCATCGTCATCAACCTCAACGTCGGCTGGAGCAGACGTGGACGTGTGACCAGGGAACCTCTGAGCAAACTCGACCCCGATAATGGCTGACAGAGGGATAGCATCTAGAATGGGAGGCACAACCACACTTGGCTCAACAAGTTCAACCTCTGAAGAAGAGCTTGAGGTACTTGTGCCATTTTGGGACGAGACGCGACTAGAGACCTCAGCCTGGTCATGGTCCTGACCAGTCCGAGGTGTGAAGTCCATGGCTTCTTGGAAAGAGTCCACAGACATAGGGTCTGAGGTGGAGGATTCAGACTCAGACATCGGGAATGAGTTAGCAGAGACGTCTGTCCGATAGAAGTTCTTAGGAGGATGAGGATATACCACCTTGAGAGGTGGGGGAAAGAGGGGTCTGACAGGAAACTCCAGTGACCTACGAGCTTCTTCTTGAGCTCTCTCTATTTGCCTAATTTTCTCTAAGGTCTTCTCTCTAAGGGAAGGGAAGTCCTCAAGAAGCTTGTACAGGGGTCTGAGCATCAGAGGACGACCCAAGACTTGGAATGACCCTAAACTTAAGAAAAACTCCTAAAGCTAAAAACACGATGGGCTTGTAAAGTAAAGGGGTTTGAAGATCAAACTAAGAAATTTAAAGTAAACACAGGTCACCTGAATTGATGAAGCTCGCCGGAAAACTCAAATGAACCACCGAAAAACCCAAAAACCTCGTCGGAAAATTCAAACCAAATGCTAAAAACAAAGGAAATGGAAGGGGAGAGGTACCTGAAGATGAGTGGATGGACGAAATGAAGAGACTCCTCAAGAAACCTACGAGAAACCTTCTGCCGAAAGGGCGCTGGGTTGAAAATGCTTTAGAGAGAGAAATTGCAAGAAGCAGCGTGCGCTAGAAAGAAAAGAGAAAGAAGAAAGAAGAAGAAAGGGTTAACCCCTTAAATACTTGGGCACACTCCCCAAGGCCCATCATTGCCTTGGGAAACCCAAGGGACAGTAGACAGCGCACGCAAGACAGGTGGTCAATCCTTTGCCTGGGACAGGTGTCACGCAGGTGTTAACCTTGGCACGAACAGGCCTCGGAGGTGAAGCAATCCCCTAACCACTTGCTTTTGCATGTGGCTAAGGGTTGGGGGGTGATTGATATGCCCAAGTATAACCTCGGCCCAGAGATACCTACCTCGGCCAAGATGATGGCAGAGACATTGATCGACCATGAGGGCAGGGGCCCACGATATCCTCCCCCGGCCAGACCTACCTCGGCCCAGGCCGACACTACCGTATTCACTTTCATGGACCCTACGTCTGGGAATAGCAACCTCGGCTAATAGTAGGCCGAGGTGACAAGGAGCCCTAATCTTCATGGAACTAATCATGCCTCGGCCTTGGCCGAGGTGACGAGAAGCATTAATCAGAATGTATATGCCCAACCTCGGCTAGGGTCGACCTAGCATAATGTCTCGGCTGAGATCAGGCCGAGACTCCTCATGACATTACCCGGATTGAACGGACCAAGCCTTTACAGCTCGGCCTCTCCCAGGCCGAGGTCATTCACCAACATGACTGTCGAGCATCTATTGACATTTGGATAAGGACACCTGGGCACAAATCAGTTGTAAAAGATTATTCTCCACATGGGGGAGAATATTTCATCATCATTGCTTACATGTGACAGTGACAGATGGCATTCCCACATTGGTGAGGATACCACACACATGCTCATTGCATGCATGGGGGGTATAGTGCGCCCCCTAGGCATTATATAAAGGGATCATCCCCTATCTTGCAAAAGGATCCTGCTATTGAAACCCTAGATAAAATCCTGTCTAAAGAAACAGTAGAGAGAGAGAGAGAGCTTGAGTGAATTGTATCCATGGCCATTAGTGCCTTTGTTCAGTGATACTACTCACACACTCACAGTGGACGTAGGCCAGATTGGCTGAACCACTCATATTCCGGTGTTGATTCCTCATATCCTCACCTCCTTCTCTTATCTCTATATTTAGCTGTGCCACCATTGTTACTAATATATTGAGCTTGCAAACACCTCACCTGGTGGTGCTAATTCTTAGCATCATCAGGAACCAACGAAACACTAGACTTCACCTTCCTAATACCACTTCCAAGATCATTAAAAAAATGTCTAAGGTGACCTTTCCTACCACAATGTGAACATGTGTAAACTACAAGAATGTTTCCTATGGGTTGTCCCTTTCTAACGTCCTTGGATGCAGTCTACCCTATAAAACAGACAATGGTCTTGGTTTTGACATTGGAAGTAATAGGAATATGTAATCCATTACGATCACTACTAAAACTACTCGAGTCTTTTAAATCATCCTTTAACTTAAAAATTTTAAACTCAAGCAAAGAATTAGACTCTTCTAATTTTAGGGACTACTTCTTCATATTTTCATTCCTATAGGGTTATCTCGCTCTCCCTTAATGAAAGAAAACTTATCCCTAAGAGTCTTCTCACATGACTTATAACCATTAATTAAAACACTATCATCAATGGCTAAAAGACTAACCCTAGAATTTGCAAAAGATCCACAACAGATTTAAAATGAGAATTTTCTTTTTAAAGCATTTCAATACTTTTAGCAAACTTTAAGTTAAAATAATTTAAGTTTTCAATACTAGGAGAATCCATGGAGAGAAAAATAAATCACCTAATAAAACACTAAACAAAAAGCTAACACAATAAATTAGTTCAACCTGCTCTGATACCAATTTGTAAGTTTAGAGGTAAAAATTCTATGACACCACTCAGATATAGTGGAAGGAACTAATACCACTATGAGTATGCGAAAACAAATAGGCGTAATAAAAATTTTGATTTGAGCGTGCGCAATTAATTGTATCTTTTTATCCGGAACATACATCTATGTGATAAAACAAATGAATCAAACCAAGCATTCAACAAAGACAGAGTTTCACCCTTTTTAGGTAACACCTTTTGTTCACTTTAAAAATATTGCAAGCCATTCGACTTACAATACTACTTGATAACCACCATAATCATAACACACTAATATTCGTAAATATCTAAAGAATAACTATGATCCTCGCAATAATCACAAGACCGCAATCCTTCTTCAACCTCAACCTTTGTCTTTAGAGATGAATCCCCTCAAGTATCACATGTCATCCATGGAGTACCTATCCAAAAGGTGTATCCAAAGATACAAAACTTTCTAGGTTTTAAAAGAGTTTGTTACAGTAAATATTCAGAATATTTGTTTGTGAATTAAAAGGTGTTTTTATAACATTTAAATGAAGACTTTTTACAAAAGTTATGCAAAAACGAATCTGGCAAAAGTCTTACATGTTTTGATCACAAAATAGGTATTTATAAGATGCTCGCAAATTTTGAGGCGGTGATGTCATTTGAACGATAATGTATTGTCATTATAATGAGATGGTGATCTCCTATGAACGAGAACAGTTTCGCTTCTAACGACCTCTAAAATTTAAACAGTAAGCCCTCATTTGAACCTTATTTGAAAAACACATTGAACGACCTTCAAATAACATTTCATCTCGTCTGAACGATAGTTAAAAAAAAAATCTTTTTCAAATTAAAAAAACTCTTATTCATTTTTCATAAAAATAATCATCCCTAAAAAAATTACGTATATTAATTTAAACTCTAAATTTCTTTATACCTTTTATGGGATGTCGAGAAGTCTTTAAAATTGGATATGATTGGGTTCAGTTCATCTTGAAAGTGTGTGACAATTTGTAATGGGATATGCCAAACTAGTCTAAAACTATGCTATGAACAATATTTGAATAATTTTTCTTACAACTTCTTGTTTCAACTCCATTTCGTAAAGGCCTCGACAATTTTGTTTCCCTCCTGATAAACACGATGGAAGGTAATAGGGAATCCATGAGAGAGAAGCTTATTTTTGTAGATGATAACTCGGATGGACCAACGATAATTGATACTATTTTAAAGCACATCAACCAACATCTTGGAGTCACACTCAACAAAAATGTCATACCTAATATTCTCCATAAAGACCTTAATCCCATGAAGAATGGAATGGACCACAAATAAAGGAATGGATTATGTGTCAGAAAAGAAAGAAAAACCATTCAATAACTAGCCTTTAGATTCTAAAAATTCCACCTCTGCCACTATTATATATGATCTTAACAAAGTACCGAGTCACATTAACCTTTAGACTCGAGGCTATAAGAGAGATCCATTTAATATAGGGTGTTTGACTTTATTTTTTCAACCAACCTTGTCTTCCTAAAGAAAAATAGTTCATAAATTTGGTGAATAACCTGGGTCTGGTTCATTTTAGTACTTTCATATTTTCATTTGTTAGTAGAACTCCCTATCGACCAACAAATGAGGGCGTGGATTAAGGCCGTGTACTTCTTGTGATCAATGTTGCACCACTAACTTATGATTCTACCTCGGATAGGGGTATTATGATATTGGATCCCATGCACTCTATTCAACTTACTCCGGATTTCAACCCCAAATTCGTTATCCCCAAATAAGTGGACTAAATTTTCTTGTTATGGGAGAATCAACAAAAACATGTGTAAAGACCCTGAATCCATAACTTTCTAAGTGTCCAGTCGAGTGGGAGAAGGTTTGTTAGTATCTTCCACAAGAAATAGATATTTTAGAAGGCATATAAGGATGCCAAGTGAAATAATTACTCTCTTCCTTGGAATGATGATTCTGAACCACGTTCCACACAAAGTTAATAGAGAAAAAACTGGACTCTATAGTAGCCTAAATCATATTTTCGTTTAAGTCAGAAATCGTAGAATTTACTGAGGCACACTTGTAGATAAGGTTTGGGGGTAGCATAATAGAGAGATAATTTATATTCTACTTACCAATCGCATCAATCAAACTTTAAACTTCAGCATTGGATATGATACTAAACCTAGCTAAGGATCCTTCTCCCATCCAATTAGCCTAAGCAAAAGAGATATCACCCTTACCAATTATCCAATTAACATTGAATTTAGCCTCATCTTTCTATTTGGCCATTTTTCTCCATGTGTATGACCCAAAAGTAGAAGTAATTTTGCAAGCATTTTGCTTTATTCAATATTTTTTCTGCAAAAATTAGGACCATGAGGATTGTTGGCTCTTGAAGTTCCACCAATGTTTCATACTAAACTAGGAGACCCAAACGTTAATGGATCTAATTTTGACCCCCCCCTCCCCCCCCCCCCCCCCCAAAAAAAAAAAAAAGAAGAACGTATAACATCCTACTAAACCTAGTGATGTTTATGATGGACCTTAAAATCACCCAAGAAGAAACCAACAATAATCTTTTATATACAAGTTATCACTTTTGTTGGAGGGTCAATATCTAACACAGAGTATAACTAAATTAATTGAAGAACATGCATCTAACTTATCGATTATGATGGGGGAAGAGAGAGAGAGAGAGAGAGAGAAAATAATACAATTTTCTTTTAATGTCTAAAACAACAAGTAAAGAGAATAATTAAAATTGCGATTAATTAAATACCCTAAGAAAAAATTTAGGTAATGTTGTCACAATTCCAACATTTCCACGAAGCTTTGCCAACAGTTCAACCTCTAAAGCGAAGGGTTGGAATCCATAATAGATGTTTTGACAAATTTCGGAGTAGCGATAAGGGTTTTGAGGTAGTAGCACAAAGTGGAAAAAATTGGAGCCAAATTCATTTTAACGCTTAGCTTACCAGCGCATGAGTATCATGAGCATTGTATGTGAAAAAGTCATTTTACAATGGTTTTGAACACATAAATAATTTATGAGTGTTTAAAATTGTTATCAATTTTATAAGTGTGCTAAACCGTTGTAAATGTATGTTATAAAAAAGACATTTTAGTGTAGTTGACTGTGAGTTGGCCAAAAATATGGAGTTACAAAAGAAGTTGTCTGATTTGCAGGTGAAATATTATACGTTTTTTAGAAAGTTAGGCTCCACGATAAAGCATAGGATCACTATATATCTAATCTTTAAATCCTATAAGAAGTTCCTTTTTCAAAGGTACTCCTCTAGATCATCAAAGGACAATTGAAGTCTTTTATTGTTTACCTCCTTCTCAAATTGTGTTGGTCTTTCTGTCTGAATCTCTATAATAATGGAAAAATTGATTTAGTGCCATAGGTTAGGGAAAAAGGAGTTTCCCCAGTAGGACTGATAACGGTGGTTTTATAGGCCCAAAGGATGTTTATAAACTCCCCAGGCCATTGACCTTTATATATTTATAACCTTTTCTTTAGCCTTTGATATATAGTTATTTTTATCAAATCTACTCATACATTTTCATGAGGGAGTCCAGGTGAAGTGTAATGGTTGTTAATCTATAATATGAGAAGAATTCTCTAAATACATAGTTGTTAAATCGATTCACGTTGTTTGGGATGATAGACTTCAGTGGGACGTATCTAAAAATGATGTTCTTCTAAAATAAGTTAGTGGTTTTTATCTTCATGATGGTAGCTAAGGTCTTATCCTCAACCCACTTTGTGAAATATTTGCCATTAATAAAAACTTTTTTTGACCTTTTCTAAGAGTTAAGGGTCCTACCAAGTCAACCCCCTAATGAGAGAGGATATTGGACTAAGCATATGGTCCATCTTTTCCTCTGGATTCTTTAGGATGAAGAAAAATCATTGACACCTTTCGCAGCATTGTACAAAATCCTTGGCTTATTTCCTTAAGGTCCACAAAAAGTACTATATCCTAAAGACCTGATGGGATACGTTTGGGTACCTATATGTGAACCACAAACACCATAGTGTAGATCTATGGGAGTATAAAACGACACTTGGGGATCAAGGCATCTCTCAGTTGTTAAGTGAAACCCATTTTTAAACAAGACTCTATCCTTGAGGTAATATCTTTATGTTAGGGACTTAAATCTCATGTTCATTGATAAGGCATTTCCAGTCTGATCTTGGTTCTTCTACTATACATGGGTAATGCTTGGTTGATCATATATAACCACTAAGACTCATGGATAGATTTATTTTGAGGAGTCAAACCTTTTAAGATGCCCAAATTTGGAGTTCTATGCTTTAGGTACCCTTCTGTTGTTGAACTACGTTGTGGATGAGGTTTTTGAAAATCTCCAAATACCGCACTATGGGATCGCCTCTCACCTCATAAATCTCAATAACTTTATCAACCACCATTTGAGAATGACTAAACCTTGTAAATTTTCCTCTTTTCAAGTGGATAATTAAGACTATGTCATGTAACAGGGTCTCATACTTGACTTCATTGTTTGTAGCTTGGAATTTAAAATGGAGAGAGATATATAGTACCTCCTTCTGGAATCATAAGGTTAAGACCACCATAACTTTCAAAGATATTAGAGGATACGTCTATATGAAACACCCATGTGGGATGTTGCGATTAATGTATTTGAATAAGTGGAGCTCAGACTCCTTTGGCATTAATGTTCCCTCCCCTTTTGAGTTATGAGATTCCTCTTCCACTTACTATAAGTTTGTGAACTCTGTTATAAAGTCATCGAATTTGTGACCCTTGATTCCATTTTTTTATTGTTATTTGAAGTTAAACTCACCCACCACTAAAAACCATTTGACCAGCCTTCCTGAGGTGTCGAGCTTGTATAAGATCTAGTTAAGTGGTTGATCCATCAAAACTACTATGGCGCGAGACTAAAAGTAAGGCCCCATAGTCCTATATGAAGTTATTAGGAAAAAGTCCAATATCTCAATATTTTTTTACTTGTTCTCGGTCCCTTATAGATTTAAAAACGTAATACACTCGATATTGGACCCCATAATCTACCCTAGCCAAAGTTGAACTAACTATAGTAGGAGAATCAATAAGGTTTAGATTTAATTTTTCATCTGTAATGGTAGCATGAAAAAGAGGATGAGAGCCCAAATACTCCATTAAATTTTGAAAGTCAGCATTTACCTCTGGTGTCCACTCAACACCATTCTTTAAAACTTTGAAAAAATGATCAAAATTTATCTATGGCCTTAGAAACTAAGTGATTGAACATAGCAACTCGTACAACCAAACGTTGGACCTCTTTGAGTATTCTGGGGTGGATTCCATATCCAAAAATTCTTTTGTCTTCTTATGGTTAGCTTCTATGTCACGTTTTATGACCATGAAGTCTAAAACCTTTCCTCTTGTGACTCTAAAGGTACACTTCATTGGATTCAGCGTCATATGATTTTTCAAGAGGATTACAAAAGGTCTATCTGAGGTGTTGGACGTGGTCTTGAGATTTTAATATTTTTACCAGTATATCATAATTATAAACCTTCTTGGACTTCCCTATCAAATCTCTGATGATGGTATTTAGCAACGTTTGATATGTATAACCTATATTTTTTAGGCCAAAATACAAAACTTTATCACGGTATGTACATTTATTGGTCATTATTGAGGTCTTGTTCTCATCAAGGGTTTCCATTCTCATCTTGTTATAACTAGAATAGTCATCCATGAATGACACGAGATCATTCCCAGTGGTAATATCCACCAAGGTGTCAATTTGGGGTAAGGGGTAGTTGTCTTTTGGGCAGGCCTTATTGCGATAGGGGAAATTTACATATATTTTGCACTTTTTATAATGCTGAGTACCAATACCACATTGGCTTGACACTTTGGGTATTGAACTTTTATGATGAAGTTGGCTTCGGGACGCTTGTTTACCTCCTCCGCACTGGTTGCCATTCCTTCAGGGGAAAACATATTTTCTTTTAATGAATTGGCTAATGGTTAGGGTCCATGTCGAGATGATGACAATTACCTCGGGAATCAAACCAATCGTGTTTGAGTGGTTCTAAGCAAACATGTCTCCATTTTCCTTTAAAAATTGAACCAGCTCCCTTCTCAATGAGAAACTAAGACCATATCCGATTTGAACGACTTAAGTTGGGTATGTTTGATAATTATAGACCCTGATGAGGTCTTTACAAGGTTCTCCACTCTAGGATTTATCTTCATCCCATGGATTCAAGTTGTCCACATATAACTATTCCTCACTACGGCAAAATGAGATATGTTGTCTCTTTAGAAATGTTAAAAAATATCCCAAAAAAATGTCGGTGGAAACAAATCCAATGATTTTTAAAAGCGTCGTGGTAATCTAATTGGGAAATACCAGGAGATTTTTTGAAATGTCAAAAAATATTTTCTCAACATATTCCTCAGATTTTTTAAACCGTCTAAAAATCTCTAACCAAACTCGACATTTTAGGGATAAACACCATAGTTTTTATGACAAGAAAAAAGTTGTTGAATTATTGACAAGGGAAAATATTACGTCATTTTTTGTATAAACTTCGGGTTTTATCACAAGACAGCTATTGTAACACTTAAAGAAAAGCATCTAACTATTTTCATTAAATGAATTCAACAACATTTCATTATAGAATTCAACATTTTAATAAAGTTCATCAATAACTATTATTTAACTATACAAAACCAGAAGTAACTTCATATGAAGTAAAAATATCATTATTACAGTTCTATTATATTTTAGGAGGCATAATTAATATTAATATCCAACTTTCACTAGATATCAAATCACCCAAACTAAGAATATTTATATATTCAATCTTCCAAAACAATAAATAAAAATGTATCTTCAATCCAAAACAATATCTACCACAATTCTAAATTATCCCATCAAAATATAGAAAGACAGTGTACATTATCATTAAACAAGTAATAAAAGTTTGTTGTGACTTAAGAGACACCTCCATAAGCAAGTGGGACCAAATTCAAAATATACAAAAAAACTGAGGGAAACTTTAAAATTAAAAATAATCAAAAGTTGTATTAAAAGAATTGAAATGTGAACTTACATTACTCGTGGATCTTTTGCCTACTTGTTCATTTTTATCCTTTTAGCTGCCATGCATTTTTGAAATTAAACATAAGAGCAATGGTGAATTCAATAATATTATATCGAACCTCATTAGAATTTATAACTTAGTTTTATTATTCATTTCTCTTAATAAACCTAAATTTTCATTTCACTTCACAGAAAATAAATAAAATTATCATTATTTTCATAAAATGAAATGAACTAAAAGGACCTTGAATCTATCACTAATTGAACCATGAAACGAAAAATGATGTATATGTTTTGTACACCAAGTTAGCTTATAATTATCTCAATTGAAACATCTCGATTGATACTTTTTGGTCTTCTACATAGTTGTCAGGTAGTCTTCTAGTTTTCTAGTTTGTTCAAGACTAAGGAAGAGGAAAAGATAATTTTAGGCTAATACAATTTTGAAAGGGGTCAAATCGAATTTAATTCTCAAACGACTCAGGTTGACACTAATAGTTGACTCATGCCCGAGTTGGATCTGACATATTATTTCAAGTTGTTATGCATATACTTTTGTCTTTTGAATATCATTTTCTAAGTTATCCTTATACATTGCCTTGAGTTTAAAAGGGTTAAGAATTGAGAGATCAATTATATTAGCATGTTTGTTTATGTAACTCTATAGATTTGAACTAAAGTGACTAGCAACCCATTTTCCTTACAAATAAAGAAAAAAAACTATAGAAACTTAAAAAAAATAATTGTCCATCTAGAGACCTTAAACTAAACCTTATCAAAGATCGTATTCCCACTTGCTCCTAGATTGTTTCTTAAGATACATCCATTTTCTTTTTATTTTTTATTTTTTATTTTTTTATTTTATTTTTTAGGAAGAGGCTAGAAACCCCAGATTTATTAAAAAAAATGATGGTAGAATAGCATTACCAAGGTTGCCTTAAGAATAAAAGAAAATAAAACCAAAGAATGATCGAACCTTTAAAAGAAGAAATCAAACAATTAATGAAGAAATGAAAATGATTTGTGACCCAAGAGATCCATCTTATATAGACCTTTGGAGTTTGAAGGGAGATCTTGAACATTTGAGAAGCTGGAGAAGCATTGGGACTGATTTCCATGAATGGCAAGACTGGAATCTACTGAATTCAAAATCTCCAAATTTGAGAGTAGGAAATAGAGATTACAATTTGAAAATCTCTAATAACTTTGATAGATTATATAAGGTACAAAGGTTGTTTCTTTATATGACCTTTGAGAATATCAAAAATAAATTTGTTATCAGTTTCAACAACCACCGAAGGAATTTGGAGCCTTATGCATGCTTGGAGACCTGATATGATGGAAGCATATTCAGCTGATGCATTAGGGACATTCTATTGACTGATAGAGAAAGCTTGAATAAAAAACCCCATTATGATCTCTTACAATACCTCCTGAACCTATTTGATCTGACTTACCTGTCCTTGCTACAGCAGTATTAAGCTTGACTTACCCTGCACAAGGATTATTCCACTTGGAAATTACAGGAATGAGGGGTTTGGATTTCAAGTTGGAAAGCTTGAAATGTTGAAAAACAAAATCAAAATGAGTAGGTTTAGATCTGAACTTCAAATTGCTGCAGCAAGAACTCACGAGATCAGATACTTGATTGATGAATTTTCTACAATCCATACCTATACCTTCATACCTAGATAAGTTTCTACTTTTCCATAGTTCCCACAAAATAGCACCTGGCATGATAATCAAAAGAGTTTGGAGGAAATCTTGCACTGGTTTTTTCAACCACCATGACATCACCATATAATGGAAAGAGGATAAGGATATATGGATACCAAACATTTTTGAAAAGTGATTCCAGACAGTTGAGGCAATAGGACCTAAAATAAGTAAGTGATCATATGTTTCAGAAGAAGAGTTGTAGCAGTTACACCTTGACACCATGTGTATTCCTCTATCTTGGATACATTCATCTAAGGGGGTGATTTTATAATAGCATTTCCATAAGAAAATTGAAATTCTTTGAGGATATACTGAATTCCACATAACCTTGCATAGAAAAGATGTGGGATTAGCCTTTCTGATCAGATGCCAAGCAGAGTTTGTAGAAAAAATTCCATCATTTGTAATAGTCCAAACTTTAATATCATCAACTTCAGTAGTCGTAGCTTCAACAATATATTAAATAGACATAAATATTTTGTTGGTTTGGGATCCACCAATGCGAGGTCTATTTGAATATTTTGTGATAAAGAAAGCAGACCATAGGCTAGGCAAAGAAGAGATAATCCACCAAATCTTCAAGCTATAAGATTCAATCAGGTCTGGAAGAAATTTAAACATCAAACCACCTTCTTCAACTGGGAAACACATTTTGGGCCACTTCAACCAATGATGTCTATTCCCCTAAACTTTAGAAGTTCCCCACAAGAAATTATTGAACAGAGAATGGGTAAGTTTGATTATTTTCGGAGGGGGCTTTAAGGCTGCAAGAGTATGGACAGGTATAGAAGAGAGCACAGAGTTTAATAAGGTTCTTCTACCAAAAAAAATCAGAAACTTGGTCTGCCAGGAAGAAATTTTATTTTTAATCTTCCGGATAATGGGATAAAAGTAGGTATGGTTACTTCTACCATAATAGAGGGGACAACCAAGGTAGAAGATAGGAATTTTTTGAAATTAAGGTTTGTGGCTTTAGAAATGGCCCTAATTCTGTTAATGGGAACAAAATGGTGCATAGTGAAGCTGCTTTTAAAGAAGTTAATGCATTGGCCAAAGGCTTTTTCAAATCTTTTAAGGAATGCAGTTAAATGATTGAGACTATGAACGGATCCATTACAAAAGATGATTGTGTCATCAGAAAAACTAAGGTTGATAATGATTGGGCTATGTCTAGGCAAAGAATAGATTTTAACAAAGTTTTTTAAAACCAAGTTTTGGATCCCTATATTGAGAATTTCAGTAACTAGAACAAATAAACCTGGGGATAAAGGGTCTCCTTGCTTAAGACCTATCAAAGATTTAAAGAAACCTGTACTTTGACCATTAATGAGAGTTGAGAACCAATTATTCGAGATACATATCCAGATTCTATCAATCCAAATTTCAGAAAATCCAAATTTTCTGAGAGTTTTGAGAAGGAAAATTCATGAGACTCCATCATAGGCTTTAGACATGTCTAGCTTGATGATAACATTTTATCCATGACATTTTTTTCCAATTATATTCATGAGTTCTTGATCCAGGATGATGTTGTCAGTGATGTTCCTGCCGTTGATGAATCCATCTTGAGAGTTTCCAATTATTTGAGGAAGAATTAAACCAAGTCTAGAAGCAAGGATTTTTGTGATGATCTTGAAGCAGAAGTTGCATAGACTAATTGGTCTATAGTCTGCACATGAACTTGGATTGCTAGCTTTTGGAATGAGCATGATATTAATGCTAGTCCAACTCTTGGGGAGATCACCACCTGTAAAAAAGAAATGAATAGCTTGGATAATGTCAACTTTAATAATGCCCCGGAATTTTTTGTAAAAAGCACCATGAAAACCATCAGCTCCTGAACAACTATCTTCCTTGAGATTTTGAATGGCCTCCCAAATTTCTAATTCTTCAGAAAATTCATCTAATATCAAGGTTTGATCTGTAGTTATTCTGGTGATAATGGATTCAATCATATCATCTTCATTTTCAACAAGAACTGATTAAAAAATATTCTGAAAATAGCTGATAAATTCAGCTTGAATATCTTCCTCTTTATTCAACCATATACCATCTGCATTTTTTACCTTATGGATAATTTGATGAAGTCTTCTAGCCTTAACAGAAGCATGAAACAGTTTAGAATTAGAGTCCCCCTCTAGAAGACATTTGCCTCTCAGTTTTTCAGTCTAGAAAGTTTCTTCTTGTTTTAAAGAATGAAGAAGTTTAGCATTGTATTTGTTCATATTTTCTCTATGCTCAGGAGTTGGGTATTCATCATAAATGGATTCATAAATAAAGGTCTATTCTTCTAATTTCTAAATTTCTTCAAAGACATTGTTGAAAGTAGATTTATTCCAAGATTTAAGGCAGCCTTTTAATCTATGTAATTTAGTAGACAAGCATCTCAGAGGGTTACCTTGAATTGGAAGGCTCCATGATTCCTCAATCACTCTTCTGATATATTTGTGGTTACACCACATATTCTGGAATTCAAAAGGTTTGGGAGAAGATTCTAACTTAGTTTGGAAAGAAAATAGAAGGGGACAATGGTCTGAACAAGTTTTATTAAGATGATAAAGTTTAAAGTTGGGAAAACTGTTAAACCATTCAATGGAGGCTAATCCCCTATCCAATTTTGCCCAAATTTTTCCACATTCTCTAAAGTTATGCCAAGTGAATTGAGAAGTAATAGAGTTTACCTCCAATAAAGAAGCATTGGTGATAAAATTGTTGAAGTCATCAATAACATGATGGTCCACTCAATTCCCCCCCCCCCCCCCCCCCCCCCCACCCCCACCCACTTTTTTCAAAGCTTCTGGATACCACATTAAAATCCCACAGGACTAGCCAAGGCTTAGAGTTAGCAACATGTTTATGATCATTAAGGTTCTC
The DNA here is from genome assembly GCA_949130495.1 of Sambucus nigra. NCBI lineage: Eukaryota > Viridiplantae > Streptophyta > Magnoliopsida > Dipsacales > Adoxaceae > Sambucus > Sambucus nigra. The sequence continues at coordinate 118,771,022 of OX422213.1, forward strand.
CCAAAGAGAAATTCTATCATACCTGTTACATTTAGCATAAACAATGGATAGAAATACCTCAGTTGGCAAATGAGGGTGAGAAATCTGCAGCAGCATAGCCTAATCTCCATTAAGGATTGTATCACATTTAACCCCATACCTCCATAAAAACAAGATTTTGTTATTGGAGTTAAGAGTGAAGCCTTCAAAATTGGTGATTCTCCTTAAGTCTTCAATCTTGTCCTCTTTAGCTTTGGGTTCTAACAGGGCTGTGAAAGGGGGGTTGTTCTTCTTGATAAGTTTTTTAATCCTTCTTTTTTAGGGTTTATTTTCTAACCCTCTAATATTCCACATTATGAACTTAATCATTGATATGGAGTAGGAATAGAAGCTTTTGAAGATTTTAGAGAGGCTCTAGTCAGCCTTTTAAACATAGGGTCCAAATTTCTAACAGTACCTGCTTTGGGACACAACTTGGTTTTGGTTGTACGGGGATTTATGGTTGTTGCAATAACCTCCTCAATAGGTGGGAGATTTTGAATGGGATTTTTTTGTTTTCCCCCAATATCTTTAGAGAATAAGATTAATTCTTCAATAAAGGGAATACCTACTGCACAGTTATCTTCACTGTCAGATAGAGACAGAGGATTGAGGAGATCATCTTTGGATTTAACTGGGAGAGTAGTTCCTTTGGGAGAAAGCATAAGAACTTCCATAATTGCCACGTCTTGAATATTAACTTCTACATTCTGGATCTGTTTGCAGAAGAGATGCATTTGGTCTGCAATTTTTTATTGATCAATAGAGTTTATGGGGTTCTCTAAAATAGGGAGGGTACTATTGGGTTGATCAGGTGTTGTGGTGTTGATTATTTGATGATTTTGGGAAGGATTCTATTGGTTTAGTTTTATAAAATTGGTGGGGGGGGGGTGTCTAGATTGATCTGGGATAGATTCCTCAGCTAAGATATGTAAATTGGATTGGTGAGGTATAGAGAGAGTTTTCGAGGATTCAATTCCTGTGAGTTGGTTGCTTAATGGCAATGGATTGGAGATAGGTTTTAGAGTGAATTTTTGTTTAGGTTGAAGGACTTTAGGATGGTTTTTTTGTAGGTTTTGCAAGAGGATAGTTTGAAAGAATGGTTTTAGGTGGGATAAGTTCATTGTTTTTTGGAAGGCTTAGAGAGTAAACATTTGGATTTATCATGGCCGAATTTAAAACAATCAGTTCAGTAATTGGGGAGATCCTCATACTCAATGTTTTGCCAGAATCCATCCTCTCCACAAGCGATCCAAAGAGGATCAGTCTTTGGTTTGAGCGGATCAACCTCAACACAGACCCTAGCAATGCTAGGTCTATTAACAGATACAGTAGAGCTGTCAAGCTTGAAAGGTTTCCCAACTACTTGGGCAATGGAAAAGAGCGAAGATTTTGCAAAAAAATGAATTGGGAGAGAGGGAAAGGATATCTAAATTGTAACTATGGATCTTTCTCTTTCAGGTATAAAATCAGGAGACCATTTGAAAGTTCTCATAGGTAGCCTACCTATATACCATTGATTGCACAACCAAAGTCGTGCGAAGTCTTCTTCATGGAATAATCTAGTGATGACATGTTTTTTGTCCAATAATCCAACAATGAATGAAGCTTTCAGGTTCATGGTATGAATGGTTTTCCTTATAGCCTCCAGAGGAGGGCGACCACGAGAAAATTTCCTCACAATTGAATATTTATATGGTTCTTCCAGCTTACTAATATCTTCATGAAAAAAATGAATAGAAGGCTCACCTTTGAATGATGAAACAGATTTGAGTTGTATTTGATCAGGTTCTTGAGAAGACTTTAGGATGTCAATAAAAGATTTGGTCCAAACATTTTTTACATCCATTTTCTTAGTAATTACTATTACACTAGTTTATTTCAATCAGTTTATTTAAATAGTGTAACTATTTATTACCTTTAATAATAATCTACCAATTTATATTTAAAGCATAAAACTATTGAGAATATAAAATAAACTACAAGCATAAGGCCTACTCTTATAACACTTCATAAAAAAATAATTATACATGCATCTATTGCTTTTCGTCCAATAACAAATTAGAAAAAGACTTTATATAACTAGAATTTCCAGCAATATCACTAAGAACACAACACTTCCTAGAAACCATATGGATCATATTTACAACATTCATGAATTTAAACGATTTATGGATTTTTAACCTCACAATAGATTTGAAGTGGTGATATTTATATAATTTGTGGTGGTGCTTGCATTGGTGGTTGTTTTAGCTGTTGAGATTGAAATTTTGATGGATATTGTCTCTACAATCCTACAGTATAAACATTGGCATCATCGAGAACCAACAAAACAATGTTATATATAATGAATAACTACTAAATTCTTCATATAAATTTTTCAATGGGATAATAATTTAAGAATAAAAATGAATAAATAGGAACATATAATTCACTTTTCTGGAACTTAAGATGCATCTCGTGGATATTGGGTGAGAACTCCCATATTGAGCATATGGGACTTTAAAAAACTCCCACATATGAACTTCCATTCGATCATTCATCTGAGATTCCTTAGTAGATAACTTTGATTGCATTTGAGATTACATTTTAATTTTCATTCTCAGCTTATTTCCTTTCATTCTCAGCTTCTATCTCACGTCGCACCCTCTTATTCGCGTCCTCCATCTCATGCCTCACCCTCTCCTTCTCGACCTCTATCTCATGTCACATATTATCATTTTCAACTTCCATATCACATCATATTCTTGTCATATCCTATCTGTACCGCATCTCATTATGTTTCCAATCATTCTGATACTTTGTCTATGATGAGACAAATATAGTACTCATAGAGACACCTATACCATATGTCAGCACATGCTCATTCTTTTTAGTTCCCATAACTGGTCAAAATATATCGTCTTGTGCAACACCATCCTCAAGTGTCTCCGGATGTTGGGCTTCTAAAATGTCCATTTCTCTCTGCACAAATCAATTCAAGTTTATAAAATATTTGGCGTTCCCCCATTAGATGTTGAATCAAAGTTAAACCAACTCCAAACATCAAATATATTATTTTTATTAGCAATGAAATATGTGTATAATTATATAAAACTTAGGCTTATAATAAAATGAACATTGGTTCCATTAATAATGTCAATGCATTATGTATGTGTGGCTTAAAATTGCTTGAGTTGCTTCTTCACTAAGTGGCTCAATTTTTTTATGCATTTTCTTGTACACCATCCTATGAGTTGGTATAAATCCAAGTTATTTCTATATCAACGTGCATAAAGTATTAATTGTCATACATAACTACGATGAAAATAATCAATTCAAATAAAGAATTTTTTACCTTTTCTCTAACTTTAGAATGACTATTTCTACTAAATGTGTGTGGCGATGTCAAAAGTGAATGGATACATTTGTTCTTATCACTCTTGATCTAGTAAGAGAGAAAAACAATCCACAGTGGAAACAAATTAATAACAAATTTTAATAGATGTTGTAACATCACTACTTGTTAATTGTATTTGAAAAATGAGAAAAAAAATAATAACATGACATACCTTTGCATCTTCCATGTCCTAATAATAAACGATTTTTCTTCACTGACTTTCCTCAACACTCAGGTGACAATGTGCCAAGTGTTGCACATAAGTATCATATAGATCACAACCTTGGCACTTTCTGGCAGTCTTCCATTCTTTCCACTTCTTCTAAAGGGGCTGCATTTTAAAATTACCCATCTCATCTATGGCGTTAGTATTATCCTGTTTAAATAATAAACATAAAATTAAGAATTAATTATTATATATAATTAAAATAAAATAATTAGAGCAAAAATCCATCTACATTTCCATTAATCTTTCATTACATGTGTCATTGGAGAAGAAATAAGTCATTAAAAATTCCAATGATTTAAGAGTTCCTGATGATAACTTGAGGATTATACCATTAAACACAAAGAGGCCTTTGAAGTTTTCTGAAGTGGTAAGTGGTGTATAGTTCAACAGTTAGTGAAACACTTCTATCAAACAACGTCAATGAGAACGATTATGATATGTTTTTTTTAAGAAATTTTGTAGAGAATATTTTGTTTGACATCACGATGCACCACAATAAAATGGCGTGGAGGGAATGAATTGAACTTTATTTGAAGAAGTGAAATGTTTTCTCTTCAATGCGTCTTTGAAGAAAATATGTTTGGCATCAACCTTTTCCTATGCTTTCTCATTATAAGTAGGTTTCCAACTACAACTATCTTACTATGTACAGTGTCGCGCCCCGACTTAAGTAAGTTAAGATTATCATTTTATATCGAGATAAATCCCCATAAAACAATATAGTACTTGAAATCTTTCGAAAAATAGCGCAAGATTTTTTGCCTTTAAAGGCATGTTCAGATGAAAACATATCTACCTTTATGAACAACTTAAAAGTACCAAACAAATTTACTTACATAAGTTCCTTTGTTTAACATTTACCCAAAAAGCTTGTTGATATACAACCCACGTTATTTATCCTCCACTCTCCCGTTTAATGTCCTAACTTGGCAGTGAACTCCAAATGATAGGCATACCTGGAACATAACATTATAGGAGTGTAACCAACACAAGATTAGTGAATGACCATATTCCACACATGAACCACATATATATAACCAATTCGAATGACAATTTTTATTTTCTAATGTAATAACCCAACAGCAATTGTGTAACTCTCGCAAGCCTCGACCCACCACAGTCCAATTAACCCACCACAATTAATGGGGGCCACCACATCCCATTATTAGGCTCGAGTACAACAAACATTTAAGTTGGATTAACGGGATCGCCAGATCTCGTAGGACCCACCACAGTCCTTAACATTAGATAAAGGACCTTCCATAGTTAGTAACATTATATAACATCGCTTAACACTCTTAATCATAGGCATATGTTTCATAAATACAACACCCCTCCCATAAGCATTTTAACACATGTATTTAACTAAACATTTCCATATGAACATATAAGCATCTATATTTCATAGGACAGGTCACTCACCTTGAATTTGGTACTAATATTAATACAAAAAATATTTCCTTTGTATGGTAGTGTTAGCCGCTTCCCCACCCAACAATTCAACATCATTAGTATTTGAATACACCAAATCACATTAAACTTAGTAACACATCACATCAGTTGGTCAATCTAACATAACTAAAAATTAATTGAATATGATACTTCACATTTATAAAACACCTTATTCATTAGGGTTCTAACACACTTTATGGAATTAAATTACAAATTCTCTAGACAAAGTTATGATCGTTTTATTACAACCTTTTTCAAATCATTTCTGGAGAAAAATAACAACAAAACTTCAACTTCAACACAACCCCTAAGACAAACCATAAGGTATTTTGTTATCCCCTTACATTATATCATACTCATATATGTTATCTAACATTTCCAATTGTAATTTCTTGATTTTAACAAGTATTCAATGATTTATGCCACTTTTAACACATCTAAGTCTGAGTAGACTATCAAAGCATAACTTAACATTTTTCAAGCATATATAACCTCCAACTCGGTTATAAATCATGGGAAAATATTAAGCATATTGAATAATATAAAATTAAAGTTTCATAATTTTTAGAGTTCATTTTCTAAGTCAAGCAACACGTCAAACACCCGGTGTGCGCACTTACACTTTTGGGAAAGATTTTATACCTGAACTTCAAACTGTCACCAAGATTCATTTGTTGGTATATTTACATCATTTTAGGATATAATATACATATATGAGTCTATTGTAATCTCAAATTATAATCATTTTATTTTAATAATTATTCCATGATTTATGACACTTTATACACAACTAGGTCGGAAGAGAACATTAAAGCATAACTTAACCTTTTAAGCATATATCATCTCTATATCTAGTATCAATCATGGAAACATATACTAAACATGGTTTAGTATATACACACAACATATATATGAATTTACTACATCAAAAAGCTTCACAAGAAGGAAATTCAAAAATGGTACTTTGAAGTTAACATTTAAGATCCTAGCACAAGTCCTCACGTATGATCTTTAGCCATCATTAGTTTAACTCAATTTGGGAAAATGGGCATAATTTAAATATTCATCAAAATAAAAGAAAAAATATACCAAGGGTATAACTCATCCATGGGAACAAATTTAATAAAGAAGTAATTACCTTACAAGAATTCCTCGATTTATGGTAATTTTTCAAAGGATTTCTTCCTTACCTTTCTTTTTCTCTCTCCATAAGCATATTTATTCCTAAGCTTGTAACATGAAATGAAAAATATGATAAGGTATGCTCTTATAACCATAAAATGTGTCCATTAGACCAATATAAGGTGGTGGCATGTATTTGGTTGGACAAGAGGTCCATTAAGACAATTCCACTAATAACGGATTTATCATGCCTTTGTAAAATCACCATAACTCACTAGTACAAACACCGATTTACTACCTCTTTATGTATACGCGTAGATAACTTATATATCTACAACTCTCATATTTTGTGTTTTCCCCAAATCATAAAATTAGTATTCCTAATTCGGGCCCGAACAGAAGAGTAGCAATTTATCGAAAATCTCAAAAGTTTCAGATTTGGCAAACTAACATCGCCAATTTTGGACAACACCTTGGTTTAATTTTATTATCAAAATCATGTATGAAAAGAATAGTTTCATGATTTATTTAACCACTTAACTAATCATATGATCTAAACAAGTTATCCTCGGTCATAACCTTGATTAACATCTAATGCAACTAACACATATATCACATGAGTATACATCCCCCAAATATGATAATGAACAGGTTTAACACCCCTCACCAACTTATAACTTATAACTTATACTTAATCATATAATTAACCTTAATAAACACATTTTAGGACCTTACATCCGGTCATGTGATAGTTATAAATATGCATGTAGACATTAAGGGACTATGGGGACAAGCAGAGCCAAAAATAACTTATTGGAGTGGGGATAAATCCTAGAAATTTACTATTTAGAAAACTAAAAGCATCCATCAAAACCAACTACTCCTTGATTGAATGCAATTCCATACATATTTATCAAAATTTTTCAACAAATTTCACATTGACCAAATTATAATATCACCCAATCCAAAAACACTAATTGATAACAAGACAAGCCTAAAGTATCGACCTTTGATTAAGATTCTCGATAATATTTCAATCCAAAAAACAAATGTTGTCACCGAGAGATCATTAGTGAAACAAAGATCTTCATAATTTCACATCACATGAGAAAATAAGAAGAACCTATAGAATAACATGCATCAATTAAAAGACAACCAAAGATAAAGTATTAACGGTAATCCAAAAAATAAAAAGTCATTACAACAAATCTCAAAATATCCATAAATCATTAAAACTTTAAAACTTTAATAGATAATAACAAGAAATAATAACAAAATCTAAAAGGTTTGGTATGCTCAATTCATGTGTGTGAAGCGACCAATTGTATATTTTTTAATCTATTTAATTACCCTCTTAGGTGTGTAATTGTTTTTCCTCTATATATGTGTGTAATTTTTGTCTATGTAAAAACCCTAAAGAAGGAGAAGAGAGAGAGAGATCTAGGATGTATGTGCTGTGAAATCCAGTCTCTTTCAAGTCCACCTTTATGAATCGTGCCCTTCCCAAAACCCTCTCTGCGGGTTTATTTGTAAATGTACATATGAAGTGGTCTTTAATCGTAAAGATATATATTGTTCTAGTCTTATAATTGGTGATTATTTATTGGCATCAAACTTTCAAATGTGATCTGTTTTTCAATTATAAAAGACAATAACACAGTAAGATAATTACATCTTCACCCATAATTTACTGGATTAAAGTCATGATAAAGTACTAAAATCCTAAGAAAATCTAGTCAGCTAGGACTAAGACACGTTAGCCATGTGTGCTCAATTCTTGAATGTAGTATATGATAATGTGATTATTGAACTCAAAAAATAATGAAATTTGAGTTCGATGGTTAACTATTAAGTGAGGTTTGAACGATTACAACAACGATTTTGTCTGAAACAGCAGACACTCAACAGAGTACTTCATATTTGGTTGAATATTTTCTAAGTGAATTTAAATATGAAAGAAGGATACCAGTTCAAATGTTAGATTCATAAAAACCTAAACTATAACAACCCACTCTAAATATACCTTTAGTCCCTCTAAAAGGTAATAATTCCAAATAAACCTTAGGCTTTTATTTAATTACAAAAATACCCATAAAGGAAGAATTAATTTAACTTGCACTTTTATATACAAATTATAACCCAACTTTGACTCAAAGTTTGACCAAATGACTTACATTTTATAGGAATGTCATAACTAAATCCATTAGGTTTGAGTAGTTGCACATAAGCCCTTAGACTTTTACAAAGTAAATTAAAAGCCCTAAATTCTATACAAAAACTATCTAAGGACCTAAACCAAAACCCAAACTTATTTATACTTACTCCCCCGCTGGCGTGGGACCAGCTAAACTGCCAACATGGCATGTTCCATATAGAGTACCATGGGCACCCATTTTCCGTCCACATATGCAACGGTAGAACTTGTGCAAACATAATTGAAATTCACTTCCCAAACCAATCAATGACCCCCTCCTCACCAACCCTATAAAAGGCACTCTTCACATCAGTAAAAATGTATAGCAATTGAGATCTTTTCCAATGCAAAATTTTGAGATTTTTTACATTTCTATTATTTAATTTATGAATGTTTAATTATTTAGTTTGGTTATGTTTCTCCACTTATATAGAATTGAATTATGCATTTACATGTGTTAGTGAACATGTGTATGCACTGCAATAGCTCAAAAACAAGACAATTCCAATAAATCTTGAGCTTCAATGGTGGTTTATGCTTCCTTAATTTTGGAGAGGCAAGTTGAGCTTAGGTTTTCAAGAACCTGGGTGCATGGTTTAATGGAACCAAGAACAGTTTTGGTTACCTCAAATCAAAGCTTAAAGTTTTCTGGCCTTAAATTTTTATAAAACAAATTCAAGAGTTTTAGTTGACCAAACTCCCTCAAATAAGGCTTGTTTTGATACATTTTCAACATTATGCAAAACCCTTATGATGTCGGAATGAGAATCATAGCTTTCAGTTAATTATTTTGAGACATAATTCGCCATTTTTAATGAAATTCAATGGCTCAATTTAACCCACCTAATCCTTGAAACTAATATGGTTGGATTCTTATTCAAAAGTTATGCAATTTTCATTCAGGAACCAACTCAAATGGATTCCCAAAATGTATTAAATTTAAGGTCTAAGTTTCAAAACCCTAAAGTCAAATTGCCGAAGGTTGAAGTTGAGGGGGTTACACGCGTGTGAGTGAGGATCAAACCAAGCGCGTGAATTGTTTGACTTAGCACGTGAGGGCACGTCTCCAATCTGAAAAATCTGATTTTTTTTCCAAAAATTATTTTTCTTATTTCTGAACAAAATGGTACATTACATCACCCTGCTTGGATCTCGAAAAAAAATTGTTTTAAAGATTAAATTCAAGTTTTAATTTTACACATAGCCCCTAACTAATTTTCCATGTATTTCAAAACACCACCAAACTTCTACAACAAATTATATTGTTTAAATAAAGCTAATTTGTCTCTTGTCACTAAATCCAAATCTAATTAGAAATAAAGAAGAATATTATTTTTACACCTTTTCAAAATTATATAGCATACCCTCTTAAGTTGTTTTTACATTAAAACTTTATACAATTTACTATCCTACTGCATCATATAACCATTCTTTTAGGCCTATGTGACCTACTTATACTCTCCATAATTTAATACTATCCAGTCAATCCCAGTGAATTAGACGCACAAACCCATAATCTAAAAATTCAAAGTAGGTGATTTAAATTTCAGTATAAACAAATTGAGTTGATGTCTTTCAAAATTACTGATTGTTATATCACTCTATGATAATTTTGAACTCATGTTCCAATTATGAACTCATTTGTGTAATTCAGGTTTATCTCGTATATTGATTGTCTCTATATTTCAGTCATCTCTAAACCCGATAAATCGTTATAGCATATGACTTTGATAAAAGACATTGATCTCATTTTACCCTCAGTTGTGGTATATCCCTGTAACCTATTATAATAATTGCATATTACCCGCAATTTATGATAATAATCAGTGACACCCCTATTACCATACCTTACGATTCAGGGATTAGACCTTGGTATACCACGACTGCTATAATTGGCCTATAGGACTCCGATGTTGAGTGCCTTATTTTTATTTGATACATACGTATGAGTGCCACTCCAGCTAAATGCGCCAAGCCTTTATCATTATTATTATTATTATTATTATTATTATTATTATTATTATTATTATTATTGTTGTTGTTGTTGTTGTTGTTGTTGTTATTGTTGTCGTTATTATTATTATTATTATTATTATTATTATTATTATTATTATTATTATTATTATTATTAGTATTATTATTATTATTATTATTATTATTATTATTATTATTATTATTATTATTATTATTCCCCAACAATTTTGGGATTGCATGTCCATGTGTATGATATGTCTAGGCATGCGAAGCCCTTATAACTGATAATTTATTTGTTATGTTATTATAGCCTGAACCCTTATCCTGGTAACTCGATACAAAACTTATCCAGTTGCAGTCCACCATATTATTCATTTACATATCATTAGACTCCGGTATACCCTCACAATTCTATGATAATTCAGTTTTTCCTAGATTTTTATGATTTCAATATTAAATCCAGTTACTCTCTAATAATAAATTTTCTCCCGTACCTTGTATAGAATTAAAATTATCTACTTGGCATGTTTGTTGAATTGTTTTCCTTCCAGATGAACGACAAAACTAAGGAAGATGAGATATCTCCAGCACGTTTGGACTTTTATTATATATTACCTAGAAAAAAAATTCGATTATGTATGCATGGCTGGTAAAGGACAAGGATAGTAGTCCCCACTGAAATATCTACACGGCAACATATCATATCTAATGATTCTCGAATGTTTATCTACAAGTTTTACCTTATATGTGGCATGTATGAATAATTATGTATTTCAGTTTATTTCAGACTCATCTATGTAATAAGATGTTAGGCAACCCCATAATAAAAATCTCGTAATTTCCACTACCTTTAATTTTATTTGTTATATTTATTTTACTCTTTAATTACCATTAAAAACATAGAATTTGCGGATGCGACATCATGGTATCAGAGCATCACCAGGTTTTATTCCTATACGGGACTGAATACAAGAATTTTTTGACTAAAACTAATACTCTTATTACTAAGAATATTTCCTCTATCATATTTTGTTACTCATATTGTTTAGCAAAAATGTATATTTTGGACGATATCTACCTTGATATTCGTGATTCGACTCAAAAAAGGTTCGAACAGGCTATTAAAGAGGTCGGCTACGTGAAGATTTGTCAACACATAAGGAGCATTGATCGTGATTGGGAGATTACTACTCCTAAGATCAAACATAGTCTGCTTATTGGTCGCCTTATGGGAGAGGATCAAGGAACCCGATAGGCCAATAAATTCTCTGATGACCCTAACACTCTTCAACAAGAAATCCATCTCGCATGGGATGTTGTACCACCTAATGAAGTCATAATTACTCCCCCTCGCTTGCAAATCGACTATGGTTATCTTTCTCCCGCCACTACTATCTTTACCCCCAAGAATACTAGTAATTTCCCAAATGATTCAGATCCTTCCGAAGCATACCTATAATGGCTCCTCAAATGGTTTGAAGACTATCATTGCAATATGGCTATAAATAAATAAAATCTACAGGTGTGTATGTACAAGTAGATGAAACCCATATTCTCGAATGACTGTGGTAGTTTAAACTAGTAGTTCTTTCGTATTACTTAATCATTCTTTTGTTGTGATATACTATAAAAAGTATGTTTCTATATCTCTACTTGTAATTTATCCCTCGATACATTATTTGTATAGGATGGTTAATACTCGAACAACTACCAATGAAACTCAAGAGGAATGATCTATTCCAAAAATTCCTAATCCAACTACCAGCAATGAAGGAATTTTATGCTGTCTACAATAATTAACTATACTAACCTGGCAACGACAAAATATGTCTTCACCCCTCGTTAATAATTACCTATCAGAAGAAAGTCGGAGAATGAACACCCTTAAGGAATTTTTGAGGCAAAAACCCCCACCATTCTTCAAGAAGCCCGGTGCGATTGAAGCTAAAAGTTGGATCCGTCAAATACTTAAAATACTTAATGGGGTAGGCATTAGTCTTGAACTTAGGGTAAGATTGGCTTCATATCTATTCGAAGGAGAAGAAGATTTTTGGTGGGGGCTATTTTAAATTCCCAAAATTTGAATGAACTAACCTCGGAGCTGTTTGAAGAAATCTTCTTCAACAATTACTTTCTAGAGTCTGTAAGAGATAAAATGACCATAGATTTCCTAAGTGTACAATAGATACAAAGTAGTGTATCCCAGTATGAGGCTAAGTTCACCTAATTATGCTGATATGCCCAGGAATACATTGATACCGAACACAAAAGGTTCAAGCATTTTGAATGAGGTTTACGCTAGAACATCAAATCCTCCATTATTCCTTTGCAAGTTCAAGACTTTAACCAAATGATAGAAATAGCCTCCTTCATATAAAAACATCTAGCCTCTATTAACATAACGTAAATCTCTACTCTTTCCTAAAATCCCTATGTTCTTAGGAACCAGCCTAAACAAGTAGATCAACCTTATATTAAGCCAAAGGATGGCTAAGTATTCAAATAGATTTAGCAGAGTCATAGTATACCGTTGATGTGTTTTTATGAACGAAACTAGGTAGGATATCTTAGATCCCAATGACCCATTCTACACATGTTTCCTCCTTCTACCTCTCCCAACTTTATAAAATCTCCTATCAATAATACAACCAATAACATCTTGACCAGTTTAATAGAGTTCAGTTTGATAAAAGGAATGGATGTTTTATCACCGAACTTTGCTTACATTGATTGTCATGCAAAGACGATGACATTCATACCACCCCGTCAAACTTCATTTCATTTCTAAGGAGAAAATCCCCACCAACCTCTACTTTTTCGGATAAATAAAAAGAAACTTCATTCATTCTAACATCTTGACCAGTTACAAAGATGTGCTTTCCAAAGATTAACCCAAAATATCCCCTTTTTAGAAATTGAATTTTTTTTTATCAATTTGTTGCCAAATACCTCCCATATATCAATACCACCTTATCATATGGCTCCTTTAGAATTGCGAGAACTTCAAACACAATTAGATGACCCAATCCATAAATGATGTATACACTCCAGTACATCACCTTGGGGGGGATCCAATTTTATTCGTGCGAAAGAACGGTGGATCTTTTTGATTATGTAACGATTACCAAAATTGAACCAAGTGACCATCAAGAATAAATATACATTGCATAGAATAGGTGATTTGTCTGACCAGTTGTGAGGATCAATGATATTTTCAAAGATTGATTTAAGATCTGGATATCTCCAACTTTGTGTTAAGGAAGAAGACATACCTAAAATTGCTCTCCGGATATGATATGGACATTTTGAATTCTTAGTCATATCTTTTGGATTGACCACTGACCCTGTCACTTTAGTGGACCTAATGCGTAGAATATTCTTCCCTTTCCTAGATCAATTTTTGGTTATCTTTATAAATGACATATTAATTTATTCTAAGACTAGGGCAGAACATAAAGAGCACCTATGTATAGTGTTGGAAACCCTTCACAAACATCAACTTTATGGAAAATAGAGTAAATGTGATTTCCACGTGAAAAAGGTAAAGTTCCTTGGACATGTAGCCACTAAAGTAGGTATACAAGTGGACCCAGTCAAACCCACCATTGTACCTGAATGGCCTCAACCCACCACCATCACAGAACTACATAGCTTTCTAGGACTTGTCGGGTATTATCGACGCTTTATGGAACGATTTTCCCGAATTGCCCTGCCTTCAATGAAATTGACTAAAAAGGATGTTCGATTTATATGGACCTATGAATGAAATAAAGACTTTTGTACCTTAAAGGAAAAATTAACCACGGACCCTGTTTTGACCATTCCTTCCAGTAACAACAGTTATGATGTTTATACCGATGCATCCCTACAATGACTCGATTGTGCATTGATGCAACAAGGTAAATGGATCGAATAAAAGTCATAAAAATTGAAAATACATGAGCGTAAATATCCAATACAAGACTTAGAATAAGCATTAGTAATCTTTGCCTTGAAAATTTGGGGATGCTATTTGTATGGAGAAAAATTTCAAGTATTTTTTAATCATAAGAGACTTAAGTACATCTTCAAGCAAAAGGATCTCAACCTTCAGCAAAGAGGATGGATATAATTCTTAGAGGGTTATAAGGTTAACTTACTATACAATCCCGAAAAAGGTAATATAGTTGATGATGCCTTAGGTCGCAAAGCCTAAGGAAGCCTCCATAGTATATTTGTATTATTACAAACCACTGGAGATTACAATATACAATGAGACTCCTCCGAGACCCAAGTTATTCTAGAAGCATTATCGCTCACCCCATTTTGCATAAGAAAATCATTGACCTCTAAGACCAGGATGAATTTTTACGTTCCTAAAAGTAAAAATTTTAAACAACCTCCTCGAAAAAAATTAACTTTGGACCTCGAGCATGGGTTAAAATTTAGAAATCGAGTATGTGTTCCTCTCTTAGCCTCATTACGAGAAGAAATCCTATAAGAAACTCATAATTATACATTCATGATTCACCTGGAAGAAACAAAATGTATCAAACCCTCAACCAACATAATTGGTGGACCTGTATAAAGAAAGAAACATTTCGTAGCAAAGTGTTTAACTTGCTAACAAGTGAACATTGAACATTAACACCCCAGCGGTTTACTCCAACCACTCCCCATCCCAAAATGAAAATGGGATCATATAACCATGGACTTTATGAGAGGATTGCCCCAAACTTCTCAAGCATATAATATGATATGGGTTATCGTTTATCATATTACAAAATCCACCAATTTTTTGCCAATTTGATCCACCGATTCCTTCCAATGACTAAGTGAACTTTAAATCATTGAAATTGATAGGCTTTATGGTGCACCTATTTTATTGTGTACAATCGAGACCCCAAATTTATCAAAAGATTTTTGTAAGCCTTACAAATCTCCTTATGAACCAAACTCTAACTAAGCATTGTTTTTCATCCTCAGATCGACAGACAATCTGAACGAGTAATTCAAACTCTAGAAGATATATTATGAGCCTTCACTTTATAATTTCCTAATTTAGGGAATAATCATCTTTCCTTCATCGAATTATCCTACAGTAACAGTTATCAGGCCAACATTCAGACCACTCCCCATTAAGCCCTATTTGGACAACCCCACCGTTCGCCCTTATTCTAGAATAAATCAGGAGACAATCACACACTCAGGACTGAGATCGTCATCAAAACCACATAAAATCTACACCTTATTCGGTAAAGATAATATTGAGCCTGGAGTCGACAAAATTTACGCCTACAACTGTCGAAAACCCTTAGAATTTCAAATAAATAACTTAGTGTTCTTATGAGTATCTCCAAGAAAGGGGATAATTCGATTTGGAAAAAGAGGAAAATTTGCACCTCACTACATTGGCCTCTTTAGAATCATCAAACATATTGGACCAGTTGCATATCATCTGGAATTACCTCATGAACCATCCAATCTCCATGACGTGTTTCATGTTTCACAATTGCAAAAATATATCTCTGACCCGAGTCACATCATACTTGGAAGGGTACGGCAATTGAATACAACCATGAATTTGAGGAAATTCCTATTCAAATTCTCTACCGACAAGAAAAAGTTCTCCGATGTAAAACAATCCCACTAGTCAAAGTTCTTTGGTGATAGCACGGGGATGAAGAAACAACATGGGAAACATATGACATTATGTGACAACAATACCCCACATTTTTTCTAGGTAATTTTGAGGACAAATTCCTTTTTAGGTGGAAAGAATGTAACAACCCACTCAAAATATACCTTTAGTCTCTCTAAAAGGTAATAATTTGAAATATACCCTAAGCTTTAACTAAAATTCCAAAAAACCCTTAAAGGAAGAACTAAGTTAACTTACACTATGGTATACCAATTAAAACCCAACTTTCCCACAAATTTTGACCAAATGACTTATATTTTATAGGTAAATCATAAAGAAATCCATTAGGTTTTAATAATTTCACATAAGCCCTTAAACTTTTAAAAAATAACTTAAAAGCCCTAAATTCTGTACAAAACTAACCAAAGACCTAAACAAAAATCCAAACTTATTTAGACTTAATCCCCTGCTGACATGGGACCAGTGGGACTACCAACATGGCATGTGCCGTGTAAAGTACCATGAGTAAAAAAATTCATCGATATATGCAATGGTGGAACTTATGTAAACTTAGCTAAAATTCACCTCCCAAACCGACTAATAAACTCCTCCTCATCAACCCTATAAAAGGCCCTCTTCACCTCAATAAAAATGCAAAGCAGTTGAGGGCTTTTTTAATGTTAAATTTTCAGAGTTTTTCAAATTATGTTATTTTATGTATGAATGTTTGTTTCTTAAATTTAGTTATGATTTTTCACTTATATAGAATAGAATTTTGGGTTTACATGTGTTAGTTAACGTGTTCATGCACTGAAATAGCTCAAAAACTAGAAAACTCTATTAATTCTTGAGCTTTAAGAGTGAATTCTACTTCCTTGATTTTGAACCAGTTTCAAAGTGAGATGAGTTGAGGTTAGGTTCGCAGGAACATTGGTGCAAGGTTTAACGGATCCAAAAATAGTTTTTGACACCCCAAATCAAAGTTTTAAGTTTCCAGGCCTGGAATTTTGAGAAACCAAATTCAAGAGTTTTACTTGACCAAAATACCTCAAACCAGGCTTGTTTTGCTACATTTTTAACATATAACATAACCCTTATGACACTGGAATGAGAGTCAAAGATTTTAATCAGCTATGTTGAGTCAAAATTTTGCCATTTTTATTGAAACTTAATAGCTCAATTTGCCCACTAAAATCCTTGAAACCAATATGGATGGATTCCTCTTCAAAAGTTATGCAATTTTCATTTAGGAAATAACTCAAATGGATTCCTAAAATGTCTTTAATTTAAAGTCAAATTTTCAGAACTCTGAAGTTAAAAGGTCGAAGATTGAAATGAGTGGGTCACATGCGCACGAGTGAGGGTCAAACCAGGCACGTGAATTGTTTGACTTAGCGCGTGAGGGTGCATATCCAATCAGAAAAATCTGATTTTTTCCAAAAATTATATTTATTTAATTCTGAACAAAATGGTATATTACATCACCCTATTTGGATCCCAGGAAATGAATTTATTAAGAAAATCAGTTTTAAAGTTCAAATTCAAGTTTTAAGTTTAGACATAACCCCCTGACGAATTGTTTAACTATTTTAAAACACTCCCAAACATTTTCCACAAATTTTTTAATTCAAAAAAAGTTATTTTGTCCCTTCTCACTAAATCAAAATCTAAATAGAAATGAAGGAAAATGTTATTTTTATAATTTTTTAAAATTATATATTATACCCTCTTAAGTTATTTTTTCACTGAAACTTCTTAAAATATAGTATCCAACTACATCATATAAGCATTCTTTTAGGCCTATATGACCTACTTATATTGTCCATGATTTCAGACTATCCAATCAACTCCATTGGATTAGATGCAGAAACCCAGAATCTGAAAATTCAAAGTATGTGATTTTAATTTTAGTATTAAACAAATTGAGAATATGTCTTTCAAAATTACAGACTTTTATATCACTCTATGATAAGTTCGTACTTATCCCGAATATTGATTCTCATGATATTTTAGTTATCCATAAACCCGATAAATCATTAGAGCCTAGGACTTAAATTAAAGCCAATGAAATGTTTTACCCTTAATTGTATAGCCTCATAACCTACTACAATAATTGCATATCACCCTGAAAATGATGACCATTATGAGTGGAGCCCTTATCAGAATACCTTACGATTCAAAGATTAGACTCTGGTATACCACGGTTGTTCTAAATGGCATGTAGGACTACGATGTTGAGTGCATAGTTTTTATTTGTTACATACATATGAGTGTAAGTAAGTGTGGCAAGTCTTTATTATTAGTATTCCCCAACAAGTTTGGGATTTCCCGTCCAAAGTGTACGATACGCTTTGGACGATATTGTAATTGTATATCTACGCATTTGAAGACCATATAACCGATAAATTTGGGGTTATCTTGCTATAGTCTGACCCGTTATCCTGTTAAATTGACAGACAACTTAACTGGTTACACTCCACCATATTATTCATTGACAAATCATTAGACTCAAGTATATCCCAGATAATTCTATGATATTTCAGCATTTTTCTAGATTTTTATGATATCAATATTATATCCAGTTACGCTCTAACAATACATATTTTCACGTACCCTATATAAATATAAAATTATCTACTTGGAATGTCTGCTTAAGTTTTTTTTCTTATAGATGGACGATGAACCTGAGGAAGATGAGATACCTAATGCACGTTTGGAAATTTATTATATATTTCCTTGATAAATCTTTTTAGTTACGTATGTATGGGTGGTAGGAGACAAGAATGGTAGTCCCTGCTGGTATATCTACACTATAACTTATCAGCTCTTATGATTCACAAATGTTTTTCTACAAGTTTTACCTTATATATGGCATGTACGAATAGTTATGTATTTCTTTTTATTTCAGACTCAGCTATGTTATAATATGCTATGAATGCCCATCATAGAAATCTTTTAATTTTCGTTGCCTTTAATTTTATTTGTTAGGTTTATTTTACTCCTTACTTACCATTAAAAACATATAATTCACGGATGCGACATAAACCCTGCCATCCTCATGCCTAGACTTTAAGTATTTGTAGTAGACTCCCTAATTAAGAAACTTCCACCCAAAGTTTATGCTCTTGTTATCAGTTTCTTTTCTAACTATGCTACCCAAAAATGTAACAAATTTTTAACCAACCAAGAAAAAATAGTATGATTGATAATGTCAATCCAAAAACTACATCTCAACTTACTATATATTCACTTAAGGACACATCTATTAACCCAAATAACCTACCACCAGTTAAGCTCCAGATGAGATGCAGTTATGAAGGAAAAAGGGCCTCTCTTATTACTAATGAATCCTATTTGTTAAAAATATATAAATCTCAAATTATGAATTCAAAACTTTATAATTGGTTATGTTTTAGATGCTCCACTATTATGTATGGTATTATAGAAAACTATATATGGCCAAATTATTTCGTGTCTTTCTATATAAAATTTTCCACCTGTAAGGTTCAAGTCACATCACACGTGAGGGGGCATTTTATGAATATATATTAGCCACAAATTAGGAAATTAAATATTTCAAATCAATATATTAGATAGTGAAAACTCTCCATCCATCACCAATTGGTTATATGCTGGATGCTCCAATATCTAATACTATTCAGAGGACTAAAAGGGAGAAAATATGATTAACATAAAAGAGGAAGTTCTATAGGAAACCACAAATGATAGGGTAAAGGAATAAGAAAATAAAACTATTAACGATTCAAAAATTAGAGTGGAGATAGATATATCCATATGGTCTATGTCAGATACTCCAACACCAAATCATCAAATAGAAGGCCACAAAACAACTAAACACTATACTAAACGACGAGTAAAATAAAAAAAATTGCAACAAAATTAAATTAATTCGGAGACACATAACTACTTATATGGATTTGAATAGCCATTTGACTCATATTCTCCAATGATATATCTAGAGTTTTAGTTGGATTTATTTGTATAATTACAACATGATATTAGAATATATAAAATTTACAAGATATATAGAAAATTTTAATTGCATTCATGATGAAATCATATCTATTTATATAGACACATTGTGTACAAAACTATCTCAAGTTAGTGCATTTTGAATTTTCGTTCGAGTCTATTTTATACACATGGGTTTACATTTGTTCAAAATCACGAGACATATATAATCAAGATCCTAAATTTAGGTGCATTGTATTTTTCTATGGAATAACATATGGACCTTGGTTTGAAGGTAGTTATTGATTTAGATGAGACCTTAGTAAGTGCATATGAAACAACCAACTTGCTTACAATTATTCGTAATAAAACAATATTAAAAAAATTTCACGGAATTTGAAATGATGAAAGACTCTAAAAAGTATTATTAGTCCTTTCTGATAAAATTAACGATTACCTCTATGTCTCGAGTAGTGCTTGACTTGGTGGATTTGCAGCTATGAGAAAGTTTTCATATTTTATATTAGAACATGACTTGGTGGACTTGAAGTAAGGTGGGAGGTTCATATTTTAAAAACACAATAGTGATTTTATTATTTATATGGTTCATTTTAAAAATTAATATTGTATTTATAGGGTTTATTTTATAATTTATAAAGTTTAGTTCATAATTTGGATTGATAAGGTATATTTTATATTTATTTAGTTTAGTATATGCATATCCCATTTGTCAAAGTATATGGAAAAGTTGTAAAATCCTTGACTTTAGAGTAAGCTGGAGAATTGGAAATGGGCGTAAAGTAAAAATTGGAAGCATAGTTGGGAGCCCTGACTAAATACTTTCATGATTGTCACCCCGAGATATCTTGATAGAGACGCCCTTGCCAAACACACTATAGACCAGCAGACCAAACTTTAGGATGTGAAACTACTGGAAAACTCCTTTAATAAAGAAAATGTGAATCAAATTTTGAAGATACCATTAAGAATTTACCCTGTCGAGGATAAGGATATATGACACTATGAGAATAAATGAGGTGAGGTTAACAAGGTGAAGAAAAAATTATGGTTCATTTAGACAAATTCACTCACTTTTCTGGACATCCTACATAGGAGAAATATTAAGATACATGCACTGGGCTACTCTATGTCTAAAAATAAGTGTGAGACTCGAAGTAGTGTCATCAAATTAAATAAAGTGGAACATGAGACTTGGAATATTTGGCTCAATCGAAATAATATGGAACGTTTTCCTAAATGACCAATTTGGTTAGGTTCTTAAATTTCTGGAGCTCTGTAGGAAATGAACCCTCAAGCCTATTTTGTGCCAACCCAAGAACCTATAATCTCCCACATTCTCCTATTTCAGTGGGTATTGCACCTGATAAGAAAGACTGCAATCCGATTATTAACCCAATAAAACATCAATTTAGTATGAAATAAGCGTAGGAAGGGCAATGGGCTAAGAAAGGATATGTGTAGGAACAAAAATACTTCATTCAGTTTATTTAAAGTTATACTTTGACATAATTCCGAACATCATTCTGAAACTCTTTTTCCTTGTGTCTCCAATCATGATAAGTCAAAGGTAGTAGAATCCCATACCTTGCCAAAACTTCTAGATTTAATGAAAGTTTAGTTGTAGAATTCCCAATGAGTTGGCCTAATTCATTCACCTCAGCTTGTAAACTTTCCTCATCCTCATCCCAACCAATATGCATCAACGTAGGGCCTCAAGTTCTTATGTTTCCCTCCAATATTGGATCTATGTATTCAATAAAAAATTGTCAAAAATATCAAAATAATAATAGTTCATTAGTAAGTTGTTATTACATTTAAAATTACCTGCCCCTTAGTATTAGTGTTGTTTATTTCCTGAAAATGGGGGGCTCAATGGTGTAGTAGTAGTAGTGCAAGTAGCTGGATAATTAGGTGGAGGTTCACCCACGATATGATTTTCATTAACCTCCTAATATCACTTAGGGCAAGGCATAACTTCTTCATGGTGTTGAGTTCGATGTCCATTGATTGTCATATTAGTCTATAGCATTCAATAACCCTCAAACTGAAATGAAAAATAGAGCATCAATATTACATAGATAACTAAACAAATCAAATATATTACAATCATTAAATTTACTAGAACATTATTTGGTTTCACGTGAAATTAAATGATACAATTTGTTAGTCATCACCTTATTGACACAAAAAATAAGAACATAATAAAATTCAAGAGAAATATGTGTGTCTAATAAAATGTACACCCTAAATGCTCCCAATTGTACTTTAATCAACTTATACATACTAGCCTAATCATCCTCATGAAATTTTCCTTGCGTTCCCCCGTAAACAATAGTTATGGCAACACCTTGTCTTACCCAAATACCCTCATCATGTTTGAATGTTGTATCATCTAAATTTTGCTCACTCCACGACTCTATTTGATCCAACATGATGTCTTGGGTTGTACATTGTTGTCCAAGCATATAAAAAATGTCTCTAGGCTTTGTATTCTCAAAAATATACTAATCTTTCTACATTGGGTCTCACATATAAAAAACTTGGTTTTCTTGAGATGTTAAGATGAAAGGTTCATTCATTATTTTTGACTTTGTATATAACAAATGGTTAAAATTTACAAGAGTGAATATAATATCACCCCTCTCGATGAGACCTATACTATGGTATTCCCAGTCATATTTGAACAACATAAACTTGTTATCTTTTGAATAATTCAACTCAATGAGGTCTGTTAAACTCTTATAGAAATTAACATCTCCATATATGAGACTTCTATCTCTTTCACTTGCATAACTTTTAGTCATTGCCTTCAACATAACTCCACTGTTTTGCATCATTTTTTTTCCTCTCGTGATAATATACCCAGCATATCTTTTTGAATTTTTAAAGGACCCACAGTGATATGTTCGAATAATAACCATCTAGAACTTTCACCTCCTTCAACACTTTACATACCACACATTTACCTTTATTGTCTAATGTGAAACATGAAGGTGGCAAATTGTATTTTTCCATTTTCCTATTTTGCAGGGTGCAACGGAGTCTAAATACCAATTTCCATTCAATATAAATGAGAATTCAAATTAACCTTTCCCTTTCCGTCAATATTCAATAATATCCCGAGAAAAATATCACACGCATTCTTTTCAATATGCATAACATCAAGACTATGGCATATCAAATTGCCCTTCTAATAATTTAATAAAAAATATATACTTCATTTCTTCCAATTATGTGTAAGGATACTAATATCTTCATTATCAACCATTTCCCTCTTACGTTCTAACTGTGGATCGTTCCCATACTTATTATTGAAGTCCTTTACCTCATAATACACTTCATCTTCCCACAGTCGAGTGAGCTTTGTATATAATTCAATCGTGACATTAAAAGAGATTTATCTCTTCAAAATGTATGATCTTCTGGCAACCGTTGACGATGACCCGTGAACTGAGAGTGAGTGCATTTATGGCAATAAGGACATGCCAATTTACCTTTTGTACTCCATCCCAACAAATTTGCGTATGCATAAAAATCACTAATGGTCCATAGCAATAACACACGCAATTTAAACATCTGATTTTTGTATCCATCAAAAGTATCAACCCCAACCCATAATCCCTTCAACTCGATAATCAAAGTGTGTAAATAAACATCAATGTCATTGCCAAGACTTTTAGGACCATCAATAAGTATAGACAATATCATATATGGTTGTTTCATACACAACCAATGGGCTAAATTTGATGGCATCAAAACTACAGGTCGCATGCTATGGGCAATATTCATTCTCTCGAATGGGTTAAAGCAATCACTTGATAAAGCAAGTCTAACATTCTATAGTTCTCCACCAAAATCTATATATATCTCATCAAATGATTTCCAAGAAATAGAATTGGTTGCATTCTTGGCATTTCCATCTTTAACACTCTCCTCGACATGCCATCTCACATGTGATGTTGTCTTCGATGACATTAGCAGTTTTTGAAGCCTTAATGTTAAAGGTAATTATCTTGCCACCTCCATAGGAAATTTTTATCTATAGTAACATCATCATCCGACTCACCCTTTAACTATTTACATCTTAGGGTATGACACTTTGAACATTCTTTCGGATGTTTTGTCACTTTCTAGTATAACATGCAATCTGTAATCTAACCCTAAGTTTGCAACAAACTTTTGAGCTACGTAAAAAGACTTTGGAAGTATCTCACTCTCGGGGAATGCATCTTTTAATAACTCAAGAAGCATTGTAAATGTCTTGCCACTCAATAGTCGTGCAAGTAACGAGAGTGTTGTATACTTCTTAGAATTTTGATACAACTCTCACTTAACTTCTTTTATCCCATTTAATAATTTCTTCGTTTTATCATCTGGGACCTCTATCTCTTAATGCTCGTCACCACTGTTTATAATGTGTTATGGGTTTAGTGGAGGAATACCAAAGGCATCATGAATCATGTCTCGCATTTCATCAGCAAAAACAGATTCAAAAGGATTTAAGATGAGTAAGACTTTCCTTAAAAGTCCAACATGTATATCTCTCTAAGAAATGATTTAGTATTATATTTTATACAACATCATCTTTCTTCATAAATATCATATTACAACATTTCCTATAGGGATATAATATTTTTTTCGACATTTTAATCTATTATCAAAGGCAAACTTAAATATGTCTTCTCCTCATTTCTAGTATAAAGGATGACCATTATGTTCTATACCAATCGAAGTTTTATCCATCAATATAGTAAACCTAATGAAAAAAACCCAAAAATATTGTTGTTAAATAAGTTGAATAGTTAGTAATGACAAAACGTGTGGCATAAATGAACTATCAATGCTTCAAACATGATTTTGAGTTCACATGTTTGATTAATTGAATGATGGTTCATGTGTAGAATGTTTATGTACTATATATTCGAATTAATAAATCTTTATTGTTTCATTTCGATTGCATTATAAGAAAAGGATATTGACATTGCATAAGTTCAAAATTGATGCATAACAAAACTATTGCTTAATGAAGACTTGAACATATTCAATTGATAAATTACATCTCAAAGTGTATGGTACATATATAGAGATCATTAGTAATAATAAAAAGTTGTAGTAAAACAATAGTGATAATTTAATGCAGCATCATAAAAGGGAGTCTAAACATAAAACATGACAAAGGAGAATGTCCCCCCTCTATACACACACACACTCACACACCCACAGATATATATATATATATATATATATATATATATATATATATATATATATATATATATATATATATATATATATATATATACACTAAGAGTTCTCAATATCCACCATCCTTGTGGCAAAATTAAATGGGGGAGTTGAACTTAACTTCTATAGAACTATTAAACGTAAGATGCAAGACACAACTTCAACCTTCATACATACAAATCATAATGATAAAGACCTCAATTTTAAAACTATAATGCATATTTGAAAATGAACCATGGATGAAAACTTCATACATACTTGATGGACCATCATACTTAATGAATCTGAGAACCATATCAATCCTTCATTAGTAATAATTTCCCATAAGTTATGAGTTTTAAAGTATGTATAAAGTGGTTGAAAAAATATTATCAACCAACTACTCAACCGCACTAATCTAAATGCAAAATCAAGAAGTATATAGTACGCATAAATTGAAAGTAAACTTATGTATGCACAAAATATATCTAAATACACCTTAATATTGTGATAACCCGCTTATTAAAATAAGAGGTGGCCATCCTGATACTCCAATAATAATAGGAATCATAGATGGAACATTCTCAGCATCACCATAAAATAATAAGCGTACAAGACAATCACCCACTAATTTAGGAAAACTGATTGTCAAAATAATATTTGTAATTTAAAAGAAACATTTTAACAAATTAATTTACAAGAAGGTGGATACCAAAAAAGACTTATTTTACATCCGAAACAAGTATAGAATAAAGGAACCCAATATACTGTCGGTCAACAGTCTATACAAACCATAAATAACAAGTTTAGTAAGTTACATTATACATTTCATTAGACAATTACAAAAGCTTTGGGCCACACGCCCGAATTAAATGACCCGATCATAACTAGAGTACAAAAATGGAGGCGTCTATAACAAAATATCCCGTAATATCCGCAAGGTATTACGGCTCCAAAACACAAGAATAGGAAAATTAGAACGGACGTCCTTGAGACGGAGCACCTGAGCGAATGTACAATTCATGCTAAACAGGAAATACGAACGGGTCAGGGCCCGGTTTTATATGATAACCAAATGAATAAAGAGTATGACAGTTATGAGCAATTAATCATCATGGATAATGACAAGAATCTATATACTAAATCTAGAACATAAACTAAGGCAATTAGGATGACCATAAAATTTAATTCAATTATACAATAGGATATGAATAAATATGATTAACTAAGAATCACCATCATTTACCTTGTTTCATTTTATCTTTCCGTATCTCATTAGGAAACATATTCAGATACCATTAATTCTTAGAGCACTTTATCATTCATCAAGTCCCAATTGAATAAGAATAGTTATATTCAATCATATATAACGATTCTAAGACCGTCCTTCCGAGTTTCCCCACTGGACGTGCCCCTAAATAGCTATCATCTTTCAGCGTCTATCAAACAAAACAACCTGGGCATCCTATAACGCATCGTCGAGAAGTGGCCATATACCTTCGACAGTGAGTCATAACCACACTCGGAATTACCTCACATCGAAAAATAAATACACAATACAAAATAGTCGGTCCTATAGCCGAGGACTATATTCACCCTGCATTCATTATCCAGGGGACTTCACCTCATGAGCGTACTTCCCCTATGATAGCATTTAGAGAGGTGCGTTTATGTAAATTATCATTTACACTTTATTCCCATTTTTATATATACATCACATTTTATTAGGAGCTATACGTAATTTATATTGTCATTAACCTCATTGATTAATAGGCCTCTTATTCATTTTCCAAGAATTTAGGGTGTTACTATAAACCACAAAGTCTAGCATCCCTCAATTGAGCATCTAATGTCCCCCAATATAACCTTACAACTCCTAGTCTCATAATAATTAACTAAAGGAAAATAATGCCTTAACATCAATTTGGAAACCCCCGGAACAAGCCCTATTTAATCCATTTCTAATATAGGGTAGTTAACTAACTCATCTAAGACTCTAGGACTCTAAGTTTACTTCATACAAGAAGGTTCCTAGGTCCTAAGCCTAAAGAAAAAGGGTTAGAATTGAGTTAGATAAATAACTCAAAACAACAGGATTTCCGAATCGATTCGCCCTGGCCGAATCGATTCGGTCTTGAAGCGAATCGATACGGATAGGCCGAATCAATTCATACAAGAGAACTTGACATCGTGCATCTTGTCGAATCGATTCATCTTGGCCAAATCGATTCGGTCCATCAGACCTGTCGCCTCCCCCTTTAGTGAATCGATTCGCTAAGGGCAAATCGATTCGGCCAACCCAGAATTGCAAATTTCGGCTTTGGAATTTTATAACACCAAATTCCCCCAACTCAATTCTACTCAAACCAAGATCATTTATTGCAACCACCCAAATCATAAATTCATCTAACTACTATAATTTACACCAATAAACATCTAACTCAACTTCCAAGGGTTCAAAACCTACAAATCCCTTAAAACCCTAAAATTGTTAAATCATAACAACTATACAACAATCAATACAATTTATTCACCCTAAACCATATATTATCTAGTAAGAAAACTTGCCTTGAGCTTGAAATCTCAAATTTTCTTTGCTAGCAACAACGTCAATCTCCAATTTTCTTATTTTTCCTCTCTTTTTTCTCCACAAATGTCTTCCTCTCTCTATCACTCTAGGTATAATAACACAATTTGGGATAATAAGAGAATTAGAAGACTAAAATTGGGGACTAAACATTAGTTTCCAACTTAAAATGCTAATACTCCATAAAAATGACTCGTAACTACACATTTAAGTCATAACCAGTCAAAAGTGCCCAAAACTCAAAAATACAATATGGCACATATTTTGACTATCTCGACTATTTCGGGACTAACTACGCCCTCTAAATTATCATTCAGCAATTTTATTAATCATTTCAAGTTTCGGCTCCATTTAAACCATAAATGTCGTTTAAAGCATATGACACTATAAAACGTAACATGATGATATTTACCTACACATAACAATAAATATGCAACAATCTAGTAAATAAGTTATTCAAAAGTGAGGGTTATTACATACTCCCCCCCCCCCCCCCCTTATGAGGGAATTTTTCCCTCAAAATTCAAGCGTACCTTGCAAAAAGAGATGTGGATACTTTTCTTGCATAACATCCTCATGCTCCCACGTAGATTCCTCGGCGTTCTGATGACCCCATTGGACCCGAACCAACGGTACCACTCGAGATAGTAATCTACGTTCCCCATGGTCTAAAATTGCAACTGGTTGTTCCTCGTATGAAATATCAGGTTGCAATTCGATATCATCTAGAGGAATATGACAGTGATCTCCTTCGCACCTCTTATACTTTTTCAATGATGAAACATGGAACACATCATGAATTTGTTGTAAGTGTTCGGGCAAAGCAAGTTGATACGCTACCAGGCCTACTTTAGCAATAATGGTAAAAGGTCCAACGTAGCACGACGCAAGCTTTCCTTTCTTCCCAAATCGCATAATACCTTTCATTGGAGATACTCGCACCAAAACTTGATATCCCACCTCAAGCTCCACATGCCTTATACTCGCATTGGCATAACTCTTTTGAAGGTCTTGAGCTATTCGGATGCGATTTCGAATGACTTCAATCTTCAAAAAAGTGTCTTGGATCATTTTAGGTCTAAGAAATTTATTATCCCCCACCTCCAACCTACAAGTGGGTGATCTACAGGGCCGGCCATACAAGGCTTCATGGGGTGCCATCCCGATGGTGAATTGATACAAATTATTATAAGAGAATTCGACCAAAGGTAGATATTATTCCCAGCCTCCTTTGAAATCAAGCACACACATTCGGAGCATGTCCTCCAACATTTAGTTGACTCTTTATGTCTGCCCATCTGTTTGAGGGTGATAAGAAGTACTCAATTTCAATTCGGTCCCCATAGCTTCTTGGAAACTTCGCCAAAAATGGGAAACAAAAATCTTATCTCTATCGAAGACTATATTTATGGGCACCCCGTGGAGTCTAACAATCTCCTCAATGAACAACCGGGCATAACGAGCAGTACTGTAGTCGGTATGTACCGGTAAGAAAAGTGCTGACTTAGTCAAATGATCGACAATATCCCAGATGGAATCATGACCACTTTGTGATGTTGGCAAGCCCATGATGAAATCCATCGAGATGCGCTCCGACTTCCATACCGGAATTTCCAAGGGTTGCAACAATCCCGTCGATCGTTGATGATCTATCTTAACCAATTGACAAGTAGTACATTGAGAAACGAACTCAGAAATATCCCACTTCATGCTCGCCCACCAATATTGATGGCGCATGTCTTGGTACATTTTGTCATTACCAGGATCTGCTGCAAACTTGGAACCGTGAGATTCCGTCATTACGGCCCGCCTTAAGTCCCCTTCGTCCGGAACAATAAGTCTCCCGTGGAAACATAACCCACCCTCCGAACCTATAGAGTAGGATTTCGCTCCCCCGGTTAATAATTGGCGTATATGATCCTGGCAGCTTTTGTCCCTTCCTTCATCTTCTACAACCCTTGATACTATAGTAGGTGTAACGGTCAACACCGACATAAATGCCCTAGCAACCGCGTCCTCTTGGCTAAGCTTCTTCCATTTAGCTTTCCATACCGAGGCTAACTACCCCTCGGGTTTTCTACTCAAATCATCTGCTACAACATTAGCCTTACCTGAGTGATAGTGTATATCAAATTGGTAATCCTTCACTAACTCCAACCAACAACGTTGTCGCATATTCAAGTCTTTCTGTGAAAATAAATATTGCAACAATTTATGGTCAGTGAAGAGGCTAAAATTCTACCCTAGGAGGTAATGTCTCCAAATCTTCAAAGAAAAAATCAAAGCCGCAAGTTCCAAATCATGAACCAGGTAATTCTTCTCATGAGGCTTTAGCTTGAGAGAAGCATAAGCAATAGCTCATTGTTCTTGCTACAACACTCCACCCAATCCTTGCAACGATGCGTCCATAAAGACTAAATATTTTAACCCCGGCCTTGGTAATGCAAGGACTGGAGTAGAGGTCAACTTATCCTTCACCTCACCAAACGCAAACTGACAAGAATCATCTCAAACAAACCTCACCCCTTTCCGAGTTAAATTTATCAAAGGGCTACAAATTTTAGAAAAACCCTTGATAAATCGGCGGTAATAACCAGCCAAACTTAGAAAACTACGAATATCGATAGGTGTCGTGGGCTGACCCCATTCCGTCACCGCAACAACTTTGGTATTTTGTCACAATGTGACCCAGAAACTGTACTTCCTGCAACCAAAAACTGCACTTTTCAAACTCAGTATACAATTGATGATCCCTCAATGTTTGCAGGACCAGCCGTAAATTAGTAGCATGATCGACTTCTGTTTGGGAATACATCTGGATATCATCAATGAATACTATAACAAACTGGTCGAGGAAGTCCCGGAACACCTTATTCATAAGGTCCATAAAAACTGCGGGGGCATTGGTTAGCCCGAAAGGCACAACCAAAAATTAGTAGGATCCATATCTCGTTAGAAACTCAATCTTGGACACATCCTGCTCCCGTATTCTCAAAGATGATACCCCGTCCTCAAATCAATTTTAGAGAAGTACGGATCTCCCCTAAGTTGATCGAACAAATCATCAATCCGAGGCAATGGGTATTTGTTCCTGAGAGTGACTTTATTCAACTCTCGGTAATCTACACACAATCGGAGAGAACCGTCTCTCTTCTTCACAAATAACACTGGAGCGCCCCACGGCGACGTACTATGCCTAATGGACCCCTGTTCCAACAATTACTGAATCTGGTCTCTTAACTCCCTCATCTCAATAGGAGCCATACAATACGGATCTCTCACGATCGGTCGCATTCCCGGTGCTAAATCAATTACGAACTCAATCTCCCTACTCTGAGGCAAACCCAGTATGTCCCAAAAAATGTCCTCGAATTCCTTAACAACCAGAATCGAATCTAAGGAAATGACTACATCCCGAGAAGTTTCCTCCGCGATACAGTTCAAGTAAGTGCTAGTACCTCCTTCCGTACGAGGCATAACCACTAAAAACATTTCTTGCCCCGGAATGGCAAAAACTATACTCTTCCCATAGAAATTTACTATTGCACGATACTTTACTAGCCAATCCATTCCCAGGATTACATCATACCAGACCATATCAAGGACAAGCAAATCGGACTCAAAGCACAAATTACCAAGATTTATTCCTACTTGTTTACAAATAAAGAAAATAAGTCACCCATCTCCCATAGAAGATTCAACACTCGTGAAAGTACTCTCTGCAGGCTTAATTAACTCTGCAGACTGAGCAAAACTTCTAGAAATGAACGAGTGTGTCGCACCCGTATCAAATAATACACGACCCATGTGCCCCTGAATGAGAAACTTACCCTCAATAGCTGGCGGTGCTGGAGGGGCCGGAGGAAGCATAGCATCCGGTATGTGATAAATACGCCCATACTGTAGTTGTCCCTATTGTGGAGGGACAACTGGGTTAGGCACGTGTGGTGGTAACTGGGCCTATGGCTGCTGTGGAACCCTAGGAAGCTGTCCCCCAATCAACTATGGACACGCCTTCTTGAAATGACACGACTCTCCACATAGGAAGCATCGACCCGAAATATTCTCTTTATTTCGACCCCAATCATTTCTAAACTACCCGAAGCCTTGGCCCGGATGGCCTCTACCCCCATTACCACCCCGGCCTGATTGTTGCAGTTGCGAGGCACCTTGAGCATGCCTAATATTACTTCCACCAACATTAAACCCACCCAAACGTTGCCTTTTTGACAAGTCCCCTTGCTGGGGGGCCCCTTTCTTTTTGTTTATTTCCCGAAGATTGGGACGAGGGTAGTGCTCCTCCTCCTATCCCATTGTCTTCTGGTTTACCCGCTTACCCCACAAGTGAGGCGTTCTTACCACTTTGGACATACAACTGATGTTCTTGACAATGGAGTAACGTTGCATTCATTACATCGCCAAAAGTTTATAAATCTGGAATGCCCAGTAAATGTTGTCGTATCCTCTAGTGCAAACCTCACATGAACTTGGATATTTTCCTCTCCTCCGAAGTCACCTCATCTAGCACAAAGCTAGCTAACCGAGTGAATTCTTCTTCGTACTCCGCAACTGAACTCTCACCTTGCACCACACCTTGAAGTCTTCTTCTCATCTCCCTTTGAACTATGGTAGGAAAATACTTCAGAACAAACAACACCCAAAAATCATTGATAGTCATTGTATCTATCTGCTCTAGAGTACTCATCGATTCCCACTAATGCAATGCAGCTCCCACTAATTTAAAAGTAGAAAGGATTTGTTTCCTCTCCTCACTACACTCCACCATATGCAGATGGTGTTGCATATCCTTTTTCCATTGATTTGTGACTATAACATCAGAACCTCCTTAGAATTCTGGAGGATGTCCCTTTAAAAAGGATTCTCTAATCCTTTCCCATGGAGAGGGTCCCACAGGAGCTTGTACTTCCTGAGCTCGTGGTTGTTGGGCTTGTGGCAATTGTTGAACCACGGCAGTCATAGTAGCATTGACCGCTTGGGCAATAATATTGGCCACTTCAGCTGCATTTATTGCTCCTTGTGGCGGCGGTGGAGGATAACCATCCTGTTCTACGACTCTGTTCCTTCTAGAAGGGCAACCTATCTTAGGCGGCATCTGAGACAAAGGAACAATAGAATTAGAATACTATTTAAAAATAATATATTTTGCAGAAGATGGCAATTATAGGCAAACAAAACAGTACTAAGATTAAGGTTCTATATTAAAGAACGCTACGGTAGATCCTGACAAGTCCGCATAGATCCTAAAGACTCTAGAACCTGATGCTTTGATACTATCTGTGACAACCCTCTTATCAAAATAAGAGGTGGCCATCCCGATACTCCAATAATAACAAGAATCATAGATGGAACATTCTCAGCATCACCATAAAATAATAAGCGTACGAGATAACCACCCACTAATTTAGAAAAAAGAATTGTCAAAATAATATTTGTAATTTAAAAGAAACATTTGAACAAATTAATTTACAAGAAGGGGGATACCCAAAAAGACTTATTTTACGTCCGTAACAAGTATACAATAAAGGAACCGAATATGTTGTCGGTCAACAGTCGATACAAACCATAAACAACAAGTTCAGTAAGTTACATTATACATTTCGTTAGACAATTACGAATGCTTTGGGCCACACGCCTGAATAAATGACTCGATCATAACTAGAGTACAAAAATGGAGGCGTCTATAACAAAATATCCCGTAATATCTGCAAGGTATTATGGCTCCAAAACACCGGAATAGGAAAATCAGAACGGGTGTCCTTATGGCGGAGCACCTGAGCGAATGTACAATTAATGCAAAACAGGAAATATGAACGGGTCAGGGACCATTTTTATATGATAACCAGATGAACAAAGAGTATGACAGTTATGAGAAATTAATCATCATGGATAATGACAAGAATCTATATACTGAATCTAGAACATAAACTAAGGCAATTAGGATGACCATAAAATTTAATTCAATTATACAAGAGGATATGAATAAATATGATTAACTAAGAATCACCATCATTTACCTTGTTTCATTTTATCTTTTCGTATCTCATTAGGAAACATATTCAGATCCCATTAATTCTTTGAGCACTTTATCATTCATCAAGTCCAACTTGAATAAGAATAGTTATATTCAATCATATATAACGATTCTAAGACCGTCCTTTGGAGTTTCCCCACTGGACGTGCCCCCAAATATCTATCATCTTCCAGGGCCTATCAAAAAGGACAACCTGGGAATCCTACAACGCAACGTCGGGAAGTGGCGATATACCTTTGACAGTGAGTCATAACAACACCCATAATTACCTCACTTAGAAAAATAAATACACAATATATAATAACCGGTCCTATGGCCGAGGACTATATTCACCCTGCATTTATTAGACAGGGGACTTCACCTCATGCGCGTACTTCACTTATGATAGCATTTAGAGAAGTGTGTTTATGTAAATTATCATTTACACTTTATTCTCGTTTTTATATATACATCACATTTTATCAAGATCTATACGTAATTTATATTGTCATTAACCACATTGATTAATAGTCCTCTTATTCATTTTCCAAGAATATAGGGTGTTACTATAAACCACCAAGTCTAGAATCACTCAACTGAGCTTCTAAAGTCCCCCAATATAACCTTACAACTCCTAGTCTCATAATAATTAACTAAAGGAAAATAATGCCTTAACATCAATTTGGAAACCCCCGGAAGAAGCCCTATTTAATCCATTTCTAATATCGGGTAGTTAACAAACTCATCTAAGACTATAGGACTCTAAGTTTACTTCATACAATAAGGTTCCTAGGTCCTAAGCCTAAAGAAAAAGGGTTAGATCTGAGTTAGAAAAATAACTCAAAACAGTAGGATTTCTGAATCGATTCACCCTGGCCGAATCGATTCGCCCTGGACGAATTGTTTCGGTCAAGAGAACTTGACATTCTGCATCCTGCCGAATCGATTTGGCTTGGCCGAATTGATTCGGTCCATCAGACCTATAGCCTCCCCCTTTAGCGAATCGATTCGCCCAGTCCAGAATGGAAAATTTCGGCTATGGAGTTTTATAACTCCAAATTCCCCCAACTCAATTCTACTCAAACCAAGATCATTTATTGCAACCACCCAAATCATAAATGCATCTAACTACTATAATTTACACCAATAAACATCTAACTCAACTTCCAAGTGTTGAAAACCTACAAATCCCTTAAAACCCTAAAATTGTTAAATCATAACAACTACACAACAATCAATACAATTTATTCACCCTAAACCATATATTAGCAAGTAAGAAACTTGCCTTGAGCTTGAAATCTCATATTTTCTTTGCTAGCAGTAACTCTAATCTCTAATCTCCAATTTTCTTCTTTTTCCTCTCTTTTTTCTCCACAACTTTCTTCCTCTCTCTATCACTCTAGGTATAAGAACACAATTTGGGATAATAAGAGAATTGGAAGACTAAAATCGGGGACTAAACCTTAGTTTCCAACTTAAAATGCTAATACTCCATAAAAATGACTCGTAACTACACATTTAAGTCATAACCAGTCAAAAGTGCCCAAAACTCAAAAATACAATATGGCACATATTTTGTCTCTCTCGACTATTTTGGGACTAACTACGCTCTCTAAATTATCATTCGGAAATTTTATAAATCGTTTCAAGTTTCGGCTCCATTTAAACCATAAATGTCGTTTAAAGCATCCGACACTATAAAATGTAACATGATGATATTTACCTACACATGACAGTAAATATGAAACAATCTAGTAATTAAGTTATTCAAAAGTGAGGGTTATTACAAATATATAGATTTTTGATGTTGACTTCATATATAAAATTAACAGTAGACGACACAAGTAACGCAAGTTACATACATATTAATCGGGTAAAAAGGAATTATCGGTCAATGTCGACTTGAGTCCACAATACTTCACGAAATATTTCCGAGAAAAAAGAATGCCCAATAATCAGACTTTAGTTATTTTATATTTTTAAGAAAACATATCTCCATTATTAAAATGCCCTATAATCAGACTCCCTAGAAAAAATAAGATATAAAACTCTATATATTGAAACCCAAGTCACAAACACATGCTTAACGACTAATGCCTACCTATTTTCCCACCTCCCCTTTAACACCCCTATTACCTAAACCGCTAACTGCTAATCTACATATTTACACTACCTTCCCTCCCAAACAAAATCCTAAACTCCTCTATCAACCTTATCCAAACCGTTAACCCTCCCAACATTATAAGGACTTGGACTAGGTAATTTTCTTCCTTGCTATCATCGGTTACTTGAGAGAATCCAATAATGATACAATCCGGACGAGCCCATATAATAGAATTCACTGAAAACATAATGTAGCTTAAGTGTGCATACCAGTTGCAAAAATTACTAATAGATGTTGTTACTTAGTTTTGAAGAATATAATACACTTTAAATTTAGGCATTTTATGCCAATAAAAAACTAAAATTATAAAGGAAAAAATACATACACAAAGCACAACAAGTATAGATTCATTTTATCCATAAATTACTTTTAAATGCACATATTTGTCGAAGAATTTATAGTAGAACTTTCTAAAAAATTAAATATCCATAAAATCTATTAGGTGAACTATATATCAGGAACCACAAAGTTAGAACAACCCCAATAACACAAGGAAACTTCACTTATAACATACCAATTTCACTACAGTTTCCTGAATAACTATATACTAAAAGTGAAATGTAAAAATACTTATGTACTATAATAATGTTCTTACATGATCAACTAGTTTTGGTAAAGAATTACTCTAAAATAAAACATGTTAATGCAGTGTATATATATATATATATATATATATATGTGTGTGTGTGTGTGTGTGTGTGTGTGTGTGTGTGTGTGTGTGTGTGTGTGTTCAAAAAATGGGAGAGATAAGGTGATATCCATTTCAAGAAAAATATTATAACCTCTGTCCAAAATCATTCATAGCCAAAAAAACCTCATTGGAGACAAAAATGAGCATCAAGTTTGCAAAATTTGTAACTCGATTAGTAAAAAATCAAAATCAACAAAGCACGTGATATGTACCATATTCAGACTCCATCAAGAAAAATATACCTATATATAGAGTAGATAAAACCCAAATAAATAGAACATCGCATAAAGTTAATCAAATGCAATATCCCTTAAAGTTAATAATTTTTTATTCATAATGAAAATGATAATAACTAAACAATAAATCTAATGGTCGGTATGTTATTTCCATAATTCTTGGGCCAAATTATGGATTTTAAGATGACCAAGACATATATGTCTAGTGAGTTAAGGACATTGGCATAAATTTAATTTCTACAATATTAATGTAAAATGTAAAAAAAAATTACAAAGAGATTCCATCTCTTAATAAAGATTTCAAATGAGACCACATGGAAAAGATATTATGATGACTTTTATAAATAACTCCATTACATATACTTTAAAATGGAATATTTTACCAATCTAAACTTATATATTATGAACTTAAGTGTTAAATATACAATTGTGGTTGTGGATGCACTTAGAAACAAATGCTTTATTATGCATTTAAAATAAAGGCATCAAACTTTTTCTTTCACGAACTAAAATAAAATGTCATAAGAGAATATTTGAACCAACTTTACTTTGAATCATATCATTTTATACAATAGACATAACCCAATATATCACATTCAAAACTAAGAATATCATTATGCTATGATCATCAAGAACTAGACAAGCATCGAAGAACCTAACACAAATTTCAGGTTTTAAGACCCAATACCAAAATAAAAGTTAAATTATATATCATAAAGCTAAATGAATAGATCTTTGCATTAACTAAAAATGGAACCCTAGAGATTATTACCTAATATGGTACCCTCTCTCTTGAATTGGGCTCCGACCCAGTCATTTTTTTATTTAAGAGAGACATAAAATATAATAATTTTTAAGAACAATTATTATAGCTCGTGTTTTAATAATTATGAAATTAAATGGGAATTCTCAAAACAACCACATACACCCAACTACCTCCCCAAATTTTACCTAATCTGTAGCTAGCCCTTCCTACCCATTCCAAGCCACCCAACCCGTTGGTACTCCAAAACATAAACACACTCATCTTTACAGAAACATACATAAATTACTTATAGATTTTGAGTGCATATATACATAAATTTCATAGGG
Source organism: Sambucus nigra (assembly GCA_949130495.1). Classification (NCBI taxonomy): domain Eukaryota; kingdom Viridiplantae; phylum Streptophyta; class Magnoliopsida; order Dipsacales; family Adoxaceae; genus Sambucus; species Sambucus nigra. The sequence goes on from OX422213.1 coordinate 118,809,027, forward strand.
AATAACCAATATAAGAATTTGTCAATATCTAAGGGTATATCATGAAAAAAAAACTAATTGTCTAATTCAAAAGGATATCAAGATCAAGGTATTAAGTATATTATCACTAGTTGGTACTAATGATGAAACCTAAATACCACAACAAAAAACTAGTCATTAAAAGGAACACACCAAAAATTTCATATTGTTCCTTACCCAACAACATATAATACTAAGGTAACCATAACTTCTACACATGCAATTTAATTAATATGCATTTGATTTATGTGTCATGGAAGTTTATGATCGAAAAACATACATAAAAATGCACTTAACGTTTTCTCCTCTTTATGTTTTTGAAATAATCCAAGCTCTCGATTGATTTTGAACCAGTAGGGTAGGGCATTCATATATATTTAGTTCCTAATATATGGAGAACATTAAGTAGATTATAAAAGTTCAAAAGGAAGCACACACACACACACACACACACACACACACACACACACACATATATATATATATATATATATGATTACTCAAATTCTACTCATAGAAGGAGACAAAAATAGCAAATAAATATGTGTGTGTGTGTGTGTGTGTGAGAGAGAGATAGAGAGAGAGAAAGAAAGAGAGAGAGAGAACCCTTAATGATTTTGAGTTCCGCCGACAAATTATGAAATTGAGAAAGAGAGAGTGACTCATAGAAAGATAAAGAACCTTATGACTATGATTGTGCCACCAAGATACATTACTGATTCTCCAAGTTAGTTTTTTACGACTCTTTCATTTACTATTATGGGTTACAAAAACAAAAACAATAGTGGGAGACAAAAAAGTAGGAGGGAAACCAAACATCAACTTCGTGTAGAAAAAGTAGACAGGTAAACCAAAAAGGCTTTACACAATTATTTGTAAAAACGACTATAAAAATTGACCTTTATGGGAAAATGTGTTAAATTTGCCACCAGTTTATGAAAATGACAAGAATTATATTGACGTTTTAGTTAAACTATTGGAAATTTTCTAATGTTTTAAAGAAAAAATGTTGGCATGACACACTTGTCCTGATGTTTTATATAAACATCGCAACAAAAATGTCGGTGTAGTTATATTTTATGTAGTGATATCTTTGTTAGGGAGGATTAGATGATTTTAATAAGGTAGGCACCACCTTTGTTAAGATCTCAATATCCTTTCTAGAACTATCAGGAATCTCAAACACCTTTTGTGCTTCTTCCATAGGTATCTTCCTCTCCCTCATGGACATGTTGTAGCACTCTATTGCATTTTTTTTATCACCATAGAATTCTCCCAAACATCTGAGGGTTGGGAACTCTAACACTCCGCTCTATTCTAGCATCGGCCGCTAACAAAACAAAGCCAAGTGTGAGTAAATTAAATACCATTCTTAGCATGTGACACATATGATACATATAAAATCAATCCATAAGATAAATAATTTAATCGATCCTGAAATACAATAACCAACTATGCAATAAAAGATCCATCACCATGCTAAACTCTAATAATAATCCAAACTCCAATAGTATAGAACTGAATAAACTCAAACTGAATCCATAATGAAATAACTGAATCAAAACCATACAACTGTGGAACCGAATGTCCCACCAAATTCATAAACTGAGTCTTGATATAAATGCAAAGGAATGGAAACTAAACTAAAACACTAAAAATAAATATATAACTCCAACAGCAACTCCAAGCTAATGTCCAATAATTCTCATGCAGATACTTCTATACTTATTCCTAAAACGTTTGTCAATGCACATGATCTGAACCCCAAGCATTAATACACACTACTACCTTCAAATAGGATCCTTAAATCCAGACACTAGCATTATACGAGATAAATATCACATTAGAATATTTCAATTAAACGAGATATGAGTATATGCGATCAATAATAAATCACTAACTACTCTCGATAATTAAAAAAACACCAATATGATTTTAAATATCCACAAGCCCCAAAGTTGTTAATTTAATTAAATTAACCCAATTTATCATTATCCTTAATTTATTATTATATTAATTATAGTAGTCCTCCGGCCACGGGTGGTACTCCCACCAAAGTTTTACACTTCCCCATGTCAATAGCCATCTGATCTGTTTAAATTGTCGAATCGTAATATGACAAGGTTCCACACACAACACGATATAAACGCAAGCTGACCCATTTAAAGTGTCGGGGACCACACATTATGTCGCCACCAATTTTAATACCCGTTATTATCTTAGGAATTAATTATCATTTATAAACTTTATCAATTTATCCAATTACCCCACCCTTATTGTCGATGTGAGATCCTCAATATATCCCTTAGTCCCATACCTAAGGGTCCCCAGTTTACACATGCGTCATACCATATGAATAGGATGAATTTATAACAATAATAACATCCTAGTCTCATGCCTAGGCTACCGTAATGATAATAAAAAAATAAAAATCAGCCCACCCCCGAATCACCCATCCAAATAATCTATACTCACTAGTGTTATACCTAGAAAGCATAAGTCATAACCAAGGCCAACCCACTAGTCCCATACCTAGTAAGCATCCTAAAATAGAGGTGAGCAATATACTACCCAAAATCCTCTCGTCCCTGCGATGAAAAAAGTGACTAAACAATTCACACAATGCACAATTCAATATGAACAACTTAGAAATTTAATCATATGGGTCCCAATTTAATAGAAATCAATTACTAACACCATCGTTGATTTTAACACAATTAATTCCATTCAATAATGTTAAATTAATTAACATGCAATAATTTTCAATATGACATAATCGTTCTCTTTGTAAATCATCTCATTTTTATAAGTGTGTGCACATCCCATTAACCATATAAATAATCCCATAAAAATTCTACATGAGAACCTATACACAAAACCATAAAAACTCAATAATCTCACCTAAGCACCCAAGGGTTTCAAAGATTTATTCATATTTAAAAGTTTCACAAAAGCTATCCCAAAATTTAGTGTCCACTTTCTCTAAATAAGTTACTAATTGATTTTATCAAAAACACATGATTAAGGGTTTGGGAGACACTTAAGACGAATAATACCAAAGGAAGAGAATAGAGTATTCATACCGGTGATTATGATAAAGAAAATCTGATTCGGCGGTTGGATTCCTCTCGAAAAATTAGCAAAGATCCGTTCTTGAACAATCTTGATTTAACCCCAATTAAGGCTTATAAAACTTGTGACAAAAACTTGATTATGTTGGAGGTTGATGTTTTTGGTTGAGAGTAAAATATTTTGGAAGAGGTCTCTGGTGAAAATCTTGTGAAAAAGTGATTATGAGAAGTCCCCCACGAATTATAAGTATTATATAATGATTAGGAATCCTAATCCCATCCAAACTCTACAAAAACCAAACCACCTCCGCCTCTACCCCGACCGAATCGATTCGGCTATAGGCCGAGTCGATTCTCCCTTGCAGCCTCCGCCCCTAGTTTAATTATATTTAACTAAAAAAGGTTTTTCCATTAGTCATGACTCGGATCCGTGACAGACGTGTTTTCATTTTGATTCCGATTTTTATTTTGATTAAAATCCCACTTTTCATTATAAAAAATCAACATTTTAAATTACTCAAAATTAATAAATTTCAAAATTTATTTCTCCCAAATAATTTAAATAAATCCATTTAAATTTATGAGGTGTTACATACTTCCCCACTAGAAAATAAATTTTGTCCTCAAAATTTGACGAAGCATAAACGTCATATGTAAATTGCGCAAAATAAAATAAGGCTCACATATGCCTACCCGGAGAATGCCAAAATTGAGTGCACATCCACACAATCCTACACACGTCCACACCACGATCACAAATAATATATATTGGTGTGCATTTTAAATAAGAATTGTCGAGGTTAGTTAGTGATTATTTCTATTGCGTTAAATCATATCTCATTTAATTAAAATATTCTATTGTGATATATATCTCATATAATGCTATTGTCTGGATTTAAGGATCCTATTTGAGGGGAGTAATGTGTATTCATGCTCTGGGATCTAACCTCGTGTGTTGACTAACTTTTTCAGGATAAGTTTTGGAGAAGTTTCATAGGATTATTTGGATATTATCGTTTGGAGGTGCAGCTGGAGTGTATTTATATTACTGCTTAGTAGTTTAGTTTAGCTTCCTTTCCGTCGTATTTACATTGAGACACAATTTATGGTTTTGATTGGGCCATTTGGTTCCAAATTTTTTATGGGCTTTATGCACATATTTCTTTACGGATTCAGTTGGAGATTATTCAGTTTTATATTATTGGAGATTGGATTATTATTTGGAGTGTTAGCATGTGATGGCTATCTTATCGCACAGTTGGTTATTACCTGTTAGGATTGATTAAATTATTAATTTTGTGTATTTTTATATTTATGTCTCATATCTGTCTCATGATAAGAATGGTATGTTATTTACTCGCACCCGGCATAGTTTTTGTGGAGGCCGACGCCAGAATTTAGCAGGGTGTGACATAAACTTTATTAACATCATTCGGATAGACACAACACCATGTAACTCATTTTGTCCATATAGCATTGTATATTTAGGGCACGTCTACCACCAAGAACTTATTCCAAATACTGGAGAAACATTCTTTCGATCCACGGCGAGAGAAGCGTGACATACCCTAGAGAATATGTTCTCTCTCCATTGAAAGTGATCAAGGGAGTCATGATAGGAAACATATTCTTCATGGTTAGATACATATCTTTGAATGTTTCCAAGAATAAAATATCTTTAGAGCTTCCTGTATTAACAAATACCCTTCTCATTTTCTCATGGCTTATTATGACAGTGATGACTATGTTGGAAGTTGTCCAAAAAAAAGTTGATATTATATATCAGTTAAATAAGAAACAAATTAAACAATATATCTAACCCTACAAGCTAGAATTAGGGTTATATCTATTAAAGAACACATAACAACTGACATAAAAGAAATATCGAGTCTTCTATTGTATTCCTTTATTACTCCTATCACGAGAAGAAGGTGGACTCTTTTTCTTCATGATGATTGTTCACATATCTCTATCAATTTCTCATAATTTTAAATTTTGACAATTCTAGAGATAGACGAAATTGAGAGGTTGAGCTACATATTTATGTTGGCTACAATAGGGACCCTAGGGAGTGGGAAATTCGTGGCTACTAATGGGTAGGAAAACCTTATCAAACCGGAATCCATTACTATTTCGTTAAATTTAATTAACTTCACTAAATAATTATATTTGCAACTCCACTCCGTTAACTCAAAATATATTTCGATCTCCATATTATTAATTACTTGAAACATTAAAGTTACAGATACCCATTAATAAAATAAGTTACTGATAATTTATTTTAATGAACTTATTTAATTCCTTGAGCGATCCATCTTAACTTATTTATATTGTTGGATTAGCATAATTCACCTGTAGGGTTTTGACACGTACAAAACTTATAAACATATCAAGAGGGTATCACTAATCTCTACACTGAGATGTGGATTCCATCCATAATTGACTTTCACCATACACTAAGAACCACCACCTTATCTATTAAGAATATCGATCCAATAATTAATCTCATGTAATAAGTCAAAGAGATAATCAAATAGTGTACATGTCCATCAAGTACATCATGATTCAGAACTTAAGATAAAATAATAAGCATGAGGTGTACATTGTCTTATGAAATCAGTAGAAATACAATGACCTCAACATGGTCCAGTTCAATACACACAAAGCGTACGAGAACAATAAGTTAAAATAATACCGTTTTACGTAATCAAGATAGACCCACTAAAATATTGTGCTACAGCCCTACTAATGGTGGTCCATTTCCATCTAAGACTGTTACCTAGAAACTTATACTTAACAAGAGCTGGTACTATGATCTTCCATGTATACACTATAATTTACACACCGTATCACCTAGTGTACGGAATAAAAGACACTAGAAATATATATGCAAGCATTATGCCACATATGTTTCTCATTTAAATGGCAAAAACTAATTTATTAATCAAGTAATAAATTTATAACTAAAACAATTGTATAAAGCATGATTTAAGTCTATTTCCCCAACAGACTAAAGTGTCATCATGTGTAAAGGGGATCCTTGGGAGGTCTCTATATGGGAAGACCATCATAGGTACCCCCTACATGAACTATTCTGGAAATGTAAGTTGTTAATCAAAGCTCCTAATTTGTATGCTTCTTGGGTGTGCTTTTCTAATGCTAGAGGATGGTATGCCTCATAAAAATCCTCCATAAACTATGTTGACATCAATAAACAATACTTCATCCTTGTTCTTATTGTCAATTAAGACTTTTTAGCATCCTTGATAACTAACTCCTTAAGGTAACCTCAAATGATAACCCCCTTAATGGCCTATTTCATATGGATGTACTTATTAGTGTTGTAAGAGTTGTATTTATGGAACTGTTGATACCAAAATTAATATGCTGATGTGGACGAATCATACGAAGACACTTGTCAATCTACGTGGTACAATAACAACGAGGAAGTTCATTTCCTCGACCAACTCATGTTCTCCCCGAGCAACGAGGATATACCGAGGAACTTCAGCACTTCGAGGTACTCTAGCGCTCCGAGTAACCCCTGAGCAACGCGCAACTAAGGCGGTCCGAGCTGCATCTCGGCCGTAGTATTAATTGCCAGAATGTCAACAGTTCAACTATTCATTGAATGTTTATCATCTTGACGCACACGCTGCATTAAATGTATTACCCTTTCATATGTATATCATTTAATGTATCAACCCATTCATGTACAGCCTAAGGGCTATAAATACCTTGTATCACCCTCATTCAAGGGGACCGGAATTTCTTGATAGAATTACATATCGAGAATTGCCAAACACTCAGCAATAACATAACAGTGGACGTAGGCCATTCTTATAAGGCTGAACCACTTTAAAAATCTTTGTCTCATTTTATTTATCTGTGATTGAATAATTAGAGCGATCTAATTTTTTACATCAACAGATTGGCGCCGTCTGTGGGAAACGACTGTTGCTATCGTTTTTCACCAAAAATCATTTATCATCAATGGCAGATAATCCAGAATCCAGTAATCGAAATGCTGGAAATACTGGAAATCTTCCAAATCCATCAGCACCTCCAGATCTGGCTGGAATTATGACGAATCTGGCTGAAGGACAAATCGCCATGCAAGAAACAATGAGGCAACTCATTCAAACTCTTCACGGCGGTGCACCTACCCATTCAATGCAAAGGAGTGATTGTGGGAAATCACGATCCAGGCGTACGGGGTCATATCGTAATGAAGAATCTAATGATTTTTCTTATCAACCTGGGCGAACTTCATCGATACGGGCTACGGATACAGATCAACATATCACCCTCTCTCCGAAGAGAACTAGCGCCCTGGAAAGATTAAGCAGGGCATCTCCTTTCAGTCGGTTAGGACCAAGGAGAAATATGAGTCCACCTAGAGCCCCATCGAGAAGCTTTCGACCACCATCAGGTTTGAGAGAAGGATCAGCACAATCACGACCAGCTACTCGTCGAGATAGATCTCAGGAAGCTACGTCAGAACAATCAATTGCTCGGACTAAACGGCCCGAGGAAGGAAATGAAGCATGGAAAGGTTCCATTCAGCGATTGGAGGATAGACTTGGAGAAATGGCTAAAGAAAAGAATCCCTTACAGAGAACTTTTGTTCAAGGGACACCTTTTGTGCAGGCCATTGTGACTTTTCCTACACCATCGAAATTTAAAGCACCTGTAGTGACCCCTAAGTATGATGGAAAGACAGATCCTATTCTTCATATAGAACAATACCAAGCTGCTGCCGACATATATGCCGCCCCCGACGAGATGAGGTGTAGAGCATTCTCGGGAACTCTTACCGGATCTGCACAGATATGGTACAACAATCTTCCTCGGGGTAAGATTTTGACTTTTATTCAGTTAGCCGAATTGTTCATTGGCAATTTCTGTTTTGGAGCAAAGCCGGTAAAGCGAGTAGCGCACTTGTTAAGTGTTAGACAAAAATCAGGTGAGAGTACTAGAGATTACATAACTCGTTTCAATAACGAGAAGTTGGAAGTCATAGATTACGAAGAAAAGATAGCGATCACTGCTTTGATGAGTGGATTACTGCCTAACAAGTTATACTATACATTGGCCAAAGATCCACCTAAAACTATGTCGGAGTTGATGGCAAAAGCGGCCAAAATCATGAATGCCGAGGAGGCTATGGCTGCGAAGAAGAATATGGATAAAGAAACCAAGGTGGAGGTTGACAAATCTAAGGAGAAAGAGAAAAAAGGTAATGGTGGTGACAAGCACTCCAAGAATAATAGGACGTCATGGGAAGTCCTGAAGAAATATGATAATTATACTCCATTGAAGATGGGTATTAATCATGTTTTAGAAGAAATCAAGAATAACGAAGAAATCAAGTGGCCAGATAAACTGAGGACCAATCTTGACCTGAGGAATAAGGCCAAATATTGCGAGTTCCATAAAGATCATGGCCATACGACCAAAAATTGCATAGCCCTTCAGAACGAGATTGAAACGCTCATCCGAAGAGGAAAGTTGTCAAAGTATGTAGATCGCAGAGGTGAAAGGAAAAATGATGATAGAACCAGAGATCGTTCCAGATCTCCTCGTCGGACGGAGGAGAAAAAGAAAAGAAATCATGAAGATGATCCAGATGAAGACCCCGATCTTCCAAAAAAGCCAAGGCAGCCTGAACGAGAGGTATTTTCCATACGTTTTGGATCATTTGATTGTAATGTTATTACAGGAGGAGATGCTGGAGGGGGAGACCTTACTGCAGAAAGAAAGGCCTATCTCGGAGAGGCTCAAGCCTGCTCATATATTCAACGAATAAATCTTGCCGAGGATGATCGTCCGAGGAAGGTAAATAAAGAGAAGCTAGTTATTGGTTTTTCAAAAAACGATTTGGCAGGTGTTCTTTACCCTCACGACAATCCCTTGGTGATCAAAATGAGGATGAAAGATGTGGTGATTTCGAGGGTGTTAGTGGACAATGGTAGTTCGGCAGACATCATGTACTATTCATGTTTTGATAGCTTGAATTTGAAATTATCTCAACTGGAACCTTATCACAGACCCCTTCTGGGTTTTGCTGGCGAGAAAGTTTTTCCACTTGGGACGATCAAGTTGGACATATTCATGGGAACTTGGCCTGCTTGTCGAACAGAAAGAATACGCTTCTTTGTGATGGATAAAAATGTGCAGTCAGCTTACAACATCATCATGGGAAGAGTTGGTTTGAAGAAGTTCGAAGAAGTTCCATCTACAGTGCATCAATGCTTAAAATTCCCAACAAACTTCGGAGTAGGAGTTGTGAAAGGTGATCAAAAAATAGCTCGGGAATGCTATTATTCATCTGCCGAGCAAGAGGAGCCTGAAGAATCAAGGAAAAAGACTATTACCTACCAGGTGGAGGAAGGTACAGAAATTGAAACTCTTGATCCCAGGGATGAATCCCAACTTGTAAAAGGACAGGTGGTAGAATCTACAGAAAATGTTATTCTGGACGAGGAGCACCCTGAACGAGTAACCCAGATAGGTTCGTCGTTGGATGCTTCAATAAAACAAGAGTTAATAATGTTCTTGAGAAACAGGAAGAAAACTCATGCCAGGAATAGATCCAAACTTCTTATGTCATGAACTCAATGTGAATAAGGAGATCAAGCCTGTGAAGCAGAGAAGAAGGATATTTAGCCCCGAGAAGAATCAAGCCATACAAGAGGAGGTCGAGAAGCTCCAAAAAGCTCAATTCATTAAAGATGTGAAATATCCAGATTGGCTGGCAAATGTGGTGATGGTAAAGAAGAAGAACAATAAATGGATAATGTGTGTTGATTTCACTGATCTCAACAAGGCATGCCCAAAAGATCATTTTCCATTGCCCAGAATTGACCAACTAGTGGATGCTACCTCGGGACATGAGCTTCTCAGCTTCATGGATGCTTACTCTGGCTACAACCAGATCAAAATGAAACCTGAAGACAGGGAAAGTACTTCTTTTATTACCCCTAGGGGAACTTATTGCTATAATGTTATGCCTTTTGGTTTGAAAAATGCAGGAGCGACATACCAGCGGCTGATGAACAAGGTTTTCACCGAACAAATCAGTTGCAACATGGAAGTCTATGTCGATGATATGCTAACAAAAAGCAAGAAAGCTGCAGATCATCTAGTTGACTTAGCTCAGACATTTGATCAACTGGATAAATACCAGATGAAGCTCAACCCGACGAAGTGCACATTTGGAGTAAGAGAAGGAATGTTTCTCGGATACATTGTCAATCAGTGAGGCATTGAAGCAAATCCAGATAAGATCAAAGCTCTATTAGGGTTGCGATCTCCAACAACAAAGAAAGAAGTGCAGAGTCTTACAGGACGAGTTGCAGCGCTCAACAGATTTATATCCCGAGCAACTGACAAATGCCTCCCGTTCTTCAAAACACTTCGAAAAACTTTTGAGTGGACTGATGAATGTGAGAAGGCCTTTCAAGACTTGAAAAAGTATTTGGGAGCACCTCCATTGTTGTCTAAGCCAATAACAGGAGAGAAGTTGTACTTGTATCTGGCAGTATCAGAGAATGCAGTTAGCTCGGCATTGATCAGATTGGAGAATGGAGTCCAGAAGCCAATTTATTACACAAGTAAGGCTTTCCGAGGTGCAGAGATCAAGTACCCAAAGTTAGAAAAATTGGCATTGGCATTAATTAAAGCAAGTAGAAGAATGAGGCCATATTTCCAGGCCCATACCATCATTGTGTATACCGACATGCCATTGAGGCAAGCCCTTCATAAGCCAGAAAAGTCAGGGAGATTGATGTACTGGGCAATAGAGCTCGGTGAATATGATATTGTGTATGAGCCCAGAGCATCATTGAAAGGACAAGCTGTAACAGATTTTATAGTAGAATTTACATACCCTGATACCCCCGAGGAACAAAAGTTGCTCGCTGACCAACCTGTGGATGTTACAGGATCAACAGACATAAATCCAGACCAACTACGGTTGGTAAAAGGACTTGTGGATGTAGAAGGATCATCAACTTCAAACTCAGATCAGCTCCGGTTGGTAAAAGAGCGAGAAGAGATGATCGACGAGGAGCGAAAAGTGTCAGGGGAGGATGAAAAGAAGCAACAAATATTTCACCGAGGAACTCTATCAGATAAAGAATTCGAAGACGGGTTACCCATATGGAGATTATATGTAGATGGATCATCTTGCACAGCAGGTTGCGGGGCAGGAATTGTTTTAAACACCCCAGACGAGATTGACGTGGAATATGCTTTACGATTCCAATTCAAAGCCTCTAATAATGAAGCTGAGTATGAGGCCATGATAGCAGGTTTAAACTTAGCAAAAGTTATGGAAGCATGGCAAGTAATTGTATTCAGTGATTCTCAATTAATTGTAAATCAGATGACAGGAACATATGCAGTTAAAGGAGATTTAATGGCAAAGTATCACGCAAAAGTAATGGAGTTACTGACCGAATTTGATGCCATTCAATTGGTGAGAATACCGAGGATGGAGAATGTACAAGCAGATGCACTGGCCTGACTAGCATCAGCTACTCGTACTGAGCTGCGAAGAACGATACCAATTGAAGTATTGGAACATCGGAGCATAGATGAAAACTTGACGATGAATGTTATTACCCTTGATTTAGGACCATCTTGGATGGATCCCATCAGGGTATATATTGAAGAGGGAGGATTGCCAGAGGATAAGCTCGCTGCCAAAAAATTGAAGTATAAAGCTGCTCGGTATGTATTAACTAATGGTATTTTATATAGATGAGGGATTATGGCAGGTTCGCAGAGATGTGTACATCCCTCCGAGGTGAAGGAATTGATTGAAGAAATCCATGAAGGGTCTTGTGGAGCTCATGTAGCAGGTCGAACACTTTTACAAAGGGTAATGACTCAAGGATACTACTGGCCAACGATGAGGGCTGATTGTATAGCCTATGCTTAGAAATGTGACAAGTGCCAACGTTTTTCCTCTATCCGACGAACTCCACAAGCATTGTTGACACCCATAACTTCCCCTTGGCCATTCGCCATGTGGGGAATTGATTTGGTGGGACCATTGCCGACCACCCAAGGAAGATTCAAGTACCTCATCGTCGCAGTAGACTATTTTACTAAGTGGGTAGAAGCTGAACCCCTCATCGACATGACGTACGAGAAGGTATACCAATTCGTTTGGAAGAATATCATCTGTCGATATGGTCTCCCTCATGCCTTCATCACAGACCATGGAACCCAATTTGATAACGAGGAATTTGCTGCTTATTATCATCAGTCGAACATTTTGAAGGTCCATTCAGCACTAGGCCATCCTCAAAGCAATGGACAGACCGAAGTGACGAATAGAACACTGCTAAATGGTTTGAAGAAAAGGTTAAGTGAAGCTAAAGCTAACTGGATTAACGAGCTACAATCAGTATTGTGGGCTTACCGAATAACTCCCCGAGCAGCGATTGGAGAATCACCATATATGCTAGCATTTGGAAGTGAGGTTGTAATACCTGCCGAGTTAGGTCTCCCAACACACAGAGTGCTGAATTTCAATTCCCCAGTCAGCGACTTGATGAGAAGACTGGATTTGGATATGCTCGAGGAAGTCAGAGAAGAGGCAGCCATTAGGAATGCTGCTTATCAACAACGAACAGCTCTTTTCTACAACAAAAGGGTGAGGAATGCGATTTAAAAGAAGGAGATTATGTGCTAAAGAAGGTAATTCAGAAACACAATAAATTGGAGGCAAACTGGCATGGGCCTTACCGAGTTACAGAAGTTGTTCGACCAGGAACTTACCGAATAGCAACTCTAGAAGGAGAAGAATTCAAGAATGCTTGGAATGCTGAACACCTTCGCAAGTATTATCAATGATGTAAAATGTACAACGGGTTCATCAATATGAATAAAACGATAATGTTTTCACCATTTTCCTCTCCTTTGTTTGAAAGTTTTTCGGGGAATACTAGTGTTGTACACTACGCTGCTCGACAGCAAAAAGAAGACGATAGTTCGAAAGAACCAAAAAATATACTCCTTTGGTTAGGAGGCGTACACTAGCGTGACCAACTAAGGTTGGTAAGATAACTAGTGGACAAATAGTTCGAAAGAACCAAAAAATATACTCCTTTGGTTAGGAGGCGTACACTAGCGTGACCAACTAAGGTTGGTAAGATAACTAGTGGATAAATAGTTCGAAAGAACCAAAAAATATACTCCTTTGGTTAGGAGGCGTACACTAGCGTGACCAACTAAAGTTGGTAAGATAACTAGTGGACAAATAGTTCGAAAGAACCAAAAAATATACTCCTTTGGTTAGGAGACGTACACTAGCGTGACCAACTAAGGTTGGTAAGATAACTAGTGGACAAGATAGTTCGAAAGAACCTGATAATTCAATAATCAACTACGGTTGAGGGAAGAACGATATCATTTTGAAAATAGGCCAACAAGTTGGTCGGAAGGTAAAATCATTCCAGAAAATACAAAGAATTCCAAACTGAACCAAGTATAGTTGGTCGGTGATCAACTATACTTAGTCGACGAGGATAAATTATCGACCATGGTTGGTCGGGCACATTTTATGAAAAAAAAATTTACCAAGTATGGTTGGTCGGGGATAAAAACCCATAAACTGTAGTTGGTCGACAAACACAATTTAACAACCTTGGTTGGTTGGAAATATTTTAAACATTTTATACTCATTACTTTATTATTAAGTGATTGAGCAACATTGATACTTGTAATTTTGCTTACTAAGTTGGTTGATGAACAGCATCATATTGTTATCTTTTTAACAGATACATATACACAAATGTAAAAATGTTTGATAAACACAAGACAATCGTAATACAAATTTGCAAACAGAAAATGAAATTCTTTCATTAAGATAAAAATTTATTACAAGCTATACATATGTGCTAATTATTACACTGAAAAACCTATTCTATTGGTTTCTTTCCTTTAGCTTTTGAAACAGGTTCTTCGCCGGCAAGAGGATCTTCTAAGTAAAGAGGAGAATTGATGAAATTAATATCTCTGAGCATTCTGACGTTCATCACAGAAGGTGTATCCAAGAGATGCTCTGGATGAGATAATTCAGTCTGAGAATGAAGACTATAGTCACCGAGATATTTTGAAATTAAACTCCGAGGAATGGAACGAGCTGGGATCCATTCCATGTCCAATTTGAAAGGTGGAACAGGCAAATCTAGTAACCCTGGAGCATGATAATCCAATAAAAAATGCCCTTGCCCCAATTTCAGTACACCCAGGGCGTTCAACCATCCCTGCTTATAACCTTCATTATTGGCATGTTCAATCCGAGCATCTAAATGAACAAGGGCTTCATTGTATCCTGCCATCCAAAGTTCCCTGGGCTGTTTATGGAATTGGAAGGTTAATCTATCCAATTGTTCGTGAAGGCTCCTGGAAAAAACATCCTTATTATCCAGAGCAGACTTCATCGCAGTAAGTTGATCCTCCAAGGATAGGTTTTTCTTGGACATTTCAGACAGAGCCCAATCTTTTGCGTTCAATTGGAATGCTTGAGTTTCTAACGTCGACTGAGTACGAGCCTCTTCAACATTGCGGCTAAGAACTCTTGATCGACTCCGAGCAGTGACTGGAGAACTTTGCTCCTCGGCAACATTTTGAACAGCTCTTCCTCGCCCACGATAACCTCTTCCTCGTCCCCGAGCAGTCACAGGAATAACAGATCTTCTCAGAACGTCCAACTCTTGCCTTAATTTGGCATTTTCAACCTCTAAAAACGAGAAACCTTCATCGGTAACTTGTACTAAAGCAGTGGAAGATGACGCTGCAGATTCATACTGTGCCAATTTTTTCTGCAAATTATTGTTCTCTTGTTCCAGCAATTCAGCAATCTGCCTGCAGGCCTCAACTTGACCTTTTAAAGTTCTTTCTCTAACATCGTATCCAGCAAGGATCTTTTTATGGCCTGTTTCAGAAGAAAGCTGCTGATATCTACTTTCATACTCCTTGTGCAACAAAGCAGTTGATTCATTGTGTTGACTCTGAAGATCTTCTAAGGTACAATAAAGTTCCTCGATCAATTCATAGTAAGCCACACTGTTGGCCACAGCTCGGTCGAGTAAATCCTTCAAGTACCGATAAGCCTCAATCGCTTGTTCTGAGGCATCATGACCAAGGATGTCAGCTATTTGTGATGTACTAAGATCTGTATGACAAGCTTTATAATATTCGTGGCATTGCTGCATCAACTTTGTATCATGTGCAGATATCAGTTCTATTCTAGCAACAAACTAAGGATGAGAAAAAGACAACAATCAACAAAAACAAATCATCAACAACAGAGATGAACAAAGATGTATTTTATTAGATCACAAAAGGATTACATTGTTTGATTACAAATACTGAAAGATAGAAACGATACCGAACAACTTCACACCTTTTCCTTGTCTCCCAAGACTTTCTCGGGAGGCTGGGACGAAGAGCTTGCATGCTCGGTGGTCACAACGACTTGATCGGCAGTTGAAATTTGCTCAGGAGGAGGAGGCATGGAAGAAATGTCCTCGTTGGCAAAAGGAAGAGAAGCAGGGACTTGATCACCTATGGCCATGGAAGATTCATCAGAGACAGGCTCATCTTCTTCTTCCTCCACAATTGGTGGGGGAGGACCAGGGAGGTGTAGCTGGAATAGCCCAGAATCTTCTTTGATCTTCAATTCTTGCAAGGCAGCTACCCAGCCATCTCAGAAGTATTTTAACTTCCCATATTGAACTTGGGATGTCATCGCAGTAATCCCCTTGTCCCATCCTTTATCCCAGCCAGCGCTGAAGGATTTTTTAACTGCGAGCTTTCTTCTCAATTTCTCCGAGGAGAGCTTCGCATCCAATTCTTCTTTTTTGCCCTTGATATCTCGCAGGGCGGACAATTCTTACTCTGCCTTCTTCAGCTTATCTTCAAGCTCTCGAAAGTTCTTGAGCTTGACATCATACTTCTGATGTTCGACCTCTAAACCTTTTACCTTATCCTCCAAACTTTTGGAGATCTCAGCCACCTTCACCTTCTCAGCTTCAACTATTGACAACTTTTTCTCCCAAACAGCCTTGTCCTCACTATACTGTTGGCGAGATTCCTTCAAGGATTGGGTCAAACCCAGCAGAGCATCCTCTACACCAGACGAGGAGCTGGAAGCTTTAATTGCCTCGTCCTTCTTCACGATGTTATTGAAATAGTTCACCAGCTGAAAGATGAGAAAAATAGTAAAGTAAATACAAAAATGCAAGCATTCAGAGAAAGGAAGAAAACTTAGAGTATGAGAAATTTACTGAAGCAAGATGACGAGTAGCTAGGGATGTCAGCATATCCCTAGAAATTTTTTCATCAATTCCTTGGACCTCGGGTATGATCCAAGTTTTTACCGAGCTCATTGCAGAGCTCGGAGGAATGATGGTTGGAACACCAACACCACCAGCTGGTAGAGAGGAGACAGTTTCAGCCAAATTGACTGAGGATTATTTCCTCAATCTTCTCAAAGGCACTTCAGCAGCTTCAACCAAGGAAGAACTCTTGGTCGGAGAGATAGTAATCATTTCCACAGGAGCAACTTTCTTGCTCGGAGCCACTGGGGGCTTCTCGGCATCTTTGGAAGGTGCAGCATCCACCTTCTTAGTCCCCTCTGGGACATCAGTTTTGCTTTTCTTGGCCCCAGCAGCAGAAGTAATGTCATCAAATAGAGCAGGAGGAGCTCTTTTCTTGCCCATTCTCTGACTTAAAGGAAGATGAGAATCTGAAGAAGAATCCTCTGGAGTTGAAGCGGGCTCAACAGGGTGAGCAGTATAAGAGGTTGTATAACTCTTATACTGAAGCAAATATGATGCAGACCTGATGTGCTCGTCTGCAACGTTCTTATGCAAACCCCAGATAAGTTTCAGATGCTTAATATTAACCTCTGATTCTTTTGGAGTTTTTCTTTTACTATCAACTGCAAACAAACACATAATGAGATATCAGTCATACATTTTGTCAAACATTATAAAAGCATAATTTCATAAGTAAAAGAAATAAAATGAAAAATAAACCTATCCCATTGCCATATGGGGGGCATCTGGGACCGTTGTATACTCCATCTCCAACTAAAGGGGCATATTGCCGATTTTTAATAACCACCCCATGTTCAAAATAATCTCTATTTGAATCAGGGAGGTTAACTACAAGAGCCCTATTCAGAAACCTAGTTTTTAAGTAATAAATATTATCTAGAATGGCCCATTTATAGCAATACATAATTTCAGGGATCCCTATACGAGTCCCATGAGTTAGATTTAATTTGTACACCCCATTAATTATTCTCCATGAATTGGGGGCTATTTTTGTAGGGACAAGATCAAAATACTGACAAAACTCAAGACACAATGGGTTTGGCGGAAAAGAAAATCCACATTCAGCAATGAATAGACTGGGGAACCAATGTCCCTCAGCCAATCGAAAATAATCTAAAGGCTCAGAAAGAACCTCCAGAGTTACCCAGGAAGGAATGGAAAAATCGGAATGAAATTTCTCAACAGACTCCACAATATAAACCATACTGAATGAAAGAGATACAGAAGAAAGGAAGAAGATCTTACAGGAAGAAAGGAGGTATGTTGACAACGAACGAAAACTAGGATTAATGCACAAGAGAGAAGGAGAGAATAGAAAGCTTGAATGCAGGAAATTGGAAAAAGAAGAAGACGGTATGGTTACCTAAGAAGTTTAAATACTTTTCCTTGGGAAGAGGCGAAGGAAATGATTACAAAAAAGAAACTATTGAACTTCCGACGGCTAAAAGGACAAAAAGGGCACTAAGATCGAAGCGCTCTTAAAAGTTTGAAAAAGGCGGATTCGTTGAATTTGGAAATAAATTCAAATACGATGCTCCTAAAACCCAGGAAGATCATTCAATATTGCCATAAACCGAGAAAGAATGTTCCATACTCCTCAAAGTTCGAAATATGAAACATTGGGGGCTTCTGTTGATACCAAAATTAATATGCTGATGTGGACGAATCATACGAAGACACTTGTCAATCTACGTGGTACAATAACAACGAGGAAGTTCATTTCCTCGACCAACTCATGTTCTCCCCGAGCAACGAGGATATACCGAGGAACTTCAGCACTCCGAGGTACTCTAGCGCTCCGAGGAACTCCTAAGCAACACGCAACTAAGGCGGTCCGAGCTGCATCTCGGTCGTAGTATTAATTACCAGAATGTCAACAGTTCAACTATTCATTGAATGTTTATCATCTTGACGCACACGCTGCATTAAATGTATTACCCTTTCATATGTATATCATTTAATGTATCAACCCATTCATGTACAGCCTAAGGGCTATAAATACCTTGTATCACCCTCATTCAAGGGGACCGGAATTTCTTGATAGAATTACATATCGAGAATTCCCAAACACTCAGCAATAACATAACAGTGGACGTAGGCCATTCTTATAAGGCTGAACCACTTTAAAAATCTTTGTCTCATTTTATTTATCTGTGATTGAATAATTAGAGCGATCTAATTTTTTACATCAACAGGAACCAAAAATATATGTACATGCCTCTTTTGTCTTTTGGGGATCTCATGGTCCTGGGATAAGGTAGTAGATCTTTCAATTCCACAGTTAAAAATACTTACTTTAAGGTTTTCATTATATGAGTGAAGTGTTGTAAGATCATGAAAGATTTATAAGTTTCCAAATGGTTGATGGTTAAATATTAAGCATCTTCCACTTAAAGGGAAGAGTGTAATTCTTAACTTCATTTTTAAAGGTTATAAAGTCTTTTGGAGTGCTAACTCCCCAACTTGTCTTGTGTTTTTTAATTTTGTCACCCCAAGGACTTGAACCCTCGAACCTCCCTGGGTGATTCAAAGCCTCCATAAACGATCATACGTCCACCATGTACAATGTTTTCCTTATATTAGATTATAACTAATGATATTACAAGAATGGCACTTCTTGAGATTTGGTTAAAAGAGTCTAAGGTTATTGTCGACTTTATTAATAGTGAAAGGGCCACTTGGGAGTAACTGCTAGACTCCTTAAGAAAATCCTTAACTAACATAGGACTCAACATAAAGAACAAATGGCAAACTGATAAAATGTAGGAGAAATTTATGAAAATGGTCCAACCCTTCTATGAAAGTATAACAAATTTTGTTTTTTAGCCAATATAAGTGTTTACACCATATTATCACGGCCCAATGAGGTGTTGCCATGCAAGTGATAAGTCGGTAATAAATAGTCGAACTGTAATGAAAAGATATGGTAATTGGCAACATGCATGCATGACGCATGTCATAGTATGGATGTGGTATTAAAACTCCAAAAGGAGAGATTTTTAATAGAGGCGTTAGTTCACCTAAAGCGTCAAAACTTAATTGGATGAATAACCACCCAAAAATTATTAAAGAAGTTACGTTGCATGCCAAGAAACCCTATAAATAAGCAACAAGCTCACAAAGGACTGGATGACTTCCTCACCAAACACTGCTTTTACACACTTTTATCCTTTCTTTTCCTTTTATTTTTGTTTCTTTATTTACTACATTTTTTTTCAATTCGAAGTATATTGTAAGTTTCTATCAAGTTTATTAAAAGTTTCTTGCCTTTACATATGTTTCCTTTACTGTCTTGCTTTAAGTTCATTTACATTATTTCCATAAATTTCTTAGTGTAATATTTTACTTTCAAACATTTGTCTATCTTTAATTCCAAATATTTACTTTTCATTTAGTTTATGCAATTTACAGTTTCTTTTTTCCTAATTGATTACAATAATTTAGAACTTTCATCGTAGTTTTCATTAAGGAAAGAATAGTCCATCATAATTCTGGCATCAAACGCAACACAATTATCTGATATCTCCACTAGGGTAATATATTTGGTTGATAATTACACAAATCTTGTCTGGCATGCTCGCAACCCTAATTATTAAACAAGCCAAGTGAAAAATACAAAAAAATATTTTTGCCATGCCCGGTGCGACAATTGTGTAGTCTTGTGATTACAAATAGTCAGTACTCATCTAAGCGAGGATGTAACAAAACATATTGGTAAAATTTCTTACCCATTTAAAATATTACTAATTCAGAGCAAACAATGATTGAAACAACTCAAAAGTTGGGGCCAGTGGCTCTCGGTTAAGATTTGAATATTCCAATGGACCCAAGGGCTATTAGTATTCAAAACAGACCAAAAATATATATGCCAACGAACATTAAAGGCCAATTGATCAACTAACTGAACTCAATATTTGATCATTTTAGAAACATGGTACAAAATCTAAACACTGTGATCACCACAATGACTAGTAGGCTCGCATTACCCAATGGGGGGACAACCAGTGGTCAGACATATGCACCATAAATTGGTGACAAGACAACCACTCAACTAAACCCCTACCATCATGTTTATTATAAACCTCATACATGTGAAACCAACTTTAGAAACAATATAAGGATGGAAGGATATCCCAATACCACGGGTCTAGGTATTAGTAGCCTATTAAAAGGTTCAGGAGTACCTAACACTTATCAATAAATAATTTATTACAACCCAATGGGGAAAGAACCTCTGCCAGAAGTAGGATGGACCAGACCACGTCAAAATGATATCAATTTAGGCTTTATAGGGGCTTCGAAATATGGTCTTACTAATAGTCTAGTGCTCTAATAAGAACTCAAGGGGGTTGGGGAATCTGAGGAGGTTGGATAATCAAACTCCTCAAGGATCCCTCCCTTTGCCTTATCAAGCACAATGAATTGTCCCCCCCCCCCCCCCCCAAGTTCCACCACATTTGGTGAAAATAACTCACTTGTTGAACCAAGTAACTACCCCACAAAATATGAAAATACCTAGGGGAGTTAGAAGGAATGATATTGTAGGCCTAATACATGAAATATGTGGACCAATGTCTTGGGGGTGTAGACTCCATTCTATAGAAAACCATACATATAATGGATATTATTATCGTCAAAAAATAGAGATATCAAATAATTGAGTAATCAGTAAAAAGATGAATAATAACAGAGAATGGAGATGAGAGATAATGAGAATACATCCACGAAGTTACCATCTCTAGTTGCACTATTATTGAGATTACAATTAGGGTTTCTTTCACAGCTCAATGATTGGGAGAAAGAGAAAACCCCCCTTTTCTAGTTGATTGACTATCTATTTATAGGTAGTTCATAGAGAATATTTAGAGGACATGTGGACTAACTTTATAGGTCAGGCAGTTACACCTGCATACATGTGCTTATTAAGTAAATAATAAATAAATACCCTTGGATGTCGTGATCACGTTACTGAAGGGAGTGCAAATAACTAACTCATAAAATCCACGTCCCTTTATTCCACGTGACCGGTGAGAAATTTTTAGGGTGTTTTTTAGAGTACACGCGTACAGTGTGAGCAGACATCCCCTCTGAGTGGGATAGCTATTTATGTAATAAGTTGAGTAAATTAATGCCTGAGCTGACCTCCTCCTTAAGGTGGAGTCAAACACATCGTGGCTCCTCCTTTGGTATTATTTTGGACTCTATGTAGGTTGTGACTACAAAGGTGTAATAACAAGCTCCTAAGACTTGATGCATGAGATCTAGGATCTAATGAAGAGTTAATGGATGGAGTGTTTTATTCTTATCGTACTAAAGTGGGTGGTCGGCCTAGGCCAATCGGGTTGCCTTTGTACATGCAAAAATCTTTGAGGACACATGTCGGGAAACAGAAGCATCTTCTTTGTAGTTATTGTTTGAGGGCGCCTGTGCAGATTATCCATACCACCGTTCCAGTTTTTCAACCTTTTGGCATTCTTTTTGTCGTGTACTTTCAGTCGTTTCTTTGAAACTATAAATACCAGCCACAAGTTTCGTTCATCATCATAATTCAAACATTTGCAAAAAAATAGAGAGAAAAATATGGGTGTTATTCAGATTATTCTTGAGAGATCATTTTTTGCAGTAAAAGTTTTCTTTGGCTTGTTTCCTATTTGCTATCCAGTGCCTACCTAAGTCCTTTGCATTCTGTTGGTTTTATCAAGTATGCCTATTTTTGTTCTTATTAGGATTTGATCGTTCTTTAACTTTTTTATTTTCAATCTAATGTTTGGTTGGTGGTTTGTTATTGGTGATATTTGGTGGAAAATTCTGAATTAGATGGCCGTTGAGTTTGTTGCCCTAGGTTTTGCAAGCGGTGTTAAGAGCTTTGGTGTGGTTTACTATTTCAAACTAGGTTTTTTGTCCTAAATTTCCTGTTTCATCTTCTCTGTATTGACATTGGGTCTCTATATTAATGAGTTTTCCTCGAAACATCTAGTGAATTTACAATTTCATTCACGATCTTGAATCAAACTACCCCAAAGTCACTGAAAGGTATGCCCCTTGCAAGTGGTTAGTGCTGAGGATGAATTAGGTCACACCGTTATATGCCAAAAACTCAGTATAGCAGTGGTACATCCCTTGATACTAGTAAACCTTACATCAATTCCCCCTTTTTAGATATTTTTTATATGAGTACCATTGCCCCTCTTCCTTTTGAGGGTAATTTTGTAAATATTGTATCGATATCTGCCATATACCTTGACTCCCTTTCTGACAAGGTTTGTACTGATAAGACCGATGACACAAGGGATACCGATGAAGTTTGCCTCCCCTTTTGGGATCTTCAGGTGGGGTTAAGGTTGCCTCTCTATCCTATTATTCGCTCGATATTGAAAGGTTATGGGGTGACTCTGACCCAATTGCACCCCAACACTTCTAGGACTAACTTAGGGACCATGATGTTTTGGAAGCTAAAGACATGATTTGATTTGACAGGGTACATCTTTAAATATGTTCATGGCTTAAAAGATAATGCAAAATCCCTCGAATAATATTACTTATCCCACTGAAGGACTCAATATATGATGGTTACTGTAGCTCATACTAGTAATCATAGTTGTAAGGGACAATATGTGTTCATAAAGAGGGGCTGGGAGTTTAGGTCCCATGAGCTGGATAAGTCATGTAGGATCCCAGAGAATGGAATGGACCCAATCGAATAGGTAAAAAAAGTTCCTACATTTTTTTCCATTGCTCATTTTTTATTTTATCATTACTAAGATATTATGTTCTGTTATTTATTTTAGTGAAGCGAGCTCCTAATGTTGCAAAAGCTTTGGTCGACCTAGTTGAGTTGTACTATCAGAAGAAGCCCCCTACATTTGAGGAATTATTTTTTATTGAAAAATTTATTGCTGCTAAATACCACACCCTCAGGTGGACTTCGCCCAGTCAAATTTGAGGTTACATTAGAGGGATGTGTGCTGTGAGAGACACATATCGACGCGGGCAAGAACTTTGTTGGTGGAGAGGCATGTTTTGAAGCAGGTACAACATATATACACATATTCTTATTTCGTGTCTCTACTTCAAGTCTCTTGGTTAATTCATTTGCTAATATTTTTTAAGGTGTAGAAAGGTATCCTTTAGAAGAAACGCTAGGAATGGCTCCTCGTCACATAGACCATAAAGTCATAGCCTTGGCTCAGCAAAAGAAAATAGAGGTCAGGCAGAGTCAAGCAGGGGTCGACAAGGCTGTTGAACTTACTGCTAAGGTAGCCGAGTAGGTTTCCTATCAAAGAGAGATAAAAGAAGTTATTATTATCGTTGATGCGGCTAAGGCTCGGTCAAAGGGAAAGGCTCCCATGAACCATTCAGGGCCTACTATTAGAGATAAGAGGACCTTTGATCCACCTGATGTTAAATAAATCCGCAAAATGATAAGGTTTGAGGATAAGGACAAGATGACCCTTTGTAGGTTAGTGGGAGGTCTAGGTCATACCTCTCGTAATGGAGATGTTACTGAGTTTAAATTTGATTTGGATTATAACATTACCCCCGAGGAGCTGAAGGATGAACAGGATTCCATAATTTATCATGCCACTAATGCCACTAACCTACTCATCTATCATGGTCATAGCAGAGTTTTTGTGTTTGTGAGGGGCTATGACCCGGACTCTTTATGGAGGTTAGCTTAGCACAGGCTCCAGTGGTAGTTCTACCTTTCTCTAACCATTTCTACTTTTCATATTAACTATTGTTTTTAGTAGCTTTCATTCTCTTGTCTTCGGGCGAACTTAACGTGTACAGCTCTCAGAGATAAAGTGATGCTGAACCACTATGCCTTGGAAGAACTGTCTACCGAGAACAAAAGGTTATAGCAGAGTTTTGAGGGGGTGTTAGGAAAGTTAAAGGTGAAGGACAACTAGTTGATGACAAGGACAACCAATTTGAGCAAGGGCGAGGAGGAGGTTATTACTCTCGAGAAAAAAATATCAAATTGATGATGCCACTATCCAGAGTTTGAATGAAGCCCTCGTAGCTGTCCAGAAGATTTTGAAGAAGGTGGAGCAAGAGAAAAATGTTATGGATATTGAGTTATAGAGTGCTCGGGATGCCCTTGCTTCCACTAAGGCGGTGGGTGTCCAAAAGCACAAGTCTTCTGTTGAATACAATATGGACTCCGTTGGATTTTTCTTAATTGGTCAAAAAGAGCTAAAAAAGAGGGTGATGACTCATTACCCTGACATCGCTGAAGAAGTGGGAAAGTGGTAAGGGGACGACGAATAGGACACTGCCTTAGTTGGGGAAAATGGTGATGATGCCCTAGTGGATGATCCCTTACCTACCCAATCTACCCAAGGATCTTCCAATCCTTGTACTCTTTCTACTTAAATTGATGTGAAGATTTTCTTATGTTGTATTTTTATTTTGATCTTTTTGATGATATTCGGCCTTCTTATTGTTTTGTTGGGGCCTTGAAAGAAAAATGATACAGTATTTATGAAATCATCTTATTTTGTATCCACGCAATTTAATTGAATGGAATTAATCATTTTTCTTATCTTCCTTATTGTAAAATACTTGTTGAAAGTTTTAAGGCTTTGCAAGTTTAGGTACAATAGTAATTGATGGTTCTTGTTTCGCGACTTGTTGGGTCATATAAAATATGGAAACCTTTTTTCACGACTCATAATGTCATACAGTGGTTAGGTCGAGCTCCTTGTTCATAAACTTGTGATCAAATGTTTGTACATAGGGAAAGTTTTTTTGTTCGTGGTTTTCTATACTTAATAGAGCCATACAGTTCCTTTTTGTGACTTGTTTGTTCAACGAAGTCATATAGTGTTTATCATGTTTGTGACTTGTTTATTTAATAAAGTCATTCGATGTTTGTTCTCTTGGTGACTTGTTTATTCAACGAAGTCATACAGTGCTTATTCAGTTTGTGACATTTTGTTCAACGAAGTCATTTAGTTTCTATATTTAGGTATGTGCACACATATCTTATTTCGAAAACAAAATATGAAGGCTGAAATCATCATTTATTGATACGAAAGTGTTGGGTACATAACTGAAGTAAATAGGACATTACTGGTAATATTTTTTTTGATGCTTTGAATTCTAAGAATTCTTAAATTTCTTGACCTCCAGTTTTATAATGTGATAAGTTTCAAGTCTCACCACACTAATAATCGAGTAGGGACCAGGACAATTAGGATTAAGTTTTTTGTTCTTCATGATCACTTTCTTATGGATATAGTCCCATTCCTTCAGGATGCTCGGATTGACGTACAGGTTGTAATAAGGGGCGATTCTCTACTGGTAATTGCTACACGCGGTGTTGCATTCACCCTAACTTCTTCCACTAGGTCGAGATCCAACATTCTCATCATTTTTTTGGGAATGGAAGTTGAGGACCCTGTGACTGAGGAGTCCTATATCAATGGGGATTATCACTTCCATACCAAAAGCGAGCATATAAGGCGTCTCTCCCATTATTTTCCACGAGGTTGTCCTGTAGGCCCAGCGTACACTTTATAGCTAACTGATCCAGTTACCCTTCACATCATCAAGCCTCTTCATGATTACATCTAGGAGAATTTTGTTTGTGATCTCGATTTGACCATTGCACTGTGGATGTCTCAGTATGGAGTGTATCTTTCGAATATGGGATCTGATGTAATAGTCTTCAAAGTCCTGATTATCAAACTACGTGCCATGATCTGTGATGAATGCATAGGACATTCCATACATACATATGATCATTTTCTAAATGAACTGGAACACTCTCTGATAAGGCATCTCGACCAGGAGCTTGACCTCTACCCATTTGTTTAGGTAATCTACTGCCACTATCAAATATTTGAATATCCCTTTTGCCCTTGGCAGTGGGTCAACCAAATCAATCCCCAACATTGAAAATGGATAAGGAAACATGATCGGCATTATTGGTACCCTCGGTATGCGATGGATCTTAGCATACTTCAGGAATTTATCACACTTCCTTGCGTAGTATTCACAGTCATCCTTCATGGTAGGCCAGTAGTAGCCTTGAGTTGTAATACACTTCTCTAATGACCTTCCAGCAGAGTGTTCTTCGCAACAACCTTCATTTACTTCATTAGCCAACTTCTTGACTTATGTGGGGTGAAAACATCTATGTAGATAGATGATATACCCTCTTTTGTACAACACCACATCTTCCATCATCTGATCGGGTACTTTGTAGAGTAACCCCCTGGATTCCATAGGATTCGAGAGGAGCTCATTGGTCTCAATGTACGCTCATATGGGGTCCATCCATGATGGTACCATGTTTACTTCCATCAATCTCAGACCTCCTCCTTCTATACTCCGGTGCGTCAGTATCTCAACTGGAACTGTTCTTCTCAAAGAGGTTCTGGTGGCCGAGGATAATATGTCCACGGCATTGGCTTGGGCATTTTTTGACATAGGAATCCTTATAACTTTAACTTCTGTAGACCTCTCCATCCATTACCTTACAATGGCCAAGTATTTAACCATAGACGCCTCCCTAGCTTCGTAAACTGCTAGTATCTGGTTGACATCCAGTTGGGAGTGTTTGTGCGCCATATTTTGGTCAGCCCCCAAGGATGAGGCTAAACCAAACCTAACTATCAAAGATTCATACTTTGATTCATTATTGGAGGATTTGAACTAAAAATGCAGAGCGTATTCCACATCTATCTCATTTAGTGTTGCAAATATAATGTCAGCACCACTGCCTGCCGATCAAGATGATCCATTGACAAACAGTTCATATACAATGTTGTCTTATTTGAAGTTTGCCTCTTTAATTTTAAGGATCCTAAGTAGATTCCTTTATGACTCATCATATTAGTTTTGGTCTTCTTATGATGAGGATCTATTTCCAATGTGAGTCTACTATACTTTAATATAACTAAGCTCTCTTTTGGGGAACTCTACGTATCTATCGAGCTCTCTCCTCAGGGAGTCTGATCTGCTAGCTTCTCATCATAAGTGAGCTCAGCAATGAAATCCTCTAACCATTTCCCTTTAAGGGTTGTCCTGGGCTCATATTGTATGTCATACTCTCCCAAATCCACTGCCCAAGCCATGAGCTGGACATATTTCTCTAGTTTGTGCAGGACGTGTCTCAAAGGTAGATCGGTGTATACCACAATAGTGTGGGATTGGATGTACGGTTTTATTCTTCTTGAAGCTTCCCTTAGTTCCAAGGCTAACTTCTCCATTTAAGGATACCAAATTTTGGCTCCTTAGTACACCTGGATGGTATAGTAGACCGATTTTTGGACCCCTTCTTCTTGCCTTACTAGTGTTGAACTGGCGGTTGTTTCAAACATAGCTAGAAATAAATATAGATTTTCTCCCGCAACAGGTGTTAATAAGAGTGGGGGTGAGCCTAGGTAATCCTTCAACTCTAGGAAAGAGTTCTAGCACTCTTATTCTCACTTGAAAGACTTTCTCAACACTTTAAAAAAGGGCAGGCATTTGTTTGTTGCTCTAGAGACAAACCTATTGAGTGCTTCTACTCGTCTTATTAGTTTCTGCATATCTTTATTCTTCGTGGGGCACTATATGTTGATCAAATCTTATATCTTATCAGGGTTGGTTCTATACCTCGATGGTTGATAATGAAACCTATGAACATGTCTTCTTTTACTCTAAAAATACACTTTGTTGGGTTCACCTTCATCTGGTGCTTTTGCAAATGTCAAAAGTCTGGCCAAAATCCTTGATGTGGTTGACTATTGTCCTTCTCTTTTGTGAGAATATCAACTACATATACTTCCATGTTGATGCCAATTTGATCCTCGAAGATTGTGCTCAATAGCCGTTGGTAAGTGGCTCATGCATTCTTGAGACCAAATGACACAACGTTATAAGAGTAAGTACCTTTTCTAGTTATTAAGAACATCTTCTCTCTATTTAAGGGCTTTATCCTGATCTGGTTGTATCTAGAATAGGCATCCATGAAGTTGAGAAGCTCGTGGCCTGAAGTTGCATCCACCAACTGACGAATCCAAGGTAGTGGATAGTGTTCCTAGGGGCTTTCCTTGTTGACATCAGTGAAATCAACGCACATCTTCCACTTGTCATTATTTTTTTGCACCATCACTATGTTCACCAACCATTCCAGATAATTGACATCATCAATAAAATTCGCTTTTTGGAGCTTGGGGACCTCCACCTGGATGGCAAGTTTCTTCACGGCATCAAAGACCATTCTCTTTCACTTGAATGGTTTGAATCCTTCCATTAAACTCAACACATGGGAAATGAAATTAGGATCTATACCAAACCTATCCTCGAGGCTCCACATGAACATTCTCTTGCACTACTACAAGAAACTTATGAGCTCCTAGTTCAAATACGGGTCTAAGGACGATCCGATTTGGACTGTCTATTCCAGATGGTCGATGTTAAGTGTAATCGTCTCAATTTCTTTAACTTCATGGCCCTTGACCAGCCTCATCTTGTCTCATGGATCAATAGTCTTAATCTGTTAGGTGTTTACCAATTTCTTCTGCTCTTCTTGGTCGGTCGAGGTGAAATAACATTCGCGTGCCTCCACTTGGTTATCTTTGATGACCTCTACTCCATAATAAGTTAGGAACTTTAGACATTGGTGCACTATTCATGGAACAACCTCGAATTATTTTAGCTCGATCCTTCCCAGTATCACATTATATGCGAACTCTATAAATTTATTCAAGATAAAGAAATGAACATTCAGTTCGATAGGTTAGCCCAGTGCCCACTATGCCCTCCAACTCCACTATTATCCTGAGAATTCGATTAGGGGGCGGTGGTATGGCATTAATTTTCTATCACGAAGCTTTAATCTCTGGAAAAAATATAGAACATAATGTCTGCGGAGCTGCCATTATCCACTAGTATTTCGATAACCCTTCCTTCATAGATCATCATAGTGATGACCAGTGGATCATTGTGTGGATACAACACTCCGGACATGTCATCTTTAAAGAATTTGGTGATCAGCTTATCCTTATTCACCTTACGTGGACATGTGTCCACATCAGCTATCAGGTTGATCTCCCTCACATGCACACAAGTTTTGGCCTCATTCAAATAGACCTTCCTTTCTATTAGGTCTTCTGCCCCATTAGCATCTCCTCCGATAATGATATGGCATCCGAAGGATATCATGATGATGTCGCGTATAGGATCTTTGGTCTTTTTGGGTAGGTCTAGATAATCCTCCGATTAATCATCCATTTTTCTCTTCTTATCATCTTTTCCTCGCGGCACGGCGACTCTGATCGTCTTCTAGCCTTGAGCTCATCAGGATCTGGTCGGCCATCCTTATCCACATACCTGTACAGCTTTTCCCTCCTGATTAGCCCATTGATTTTTTCCTCCAAGGCCATGCAACTATCAGTGTTGCGATCATGGTCTCTATGAAACTCACAATACTTGTTCTATCCTGCTGGTGTCTTCACCTTTCCTGGCCACTTGAGGTCCTTACCTCCCTAAAATTATTCTAGAATGTGGTGTATGCCGACCATGAGGGAGGTGTACTCATTGTACTTCTTTAGTTTCTTGACCTTCCGATCCTTCTGTTCCTTTTTGTCAGCGGCTTTGCGGGGCGCTGACTTTGGGTGGTCTTTGGCAACTATTGCTTCCTCTGTGTTTATGATTTTACTTGCATTGTCTAATTATGTCATCACCCTAGTGGATTCCTTTCCTAATGTCCATAATAGTTTTCCTAGCTTTAATCCGCTCATTAGCGAAGTTATGGTAGTCTTCTTGTTATAATCCACCGCCTCCAACTTCTCATTTTTAATGTCGGTGATATAATCACGAGTGCTTTTGTCGGCCTTCTGCCAAACACCAAGAAAATGGGTCACTCTCTTTTGTGGATTTGCGTCAAAGTAAAATACACATTAAATAGGTCAGCCAAATGCTTAAAATTGTCTATTTGTCCCCTTGGCAGGCTGTTGTACCAAATTTGAGCAGAACTTGTGATTGTACTGGAGAAGGATCGTCATCACATCTCGTTGGGGATGGAATAAATGTCTGTAGTGACTTGGTACTGCTTGACATCCAGGACTGGATCTATTTTCTCTTCATACTTCGGCGTCATGATCGATGGATTTAATATATCCAGGGTCGGGTATGCCAAAATAGATGAGATAAATGGTGACCCTTTTGTGAAGTCCCTTTGCAAGGGATTCTCAGACTTTTCCATCTCACAGAGGCGATCCTCCAATCATTGGATGGATCCCTTACATGGTTGGTTATAATCCTTGTTTTTTCTTCTAGATGTTTTTAAATTCATCCTCGAGTTTTGTCAGAGCTCTCTTGATGGGAAGTCTGATCAGATTCAGTCGATGTTATAGTATATAGGTGAGAGCCTCTGGTGATGGATCTACCCAGACCATCTCTTACTTATATGCGACCATGTGATACCACCGTTTCCTACTAGAGATTGCGATAGGGGCCCATTCGATCAAATGTCGAGCCTCTGCTGCGCCTTTCTAGTGCACTAGGGCGCTCTTTAGAATAAGATTAATTTTCAAAATGGTTTGTTGACTGGATGGAGGATGTGGATTGGGTTTGGTAGGATCGATCTCGTTGCGATCCAATTCACTAGAAGGAGCTAGCTTTTTTTAGGATTCCAAGCTCAGCCCCTGGGGTTATCCAAGGCTTCCCTGTGATACTCATGCCTTCTGTCTTTATAGGGCGCTAGGGGAAATTGGAATACCCCGAGTCCTCCTATGCTTAGTGACACCCCTGGGTTAGGAGTGATGACATTATAATTGAGTTGCACTTGTACATCCTGATGGGTGTGTGTTAAGTTCTTTACACTTTCCGGCAACACGTCCTGCCCCTTGTGTAGGCCCATTAACAAACTGTGAGGACGGGCGGTGTCTAGATTTCTTCCATACGACTACTTTCAGGGTTATCCGCAACTCTCGAGTATTTAGGGGTGGTTTTTCATGAAAGAATTTAGGTAGGAATCATAATGGCTTGTCGTGTTGCCATAAATGACGCCAATTTGTTATTAGGAAAAAGATGAACAATAAGAGAGAATGGGAGTAAGAGACAATGAGAGTAAAACAGGTTTTACATGGTACGGACCAAGATGGAAACCGAAATCTATGGAGTTACCCGCTATACTTTCACTATTATCAAGATTATAATTAGGGTTGATTTTATATCTCAGATGATTGGGGATAGAGAGAGAGAGACCCCTTTTCAGGTGGATTGGCTTTCTATTTATAGATAGTTCATAGAGAATATTTAGAGGAAAGATGAACTGCCATTATAGATTAGGCAGTTACACTAGCATACACGTGCTTATCAAGTAAATAACAAATAAATACCCATGGATCTCATGCTAACATCGCTAAAGGGCGTGCAGATAAAAAACTCATAACAACCATGTCCCTTTATTCCATATGACAGGTGAGAAATATCTAGGGTGTATATGAAAGTACATGCGTACGATCTGAGCAAACGTCCCCACTGAGTGGGACAGCTGTCTGTGCAATAGGCTGAGAAAATATCTGAGCCGACCTCCTGCTCAAGGTGGATCTAAAAACATAGTGGGTCCTCCTTTGGGAATATTTTTACACTCCATGTAGGTTGTGACTACAAGGGTGTAAGAGATATATAGGATTGAACTCCCTAAATGTTTCAAATTTTCAACCTTTTCCCTCTTTTTAGTGGATGGAAGTCAATCCACTATGGAACATAATTTCAAATTCAATAGTTAGAGTGTCGATGTTGTCACACATGAGTATATCAAACTTCATTTTTTTTCTAGTTCATATGCTGATGCAACCTTTACATAGTTCAAAAGTCTGCCACCTGATTTTGTCCAAAATTGGCAATAAATGGAAGACACGTTTCACGCAATATTATTCCGAACTAAGTCGTAAGTCATTATGGTTAATCCATCTAAGATAAACCAAAATCCCGGTGAAAAGGCTAATACTTTCATAAATATATTTAAGAGGGAAAGGAAAAAATGAAAAATACCCTTACCTGAATCAAAGTTTGTGAAGCTGGCACAAAATGTTCTTGAATTTAGACTTCGAAGGAAATTTGATAACACTGAATTAAGAGACTTGGTAGAATTAACTGTCAATGTATCCAGATATAAAGCTCTTCTAGGAGCATATAATTAAATAAATACTTCTTCCTTCAAACATAGTATAAGGATCCTATATATGAAATAGATGTTGTAGACATCATAAAAACTTAAAATATTATTTGTGAACTGTTATTTCGAAAGGCAACAATAATAGAATATTTTGCACCTAAATCAAAAGGAATGATATAGAAATATTCAATTGACATTTCCAAGGCTAATGATACTCTTAACTATCCCGTAAAGTCTAAAATGTTAAAATCACCTAATGATGCAAAAAACTAAATGAATTGAAAGGTGATGAAACACCTATGAATTAGGTATGGGGAATATTAAGCTGAATTGTGACAGTTGGTGGCTTCAGAGGGAAAGCAATGGCAAAAGAGTAATAAAAATGGGAATAATGGTTATGCAACCAAAGTTCCAATGCTTGAAAATTAGGAGGAAGTTAAAAGTAAACAATCTAGCAAGGTTAGACCATTATTTGGTACTTTTTATCCCCATGCAATGATAAACTACAAAAAAGTATCTAATAAATCATGTCTAGCTTCAAGGAAACCAAATTTCATCAATTTGGGATAAACTTCGGACTTACAATGGTCCTAAAATCAGTCTTGGTGTGAAAATGAGCACCTAATTGGTTTGTAATACAAGACCTAAAGGTAACATAACAAATCAATGATATGCCAAAGAGATCAAAAGCAATCATGCATCAACAGGTGGCTCCCGCTATGTGACATGTGATATAGTAACCCATGCCAAAGAAGATGGAATGAGAAGTGACGATCTCTCATACTCAATAAAAAGGATCTAAAGAATGTATAAGGCATGGCAATAGGACTTTGAGATTTTACGTACCAATGGATCAAAAAGATTTTCCTCTCATTGTCAGTGCCAAATACAAGATCCAATATGACACCATAAGTAAGAAACTCCTCTTTAGACCTGATGGTGGAAAGGATCAAGGAACTGGACAAAGGCTATGAGTCTAGATGGGATAATTCATCTAAATATAATTCTTCTGATGAAGAAAAAAAAGAATAAATGAAGGAAGTATATGCCATAGTTACTGAGCAAGAAGTGGGGAAGAAATAGTTCATTTAGTCTAGTTCCTTACCTCAATAAATGCTAATCAATACAGTGGTAATCCTCCCAAGGAGGTTCGAAGTTGAAGAAAGTCAAAAGGTAACTATCGTGGAGTTGAATGAAGATGAAAATTTAAAGGTAGGGAATTTTGATCTATATGTCTCTGCTCTTGACATTGTATATGGGTTCGGTAAGCCTACTAAAAACATAACTAACCATATTAATCCCTTGTTTATTAAAGAATGGATAAAGGAGATTTTTATCAATAAAATATTTGTATATAATTGTGCCATTATTAACATAATGCCATTTGATATGTTATCCAAAATAAATAAACAAAATACGAAACTAGTTCAGCCTCAAATAATTGTCTAAAGCTTTGAAGGAGACAAAAAGTCTACCAAAAGTGTATTACCGGTTAACACTAAAGTAGGAACCAAAAAATCCAAAACACCTTTCTTTATCATTGAAGGAAAACCAAGTTTCAATTCCTTATATGGAAGGGATTGGATTCTTTCTAGCAAATTCATTCATTCTTTTATGCATCATAAATTACTTTTAATGAAAGAAGATCGACTTATGGAGGAAGTAAAAGTAGGGCTCTACTAGCAAAAAGTGGGGCCAATGAAAGAAGAGGCTTTGGTGCCAGAGGCATTATGAGGAGAAGTCACAGATGAAGGTTGGAATGAGTTAGTTTTAGGCATGATAGGGCCGACTAAAGAAAAAATAGTTATTTAATCTACAAAAATAACCAGTGAAATTGAATAGGATAATAGAAGTTTGACCATGGTTTTGTATAAGATCATATATTTGCAGTTAAGTGATAGAATTAGTTAAGGAAATACCATAAATTGGGTTGATTATGTGTTCGAATAAGATATAGATAATGAAGTTTCTCAAGACAGTGGTGAATTTCCAGGTCCTCCAGTAGAATGTGATGAACTTATGGTGAATTAACCGTATCCCTTGATAGAAATCAATTTGGGAACCAAAAAAGCCTAAAGAGTCACCTACATCAGTGCTAACTTAATAAAATAAGACTAGCAGTTAGTTATAGACCTTTTACACTAGTACACGGACTATTTATCTTTGTAATATGATGAATTACCTAGCTTGGATAGGAAATTGGTAAAGCATACACTACCAATTAAGGAGGGCTATAAGTTTATTAAACACTTACGAAGGAAAATGACTCCAGAAGTCACAACCAAGATTACAAAAAGAAATAGAGAGGTTATTAAAGCTTGGGTTCATTCGAACTTCTAGGTATGTTGAATGGATCTCTAATATAGTGCCAATAATTAAGAAGAATGAAAAATTGAGAGTGTGCACTAATTTTGGAAATCTAAATGCATCTACTCCAATGGATGAATAAACAATGCCAGTAGTGGATTTATTGGTCGATAGATTTGTTTATTTTGTTATCATGTCTATGATGGATGGTCATTCTGATTATAACTAAATATGCATAGTTGAAGAGTATGTGGATTAAAATGCTTTGAAGTGCCCAAACAATTTGGGAACCTTTGAATGGATTAAAATTCCATTTGGTCTAATGAATGTAGGATCAACTTACCAAAGGATAATGAATACCATTTTTCATAATATGGTTGGAACCTTTTTGGAGTGTTATATCGATGACATAATTATTAAACCAAAATTAATGAGTGTTCATATAACACACCTTAAAAATCATTCTGGAGAACGAGACTCTACAAACGTAAATTGAACCGTCTAAAGTGTGATTTGGAGTTTATGCAAGAAATTTCCTTGGATATTTGGTGCGCCAAAAGGGAATCCAAGTTCATCAAAACAAGTTTGGAGCTATAATTGAGAGGACATCCCCCAAGAATATAAAAATTACAAAGATTCTTTGGACAAGTCAATTTCCTTCAAAGATTTATATCTAATGTAATGGGGAAAACTAAAGTATTTCCTCGTTTCTTGAAGGAAAAAGACCAAGAGGATCTAGATTAAAAATAGCAACACGAGAAATCTTTCCATGCACTCAAAAGATTCTTGGTCAAGCTAGATATTTTGGCACCTTTAAGGAAAGATAATCCACTTAAGTTATACACTCGTGATGCATTCATTGAAGTCATATTGGCCCAATAGTATGAGAATTACAAAGAAAAATGCTTGTGAATGTAAGTATTAAGTAATGGAAAAACTATGTTTAACTTTGTATTTTGCTACTATGAAATTAAAGTACTATTTATGCCTATATAGGTTTTTTGTCATTTTGATGTTTGATGTAAAAAAATATATATTAATATAGCCTATGCTAAGAAATAAGATTAGAAAATGGGTATTATCCTTATCTAAGTTTTTCCTTCACCATGTGCCTCAAAAGCCAATAAAGGGCCAAGTATTGGCTTATTTTCTAACAGATCACCCTTCTGAAGATGAATTGGATGGGGAATATGAGACATGTTATGTATCTCTCAGCCCTTGAAAACTATGGTTCGATGGTTTGAAGATTGAAATGATGTCATGTACAGGGATAATTATTGAATACCCTGAACATAATAAAACAAAACATGTATATAGGTTGGAAGAGGAAACATGTTCCAATATCCAAGTGGAATATAAGGTTGTAACCATGGGCCTACGAATCTTTTGAAGTTGTAATGCTTTAGTAATAGAGTTTTTTTGTGACTGGTGAATACAAATGTGTTCATAATGGTCTAATTTTATACAACCTCACGTTTTAAAATTTATGATATAAATTCGTTAAATTCGTATTGAATTACATTCCAAATTTTCTAATTGGAGAAGCTAATGAGATTCCTCATAAGGCATAAGGTTTTAATCTAGATGATAAGTTCAAAGAAAATCTAAAGATTATTTCTGATAAAAAACTTTTGTGTATTTTTGTCGTTGCTTGAAATCTCTCTAATCAAAACCTCAAATACCTACAACATATAATAAACTAAAGTGTAGTGGTAAGTAAGAGAATCAGTCCAAATCTAAGGGTGAAACATACAAGAGAGGCATGCAATTTATTTGTTTATTATTCTCTTTTTTGATTTTTGCTTTTTCTATTTTTTTTTAGCTTTTTCAAATATTAAAACAATATTTGAGATGTGGTGAAATAAGACTAAACTAAATCAAAGATATAAATAACTAACTAAAAAGAATAAGTTAAGATACTAATTAAATATAACTAAATAAGAATCTAAAATATGAGAATGGTGAGGAAATAAAACTGAGGACTAACAAGGTATAGGATGACACCATATATTCTAGTTAATTAAAATTAATTAATTCATTAAAATTAATTATCCCAAGTTAGTATCCAAATCACAAATCAACTCTCGTTGCAAATGTAATTTTGACAATAACATTTTAGAAAATTAAATTTAACACTCCAATAACTCATGAAATGTAGATTCAAACATCATCTAACAAATCATCTGCTAAGATCAATCAATTAAACTAGTTTAAATAATAAAAGAAAGCATAGAGTTGAAATTAAAGTAATAATACCACACTTGAGAAATCCCTATCTCTAGTTCAAATCTAAAATGGGTATTATAACTAGAATTTCTATATTCTCTCGAAAATCATTTACCCTCTCTCGAGTCGTAAATTAAAATGTAAGGGTGCAAAATTAATCATCAAAGGGACATTTAATCTAAATAAACTAATTAAAATGGATTAACATCAAATAATTGGTCATCCAAACCTTGAAAGGGAATTTAGCCTAACATTATATTCAACATGATGAACAAATAATCAAAGGCATATAAAATAAAAGAGTAGAGAAAGAGAACAAATCTTTTACAAGTTTCCTTGAAATTAATAATTTGAACTCTATCTTCTTCAATATAATTCAATCACTCACAATTAAATATCACAAATTCTCTAAAAAAAAGTAAAAAATAAAATAAAACTATTTACAAAATATTTTTTCCATAATTTATTTTCTAATCTAAACTATCTCTCTTCTTCTCCAAGTCTCTCTAGATTATCCCCAAATGAACTTTTGGGTCTTCATTTATAGTGAGACACATGGAACTAAGGGTAAATTGGGTAGAGATAATAGTGAGCATGGGTTGAGAACATGTGCATGGCAAAGGTGTGAGGTAATGGTGAGAAAAAATCATATTTATTAAAATGTTATTTTGGGTATATGGTTCAAAGGAGTTAGTTGGGGGGTAATTTTGGAATTGGGGACATAAGGAATTTTAACATGTGAGGGTTCTTTTATTTGGTTTTTGGTTTTTTGTTTTGGAAATCGGCAGGTGATAGAAATCATGTAAGGTTAGGAAAAAATGGGAGATGTGGGAAATGGGTTAAAGGATTGGGAGTTTGGGATTGATTTGGGTTCGTTGGATTTGGTTTAGGGATGCCTAGGAGTTTTCGGGTTTAGGAGGTTTGTATGGCTCGAGTCAGCGTTGGAAGGATTTGAACTGGGTTGAGATGGGTTGGCAGCTAGGTGTAGTTCCAGTTGGAGCAGAGGACATGCAACGGGTATGGGGTTGGTTCGAGTTTTGAGAGGTGGAGAGGTCGAGCAGGCCCAGCTTGGACATGGGTTGCGGATTTGAGAGAACGAGTTGTGCGGGTTGTCGTGGGCTTCGGGTTTATGGCGATGGAGATGGGTAATGGGTATTGGGTAGAAGGTGTTTTGGATTTGGTGTTGTTGCTATGGACTTATGAATGGGGTGAGGTTGGTTGTGGTGTTGATGGAGGATAGAGGAGAGAGATAGGGTATTGTTGGAGAATATGAGATGGAGAGGGTATGTGTGTGTGTGTGTGTTGTGAGGGTGTATAGTAATTGGGTGTGTGTGATTATGTTAGCGTGTAGGTGAGTAGATGTGGAGAGGTGTATGATAAAGGGTGAGGGTGAGTGTTTAGTTTAGGTGTGAGTGAGTGTAGGATAGTGTGGAGTGTGTGTGTGTGTTTAATTTGTGACCCTAAAAATAAAAATAAAATTAAGACACAAGTGAAAGCGTAAAAATAAAAATCTAATTAAAATGCTAACCTAAAAAAATAAAAATCAAAATTAGAGAAATATAAAATCAAAAAACAAATTCCTAGTCTAAAAATAAAAGACTAAAAATAAAATAATACTAATAAACCTAAATTAATAAGAAATAACAAAACTAAACTAATACTAAAAAACTAAAAATCAAATAAAAATAAAAATTAAATAAACTAAAATGCACACCTATAAAAAATATAAAAATAATAAAAACACACGTGGCACACAAAAATAAAATATAAAAATAAATCCTAAAAATATATACATGACTCAAAACACAATATAACATAAAAAATAAATAAAAATGACAGAAATAAAAATTTAGTAAAATAAAATAAAATAAAATAAAAAGGAACAAACCAAACACACACGGGGCTCGAGTGATAGTTTTGAGATAGGATAGAGAGGGTGTAGGCTTGGGTAAGATACGGGACCGGAGAATTAGCTCCATATGATGTGCATTTGCCTTGAAATAAGCGTCGAACTTTGCAAACCGCGATCAAGCCTGTACAATAAATAATTACGCGCGTAAGACCCAAATTGTCGAGAATTAGCAACTAAAATACGTTTATTCGGGATATAAATATAACACTTTTGGGTGCTATCACACCACCCCCAAAAAGAACATTGCTATTCCTTGAGAAAAATATAAAGAGAAAGAGAAAGATAAGAAACCAAAAGTGTACCACTTTCGCGGGCACTTACGATTGCACTTAGCATGTGCAACAAGCCTTTAGACCTATAAGCTGTTTTACAGGATGAGTTGCGTAGGGAATTTAACCACAAAATTCTTTATTTTCAAACGGTAGTCAATCTCTTATTAGAAATATAATAATCGCACAATCCATCATGAGAAAAATATTTTGATAAATACAAGCTAGAATGCATAAAAAGAATAGTTATGTGAATACTCAAGGCACATCCTTCCTAGAACTCAACGTGTGTAGTGTGAATCAGTCAAAACGGGTCTAGTATCATAAGAATAATTCCTAGATTTTCTTTTCGAAATTAACGCTTCAACTTCAAAATCTCACTGGATATATCTCTCTGAGATGAATTCTGGATATTTGGGTAATTCTATTGCTCTTGTGTAAGGGGAGGTGAGTAAATGTAAGCAAGTTCAAACGTCTCACACACATATAAGAAAGAACGAACATTTAGAAAGAAAAATGATCTCATGAAAGAATGCTAATCACTATATTAGAACATCGAGTTATTCACCTCATAGACTTTCATTTGCCTGAACACTAGGGGGGAACATGATTCATATGGGTGAGGGGGAAATGAAATGAGAAGGATATGATATGAGGTAAAGTATGATGGATGCGATATAAGAGTGTATGATACTTTGATCACATATGTCTTTATTACAAAAGAACTAACTATAAACTTTATTTTTCTTTTCTTTTCTCTCTTTTCCCTTTTTTTTTGTTTTCGATTTTTTTTTCAAATTTTCTTTTCTTTTTTCTTCTTTTTTCTTCTCTCTTTCTTTTTTTTTCTTTAATACTCTCATTTTACATTTGGAAACACTCTTTTTCTCAAAAAAAATTATGGATGATATATAAATGGAGTGATAAATGGATGGTGTGGGGAATATGTAGGAATATGGAAGAATATGGTAAATGGTAGGTGTATGGATGAAAATTTGGTGATCGGGACAAACTTCAGGACACATATTTCTTATAACTTGAAAGTGATGTCGTTCTCAGTGATCAAGCCAAAACTTTATGAAAAATAATGAGATCGTACAACGAATTAAATGTATACCCAAAGGAAGTTGAATCAACTTGTGACTCAGAGATTGTGTAAAACACTCTGAAAGGGTTAAAGGCATAAATCCCACAAGCTAAAGTCTCTACTAGTGATCCTTAAGGTTCTCTTGAGAATTATAGTACTCTTAAAGTCTAAGCCGTAGTGACGTGATAAGTGCACAAATTTTTGTTGGGTCTAGAAATTCATAGTGCAAAATGCCTTGATCCGTATTACATAAGCTATTTATAAAAAGATAAATCCTCTAGCTTGATTCCTAGACTTAAAAGATGGATGATAGAAAATTCATGTCAATGAGTGAGATGAAAGAAACTGCATGAAAATTTTAAAAATAAGGTTTTAAAAAATCAAAATTTTTCAAAAGAGGTATGATTTTGATAAATTTCCCCACCCCCAAACAAAAAGGAACATCGTCCTCGATGTTAGGTAAAATTATTTTTAAAATTAAGAGAAGAAGGGAGGAAAGAGATTACCAGAATCAACCGCTAATGAAGTGGACATATGTATCCAAGAAGAAACCTGAATGAGTGATAAGAAAAAAATGTTTACAAGTCAATAAACATGGAAAGAAGAAGGTGATGTGAAACACCACCCCCAAACAGGATGAGACTCATATAAGAAACAACAGGCTACCTCCTGATAGCGCTAAGTTAAATGTCTTCAACCAGACAGAAAGGATCTCACCCTAAAGATAAGGTCTATAAAAGCACGGGGCAGCAGAAAAATGGGGTGATGAGGATCACCCCCAAACAAGACTGAAGCTTCAGTATTGTTGGATAAAGGCTAAAGGGGTCAATGCACTTGTATGGAAAATTACATCACATGATGAAAAGCATCGGTGCACCATGGGCGAGTGGGTATTAAGGTAATGATGAGAAAGGCATGGGAGAATGAGCATCGATCACGGTCCTTATTGATCCAAAAGGTGAGGGCAAAAAGGGCCCTGTAAGCATGATGCTCAAGATGGATGGGGAGTGGGGATCATATAAATCACACGCCCATGCTATAAATGGGCGATGATAATGGTCACACCGTGACATGCCAGGGAGTTATTGATGGGAAAAATCAACACCACAAGAGAGTGGCGGGAATAGAGTAACAAGATCGGTGTAATGGAAGTGGAGAGTAGCACCACAAAAAATCTCATAGAT
Organism: Sambucus nigra; assembly: GCA_949130495.1. Taxonomy (NCBI): domain Eukaryota; kingdom Viridiplantae; phylum Streptophyta; class Magnoliopsida; order Dipsacales; family Adoxaceae; genus Sambucus; species Sambucus nigra. The sequence goes on from OX422213.1 coordinate 118,850,579, forward strand.
GCTGGAAGGTGGTTTTAGGTTGGGATCCAAAGATATGGATAGAAACATGGAACGTTTAAGCGCAAGATCCAAACCAGGTGGTGGGGTAGAAGGGACAATGGGTGGGTTAAGGGGTGTATCGAGTGGGATAAATGGTGGGGAAAGATGATCCAACTCAAGTGTAGGGGACAGACACTCGTCGTAAAGGAATACTCACTAGAGAGTGTGGTATCTCAAGATGGATTGGTCAATTTCTCCATAAGAATATCACCGATGAATGGGGTGGTTGGTTCAAATGAGGCACCATGATTAGAGATAGGGGAGTCACTAGAAATATTAGGCTCAAAGGGAGCCATGCATGGTGGAACATGATCCATATCGGGAGAAGTAGAAATCATCTCGGATTCAATATCAAGAAAATGGTGAGCAATCGTAGCCGGAGCTAACCTAGGATGAGTTGGTTCCTCGGGAACACACCCAATGGGATAAATAAGTGTAGACTCAGACATTTTTTTAGATTTATCGGTAGGGAGAATGTGAACCTCAATGGTGGGTTTTTTTTATATGACGGGAGCAAATCAGTCTCACTAATAAAAGGTAAGTCAACACAATTGCCAACTGAGGCCCGGACCATGGAATGGTCTCAACTTTAAGATTCTTGGGAGGATAGGGTTGGTCACACTCAAAATCCATTGCACAAGACGAATCATTATCACTCCACGTGGCTGCAATAATGGGTTGACTTGAGGGGAAATCCAACTCTCTCGCACACTCAAATTCATTAAGGCGTTGTTCAAGCCTTTGAAGAGCTTTATTTTAAATTTGAGTGTCTTGCTCTTGCTCGATAATAAAATTTTGCAAGAAGCTTTAGAGAGCAAAGGTGCAGGATGGTGGTGGAGTGACGGGTGGTGGAGGTTGAGGTGGACACAACTCGCTATGGATAAAACTATATGGGGAATACTCAAAGGAAGTGTGTGGAACGGGGTCAAGTGTGTCATACATGGGAGAAGCATCACTGTGAGAGATAAATGGTTGATAATAGTTGAGTGCGTAGTGAGGGAACTGATCGAGAATGGGTGCACTTTCACTACACCAAAATGGTCAAATTGGCACCCTTTAAGCACTTAGCCTTGTCACGGTCATTGACCGTGAAAAGTCCGTGACAAAGGCTTGTCACGGTCATTTGTCACGGACTTATCACGGTCAATGATCATGACAATCCTATGAAGTTGTCACGATCATTGACCGTGACACGTCCGTGATAATTCTGTTAGTAAAAAACCCTCCCTCTTTTTTTTTCCACGAGTTTGTTCCCTCCATTTCTCTCTCTATATATAGCAGCTGCTCCCTCTCTCTCTACAACTTTGGTATGTTTTCTCTCATTATTTCTCCTCCATTTATATATATGTGTATGTATATGTGCGTGTGTGTATATGTGTGTGTGTGGTGTATATATGCGTGTGGGGTGGGGGTGGGGGGTGGAGGGTGGAGGTAGGAGGGCTGGGGGAGGGGAGGGGGTGTATGCGCACGTGTGTGTGTGTATATATGCATGTGTGAGTGTGTGTATATGTGCGTGTGTATGTATATGTGCGTGTGTATATATGTGTGTGTGCGTGTGGTGGGAAGGGGCAGCGGGGGGAGTGGGTAGGGGCAGCGGGGGGAGGGGGTAAGGCGGGGGGGGGGGGGGGGGCGAGGGGGGGATGTATATGTGCGTGTGTGGGTGTATATGTGAGTGTGTGTATTTTTTATTTAATTTTTTATTGGTTTATTAGATATTTCCCCTCATATTGTAGTCCCATTGTAAAAGAATTGATTGATTTAATATTGATTGGTTGTAAAAAAATTTTGTAAATTAATAATTAGTGCCCCTTTCATATGCAAGTAGGATTGCCCCTCATTGTAAATTAGAAAATTAATAAATGTACACTTTAATTGTTAGTTTAATTGATGAAAAGAATTAATTGAGTAGATGACTTAGAAGGAGTACAGGATACACATTTTTTGTTGCCATTGTGGTTAGATTATAGTGGATCGATGTTGGGTTGGTCAATTTTAAAAGTGGCATGACCACTGGATTATTGTCCATATGGGGGAGGGATTTTTCAACTTTTTTTTTAAAATTACTTTGTATAATGAAAAATATATATATAGTATGATAATTAAATGAAACATACTTGAAATTACATATAGTGCGCATAGATACTAGCCTTCTCGTTCTTATGCATACGCATTTAATAGCCCTTAGACCCGTTCGAGAGTCATTACCCCTGTAATGAGATCTCTCGAATTGTCCTGTTTGGACAGTTTGGGAATGAATAATATCTGTATAATAATATTCTTAGTGGCTTAAAGTTTTTACTTTTGGAGGAGGTTATGCAGTCGTATCCTAATGTTCTCTGGGTACATACTAGATTGACAAGTGTGACTGTTATTTCAATTGATCAATTGAAATAAAACTCACACTTGCCAATCTACGTCGTGTACTTGGAGAAATACGGAGATATGCTACCGAATTTTTCTCAAATCATAACAATGTGCATGAGTTGTTAAGTATATTACAGAAAAATGCGGTCTTAAATGGGATAGCACCACTCACCCTTTGGAGGAGATGGATGAAATATAAATTTCTATTATAAATCGAATTTGAAAATTGAAATTTAAAAATCGAATATAGATAATACATAATTAAATGAAACATACTATAAATCTAAGTTTTGTTTATACTAATCCATGAATATACGCTTCTTACCTTTAATAGGTGATTAGTTGCGGTAGCTGTGATGGGATATCCGAAATACAAAGAGTGGATGGGTTAGGGATGAGCTATTTATTTGTTCATTTCAAAAGGTTAACCAAGTGTTTTACTCATAGTATATCAACAAAGAGCCGTGGTGAATTGTCTTACACGCGCCAAAGCATATAAATTGTAGTACGACTTGGCTTCTCCTACCGAATATCAATCCATTTTTTATGATAACCTGAATTTGAAATAAATTTTTAATTTGTAATAAATATTCCAATTTGTACTTTATCAATCCATTTTTAATTCTTTTAATTGATTTTCACTTTATCATTTTCACTCTTGTGTAGTGTGTGTGTGTGTGGGCAGTAGGGGTGGGGGTGGCGATGTTTCGGATTTTTAGTAATTGTACATATTATGAGCTAGATGCTCTTGTTTTAGAATTCAGAATCGAGGTGTTAAACAGTAACAATTTATTTGGCTTTGTAGTAATTGTACATATTTTCATGTCTTCTTCTAATTCATTTTGATTTGTACTAATAACAATATTTTTTACATATTAAGACGAGGATGATGATGTTGATTGTGATGATGTCGTCTGGGCTCGGTGGTAGCTAGGCTCCCTAAATATGGCAAATTGGGGATGGCCATCGAGAACAAGACGGGGCTATTAGCGAGATCCCTCGAGCTAGTAAAGACGATTATCGGCCCGAGGTACACTAGTAGGAGGGAGATTCCAAATGAGCTCAAGGTAGCTATTTGGGTGGCACTACAGGTAATGAATTTATATTTATATGAATATTTCAATTTCAATTTCGATTTCGATTTCATTTTATATTTATATTTATATTTATTTGCAACTAACATTGAATTTGTTGGACATGAACAATTCAGCCTGCATCCAAATCTACGCGATTCCGTCTTGGAGCAGTTGAGGGAGAAACACAAGACGTGGAAGAAAAATATGCGAACTCGATACTTTGGGAAGACCCGAGAGTCCGTTATCCAAATGCGTGAATTCGTCCCCCCGAAGAAGCCGATCTCATTGTCAAAATGGTAAAAGTTCATTGACAATGAGATCGGGGAGTGATAATTGGCATCTCGCCAATCGGGGAGGGAAAATTAGGCAAAAAATACGGATGTGCACTACTCCGGCCGGACGTCTTACGGCGAGGTGGAGCATAGGATGATGGTAAGATTTAATTTTTTAATAACTACAGAAATATATTATTCTTCCTTATTTTACTTTGCGGGGCCGATACTAATTTTCCTTTATTTTATTTCAGGGGACAGGGAGTGGCCCTGGGGGTAGGCCACATAGGCTTGATACTTATGTGGCTAATCGAAAGAAGAAGGGGAAGGATAAGGAGGTGTCCCCGAGCGTCACGTCCACGATTGTAAGCAATCCGATAGTTTATTTTTTTATTAGTTATGTTATAATTTTTTATTTACGTATTTTACTAATCATGTGCTTTTTATCGTTTCAGGAAAAGCTAAAGGAAGTTCATGAGTCGCAGTCTAATGCCGACAAGGCATCTTTGTCCACAGACGCACTCAACTAAGTGCTTGGCGCTGATCGTAAGGGGAGGACAAGGGGGTGAGCTCGCGGGTGGATAAATCTAGGATCATCGGATTGGAGACGAGCGACATCGGGTTGGCTCGAACGGTGGACTCGCATAATGCGAAGCTGTCCCATTTGGTGGCGACGTTCTAAGATATGTAATCATTCATGAAGCATTCGTTGAGCAAAAATCGTAAGGGGAAAGGGAAGGAGAAGGTGTTGGAGGAGGAGGTGCAAGATGACGAGGATGTGGACCTCGCTACTTCATCGACGACACGTGCGGACTTTGATGATCCACTCCCGTAGTTGCCTTCCTTCAACTGACCGATATCAACACTTGGTTGGCCGAGCATGTTTTTACTGGACATATTTGATGGCCAGCGGATAGGGCGGGGGTTGAGGGACCTGAATACCGTCCAGGGTATGCCAGTTTATGGACGTCTACTTCAAGACATCGAGTCCAAGGTGCTCGTCACGCATGTGATACTCGGGAAGGAGAACTCCCCCTTGTGGTTGCGTGAACAATGCGGCACGATGTATATTGTTGGGTGTGTCAATTCGTATATCGTGTGGCCTACTCACCTCCTCAGAGATAACCTTACCCCAGACATTTAGTGACATTATTTCAATTGAATTGTTGTTTTAAGTTGTTACATTTGAATTATATTCAGATTATATCGTGATGCATATTGTTTTCAATGTATATTTGCATTATCTCTATTTTATTTGGATATATAATGTTTGAAAAGGTACAACGTTGCTATAACAAGTACAAATATACTGCTGGACAATGGCAGTGGCCATACTGCCCAGCAGATTTTTTTTCAATTCTGCCCAGAATTGTCACGGTCAATAATCGTGACAAGTACGTGACAAAGGATGATAGTCACGGACTTGTCACGATCATTGACTGTGACAATTTTTTAGCATTATCACGATTTTGTCACGGTCCATAACCGTGACAAAGCTTGTCAAGGTCAAGGACTGTGACATGAACGTGACAAGTCTAATGAACTTGTCATGGTCATTGACCGTGACAAGTTCATGACAAAAAAAAATTTCACCCCCAGAATTATCACGGCCATTGACCTTGACAAGTTTAACTTGTCAAGGTCAATGACCGTTACAATTCGGCTGATTTGGTGTAGTTTTGATTGCCCTGACGACTGTTGGAACGTGTGAGGATCCACAACATCAGGTTTGGATTCGTATTGCATGAAATGGTGATCAGGCCTACACGAATAACTAGGATACTTGATTCATATCGAATATTGTATATTTCCTTCCTTTGTCTTTATTCATTCTAGCACATATACGATCCTAAATGCCTATAATTATGCTCATTAACTAGACAACCTTGGATTTAGATATATACATGCTTTGTAGGGGTTAATTGTGCTTTTGTAGGTATTGGAACGCTAAAAGTGAGAATCCATTGCATTTCACAGAAGTTTCATCATCGGATGCTACTTCAAGGGTATTTGAGTCAATTTACATTTCATCTTTGGAAATTCCACGGATGCATACTGCATTGAGTTAGCGTCGTGTGGCCGCAAACGGTACATCGTTTGGAGTTCGAATGAAGCAGAAATTTCCATTTCTGTAATGGACCTTTCCTCCCCTTTTATGGACCAAATAAGACCAAGAAATAGAGTACCGGTCGACCGTGGTTAAAGGCCAATCGATCGTGATTTTGGGTTTTGCCTTGGATCGAAGACAGTGGGCTTTAACTTAAAGGTGCGGTCGACCATGCCCCTACGACCGGTCGACCGCGTATACCATATATTTGTTGCTTCGATTCTTTTCTTTTCTTTTTCTTTTATTTCTTTTGTAACTTACTATATAACCAATTTTGGTTTCTATTTTTAGATATAATTCGTTTTTTGATAGTTTAGGTTAGGGTTTGGGGGTTTGAGAGCTCATTCACCATTTCTTCTTGGTTTGACACCCAATTAGGTTTATAAGTGGACTATTCATCTTCCCTCTCCATTAATATAGTTTGTATTTCATTAATTCTTGGTTTGTAGTTAATTTACATTCTTTCATAATTAGGTTTACATGCTTTCTTTCCGTGCTTTCTAGTGTAGCTTTATTTCGTTTATTTACCGCATTTTTAATATGCTTTCTAGCTAAATTAGTCTAGGTTGTGTAAGACGGAACTCATCCTGGGTTGACATGTTGCTTTGCTTTGGTGATGGAGTTTTACGGTTCTATTTCGAGTGCGTTGTCCTAGTTATTAGGCATAAGAGATTTGACGTGGTATATCATGTATACTCCATGCTTACGACCTTGCGTACCTAATTTTCGGGGTATTTGTTGACGCCAAAATCATATTAGGCTTTTATGCGAATTTATGGTGTGACAACTCTTAATTTAATTAACTGTTGAAAGGAGACGCAATCTTAATAACTCGTCGACCCATGTAACCATTTTATATTAATTAACTCGGGTGAGGGATATTCGACGCAACCTAAAGTTTTTATCCACTTTGTTAATCTAGTTTAAATACACTCGCCTAGATTAATCATTCCCATTTGTGCATCTTTTCCTTTTTGTTTATAAATATCTTTTACACTTTTATTTAGGGATATTAAACCTTATAAATTCTAGCAACTCGTCTCTCTAGATTTTCCATACCCCAACTTAGCCGCTATACTTACCCGTTGAGTGTAGTCATAAGTTAAGGTTTTTGTATTGAGGCGGTGAACAGAAAATAACGATAGGCATTTGACACGCGCCACTTTTCACCCTCGATCAAAATGGCGTCATTGCCGGGGATGAGTTTGTTTTAGAATTTATTTGATTTAGTATTTAATAATATTTTCTTTCTATTTGTATTTTTTGCCTAACATTTTTGTAGGACTTCTACATTTGAGCGCCAAGAACCGCAGGAATTTTTCGCGCGCGCATCTACTTTGTGGAATTCGCCATTTCGAACCATTTTTGGGGTAAGCATGTCTTATTCCAATTCTTTCGGTAATCATTGTTATAATTCTCAAAATTCCCGTAATCCTATGACTTTCGGTCAATATTTAGAGTCCCAAAAATTTACAAATTCAAAAATGACTTCGGGCGAGTATAACGAAAGTCAAAACTTGGGTTTTTGGAATTTTGATGATGATGATAATGATTTTGGGCCTTTACCTCCTTATATAAGAATTTTGAAACGAATTGCAATAGTTTTCTAAATTCCTATAATAATGAGTTTCAGTTTAAGTCCGATGGTAATTTTCAAAGTTCCCATTTTCAAGAATCCGCACCTCGGCCTATGCCTTTTGGTTAGGTCTTGCGCATGCTTGAAAATGAGAAAATTGAAAATAGTTATCGCGAAGAAAATCGTTTTGGGGAGCATGAATTGAATTTATTATTTGAATCCGGCGACGATTTTTTTTCCGAGACTTTTGAATTCGAGGAATGTTTTGAGCCAAATGAGGACTTTGTGCCTAGTTTGGAACAAACCATTATTGACTTAGCCCACTGCATAATATATATTGAAAGTGAGGATGAAATGGACGTAATATCGATTTGCAATGAAATGATTTCTTCTTTGACCCCCAAAGAAGAACATTTCATTGAAAATGATCTTATTTCTTTCGAAACTCCGTCTTCAAGCAATGATGATGAATCTCTTGAGTTTAAATTTCTTTCCTCACCATTTTCATTCTCTATTATCACACTGTCACAAGTACCAGATGATTTGGTTTCAAACATTAATGTTTTAAAACTTTTCGCCGATGACGAGTACTTGATCGAGTCGCCTTCCACGATCGCATCTTTGCCTTTCTATGCGTCACCACCCATTCCAATTTCAAAATCCTTGGGAGGATATTCTGCTTTTCTAGGTCCCCACATGCTTTTGTCACCCATTCAATCCAAATCCCCCATCGTCCCTCCAAAACTTTTAATTGGCGATGGTTAATTTCTTCCACCATACACATGCCTTCCGTTGTTCAAATAAAATTCATATTTTTCGGAAGGCATTCTTGAGAGTGAGGATACACCGGTCACCCTCCAAAGTCAAATCGTTTTCATGGTAGACCCTCACCTATTTAGACTTCTAGTGTATAGTTAGTGTGAAGCCTAAATAGTAGGTTGTATATAGTTAGCTTTTTATCATTTCTTTCTTAAGTTTTTCTTTCTTTTAATTTAGTCTCTTGTAATTAGTTAAATTTTTGTTATTTGTTTTTGTTATGCTCGGTACTAACTTGTTTTGTAGATTCTTTGGACTTGTTCGTATAGGGATCGCTCCAATTTTGGGTAATATCGATATTTTCCTCTCTTTAACCTTGTTCTTAATTCACAATGAGGACAATGTCAGGTTTTAAGTTAGGGGGTGTGGGATATTCTATCCATTTCTTTATTTTGTCTATGTTTTTGCTCACGTGTTAGTTACTTAGTATGCTTTTCTTAGAAAAATTAAAATTTTCAAAAAGATTTTCTTTGTTTTTTCTCCTTTATTGGGCATTTTGCCTTTGTTTCCGATGACAATTTCAATAATTGCCCGATCCAATAGACAACTCAATGATGCATGATCTCGATTTTAGAAGTTATTAGACTTTAGTCCTAATTATTGATATTATGAATAACTTCATGAATTAAACGTTAATTCCATGAGCACATGCATTTTTCTTGCTTTATTGATTTTGTTTATGATTTTCATAACTCGATAATCTTTTCTTGCAGTGTATATACTTACACTGAGTAAGCTTTGTACCTTTCGTCGTTTGTAAGTGTATACACCCATTCTTTCCTCTTTGAAAACGTTGAATTCGTTGGTAATCTCTCTATTCTTCCATTGATCGTTCATTAATTGAGTTTATATCTTGAAATGTGTTACTTGATCATGATTTTCATATATTATTTTGACTCGAGAATTGTATAAACTTAATGAAATGATCATAGGCAATCTTTGTTATATCACCCATGTTAGCCTTGACCTCAGCTTAATTTTTTTCCCTTGTTAACCCCTTTGAGCCTAAATATTAATCTTTCATTTCATTACCCAAAATCCCATAACCAACTCCGAATTGGAGTGATACACCATAAATACACCTTCCATATCTTTGTTTGGAATGTTACATGGGATTGAATGATGTTGTTGTCTTGCGGTTGCAATTTAGGCATGTGAGAGTGTGAAAAGTAAAGAAAAGAAACAAGTGAAAAAGAGAAGAAAAAAAGAAGAGAAAAACAAAAGAAAACATGAGAAAAAGAAGAAAAGAAAGAGAAAGAGAAAGTTGTAAATGTTTTATAGAGTTCAACAATCTTTGATTACTCTCCCGATTGTTATATCGAATGCTTATTTGAAAATTATTTTCTAATTTTCGATATTTCCCACATTCTTCTCATTATTCTAAGTTTTCATCACGAACACTTTGAATTCGTGCATACATTCCTTTCATTTCGTACCCTAGTTAAACCTACATTACGACCCAATTAAAGTCATATGTGATCTTAAGTAGATGAAATTTGAAAGTTGAAATAGTTTTGATAATCTGTGAAAATGAATTTCACCTCTTTTAATGAGCGGTATCTTTCATTGAGATTACAATTTTTCATTTTATATATAGCGTTCTTCATTTGTGACATGTGCGCGGCCTATTTTCCATTTACATTAACTCTTTATGCCCGTATGTCCCGTGTGTTACCTCCCTGTTTCGAGTGAATTCGCCTGATGAGTGTAATTCCCGTGAGGATTGAATGTAGGCTTGCTTTAATGCTTATCTGGTTTATACAAGTTTTTGCCAAATCACACTTTTAATGTTCTCGCTACCCTCCCACATTGTAAGGTTTCAATTCTACGAGGTGCATTCTATAATGTTAATGATTCAGAATTTTGTGTGAATTCATTCACTTTGCTAATAAAGCGTATGAAGTCTTGTTCGCTATTATTGGGCTTATCGCATGTTGGTTTGGGCATATTTTGAGGAAACCATATGATGTTTGTGGGTTTCATCCCTGAAAACCCTCACGAGACGACACTCGTCCACTAGGGTAAGCTAGGGGTTTAACGACTTATTACATATGCTAAATGCAATCGTTCTCCCTACGAAAGTGGATATTATATTTCGATGCATATATATGTCTTGTAGTACCTTTTGTGGACTGCTTTTGTTTGTTTCATTACTAGGGACTAGCAATGTTTAAGTTAGGGGGTGTGATTCGTATCGAATATTGCAAATTTTTGCCCTTTATCTTTATGCATTCTAGCACTTTTATGGTCCTAAATGCCTATAATTATGACCATTAACCATACAACCTTATATTTGGAAATATACATGCTTTATAGGGGTTAATTGAGCTTTTGTAGGTATTGGAACGTTAAAAGTGAGGATCCGTTGCATTTCGGAGAAGTTTCATCGTCGGACGCTACTTTAAGGGAATTTTATCCAATTCAAATTTCATTTCTCGCTCATGAAAATTCAACGAATGCGTAGCTCGTTGAGTTAGCATCGCGTGGCCGCAGTCATTTGGAGTTCGGACGAATAAGATATGGCCATTTCTGTAATGGACCTTTCCTCCCCATTTTATGGACCAAAGAAGGCCAAGAAACAGAGTACTGTCGACCACAATTTTGGGTTTTGCATTGGATCAAAGACAGTGGGCTTTAATTTAAAGGCACGATGAACCGCGCCCCTGCGACCGGTCGATCGTGAATACCATATATTTGTTGCTTCGATTCTTTTCTTTTCCTTTTGTTTTATTCATTTTATAACTTACTATATAAACCAATTTTGGTTTCTATTTTCATATATAATTCGTTTTTAGATAGTTTAGGTTAGGGTTTTGGGGTTTGAGAGCTCATTCACCATTTCTTCTTGGTTTGACACCCAATTGGGTGTAAGTGAACTATTAATCTTCCCTCTCCATTAATATAGTTTGAATTTCATTAATTCTTGCTTTGTAGTTAATTTACATGCTTTCACAATTAGGTTTACGTGCTTTCTTTCCGTGCTATCTAGTGTAGTTTTATTGTGTTTATTTACCGCGTTTTTAATATGCTTTCTAGCTAAATTAATCTAGGTTGTGTCGGATGGAATGCATTCCGGGTTGACATGTTGCTTTTCTTTGGTGATGGAGTTTTACGGGTCTATTTAGAGTGCGTTGTCCTAGTTATTACGCCTAGGAGATTTGACGGGGCATATCATGTATGCTCTATGCTTACGACCTTGCGTGCGCCATTTTCAGGGTATTTGTTGACGCCAAAATCGTTTTAGGCTTTTATGCGAATTTAGGGTGTGACAACTCTTGATTTAATTAAATGTCGAAACGAAATGTAATCTTAATAACTCATCGATCCATGTAACCATTTTATACTAATTAACTCGGGTGAGGGATATTCGACGCAACCTATAGTTTTTAATTTCTTTGTTAATCTAGTTTAAATACACTCGCCTAGATTAATCTTTCCCTTTTGTGCATCTTTTCCTTTTTGTTTATAAATATCTTTTACGCTTTTATTTAGGAATATAAAACCTTATAAGTTATAGCAACTCGTCTCTGTGGACTTTCGATACCCGGACTTGACCGCTATACTCACCCGTTGAGTGAAATCATAAGTTTAGGTTTTTTTATTGAGACGGTAAACAGAAAAAAATGATCGCCGTTTGGCACGCGCCACTTTTCACCCTCGATCAGTACTCACACAACTCGGGATTGGATATATCTTGATAATAGGCCATGGTGGGTTCCGAAACAGTGTCATATGGATACACATGTTCCATGGTGGGGTTATAGGGATATGAAAGGTAAGGGCACTCATGGGATATGTGGTCGGCATAAGAACAATGGGTGCACAACAAAGTATGTGACACATCGACACTTGACACCGAGTGTGATGGAATAGGAGGTGCGTGCATAGATGGTGCAAGAATATCAACGGTACTTGTGAGAGAGGTGAGGCCACTAAGGATATCATGAAGAGACGGCTCGGGATCACTCTCACACATGTCGCGTGTCAAAGGCAAATGGCCAAAGTAGTCTTGTAAGGGACGTTCTTCGGCCATGATGAGAAAAATATATTTTGGATTTTTATAAAAATAAAGGAATAAAAATTTTGGGATTTTTCAGAAAATAAAGGAAAAAATTATTTTTGGATTTCTTTTAAAAATAAAGGAATAAATTCTTTTTCGATTTTTTTGTGGAAGAAAAGATGGTAAAAAAATGGACTCTTGAATTTGGAACGAACTCACTAAAACCGACTACAAAAAAATTGAATTGGACACACACAAGTCAAGGATAAATCCTAACTAGCGCATAGCCAATTGATATCTTCAAAATTTAGTGCAAGGGTAGTCAAATTTTAATTAAGTCCGCGGGCGATAAAAATCACGAAAATTATCTTTGTGATTGCCTTTGCAAAAATATTCTCCTATTGGGTTGCCTAGTTGATTGATTTTAAATTTAATGATGGCTAGGGTAGCACACAAATGATAAGCGAGTGAGTCGGGTGATGAAATCCCTTCTCATGAATGATTGGGTGTAGGTCTTAATAATTTAATTCATCACATCATTTGAAAATAAATGTGATAAAAAAATCAAAAAGAGCATATAGTCACACACAAAAATTGACTCGCTGACAGGAGAGGCGCGAGGGTTTAGAAATGTACCTCCCACGATTTTTATGCCGTGGGGCGCGAGGGTTGGTACGGCTCGGGTCAGCGCTGGACGGATTTGAACTGGGTTGAGATGGGTCGGCAGCTAGGTGTAGGTCTGGTTGGAGCTTAGGATATGCAGAGGGTATGGGGTTGGTTCGGGTTTTGAAAGGTGGCGAGGTCAAGCAGGTCCGACTTGAACGTGGGTCGCGGCTTTGAGAAGTCAGGCTGCGCGGGTTGTCGTGGGCTCCGGGTTTATGGCGGTGGATATGGGTAATGGGTATTGGGTATAAGGTGGTTTGGATTTGATGTTGTTGGTATGGAGTTATGAGTGGGGCGAGGTTGGTTGTGGTGTTAATGGAGGAAAGAAGAGAGAGCGGGTATTGTTGGAGAAGATGAGATGGAGAGGGTATGTGTGTGTTGTTAGGGTGTATGGTAATTGGGTGTGTGTGAGTGAGTATGTTAGTGTGTAGGTGAGTAGATGTGTAGAGGTGTATGATAAAGGGTCAGGGTGAGTGTTTAGTTTATGTGTGTGTGAGTATAGGATAGTGTGGAGTGTGTGTTTAATTTGTGGTCCTAAAAATAAAAATAAAAATAAAATTAAGACACAACTGAAAGCATAAAAATAAAAATCTAATTAAAATGCTAACCTAAAAAAATAGAGAAATATAAAATCAAAAATTAATTTCCTAGTTTAAAGATAAAAGACTCAAAATAAAATAATACTAATAAACCTAACTTAATAAGAACTAACAAAACCAAACTAATACTAAAAAATAAAAAATAAATAAACTAAAACGCACACCTATAAAAATATAAAAATAATAAAAAGACACATGACACACAAAAATAAAATTTAAAAATAAATCATAAAAATATATACATGACTAAAAATACAATATAACTTTAAAAAAAATACAAGTGACACAAATAAAAATTTAGAAAAATTAAATAAAATAAAATAAAGGGAACAAACCAAACACACACGGGGCCCAAGTGATGGTTTTGGGAGAGGATAGAGAGGATCTAGGCTTGGGTAAGATATGGGACCGGATAATTAGCTCCATGTGATGTGCATTTGCCTTAAAATAAGCGTCGAACTTTGTAAACGGGGATCAAGTCTGCACAATAAACAATTACAGTAAGACCCAAATTATCAAGAATTAATAATTAAAATACGTCTATTCGGGGTATAAATATAACACTTTAAAGTGGTTATCAATTTCCATTTTCAGTTTCTCACCATTATGTCCCTTGGTTGAAGTTAAAAACAGTGATATTCAAGAAGAATGGAGATAACCATTAATTAAATATATAACTGAACTAAATATAATGGTAGAAGGAAAATAGGAAAACGCGTGAAGAACCTCCAGACATCAATGGCTGAAGGTGGATACTCCAAGTGAGGAAGATTGGTGAGAAGGTCGTGATTAACGTACTTTTCCAAAACTTTGAAAGCATCACTATCTAAGGTATAAGGATGAGAGACGAGATCATGAAAGGGATGGGAGATAAGACAGTCTTAGTAACCAGGGATTCGAAGGCACCCACGTCAAAGTTGACCTCAAACAAAATAAAACGATTATACATACCATTATAAATAACCTGATATGATGGTTGGACAAATGTATGGGTGTAAATGCCGACTTGACCGTACCTAGGAAAGCCATAAGTGGTATAATACCAAGAGGCCAATACATTCGGATATTCATTGGCGGAGGGCTGAAAATGATAAAATGGATTGATAGAGAGAGACTAAGTGTAATCTCCCCTAAATTCATGATTGAATTATGCTTATTCCACTTGAGGTAGATACTCAAGGGGAAGATGGTGCATATGATAAAGAAATGGACATTTAAATCGTCAAGAGGAAATGTGGGAAAAGATATATAACTAACTAATATATGGTGTTTATCATCAATAGGCTTTTTAATGCGTTGAACAGTATCCTTAATCTCAATCAGTTCCTCATAGACTTCAGACTTATTAATCGCAGAAAAAGATTTAAGGGTTTTGACAAAAGGAAAGTAGAGGTGTCATCATCCCAACCCCTAAAATCCTAAAAATGAAATTCTATCATACATAGTAGGCTCAGAACGAAAATATGTAAGGATTTACCAGCAAGAAACCCAGACAATATGAGCCCTGGGGAAATAACCGGTTCAGAAGGGGAGTCACATTCAACTTGAGCGATAGCATCCCAAGAACCCCAACCATCACCACTGATGTGGTTGATATTATTGGGAAGAAGAACAGGGTAAATGTCGTGAACCCAAGGGTCTTCATCCATGTGATACATGACACTATATTCAAAAGTACAATTGTAGCCACCACTGTTATTTCCCCAAAGGAGGCATTTTTTACTAAAGAGAGAAATGAGGCAAAAAACTTAAGAGCTCGGAGTAGAAGACTAAAGTGATAGTTGAATGAGTGCAATGATGTTACCACAACCATAAATCGTGTATTTATGGAGAGGGGCAATGTATTACCCCAAATTTTTCCACATATAAAAATTGAATAGTATGTGTCCCTAAGTGACATGCCATATTTTTTCCTATATATAAATAGAACATTACGTGTGCTTGAGTCACATTTGAAGTCACAACTTACTTATACGTATATAAAAATATTATTTTAAAATAAAGAGACAATAATACGTTAATAAATATTCTGATTATGTTTTAAGTAAATTATGACTAATTTGGATAATAATTAGTATATATGTTATTTGCTATCATTGGTTATGAGGATACGCATTATAAGGGTTAAAAGTATTTAAAACGATGATTTATTTGACTTAAAATGTGAATGGGAGACTTTTACACTAGTTAAGGGGCATTTTCGTTTATCTACTTAAGACCTCAAATTAGGCCCAAGCCCAATTAGGTCTTTAAAAGCTAGTATTGAACCATTACGAGTCTTATTTAACACAAAATGAAAATTGGGGATCTGAGAACTTGGAGCAAAAAATGCTAAAAAGGAAGAGAGAAGATTTTGAAGATTTCAGCCCTAGTTCAACACCAAGTTAGTGGCCAATTTAATTTGAATTCTCATATAATTCAATTTTATGTGAGTTATACCTATTCATTTAAAATCAAACCCTAATTAAATGATTATAATCTTATTTAGATGATTTAAATAAAGTAATTTCGTAATTAACCCAATTAGAAATTATTTCGGAATGATTTGTCATCATTTTGATTCAATCTTCCCACAATTTAATATTTTTTATTAGATCTTGAATAGGTTCTGATTTGTTAAGATAATCCATTAAAAATCCTAGGATCTTATGCATATTATGTAGTTACCTGAAATCAAATTGTTAAGAATTGTAATGTTACGATTTTGAGGGAGAAAATGGGTCTTATTTTGGTTCTTGAACTTTAATTAGGACTTTCATGATATAATTTTATTCAAATCATATTTTGTAAGTGGTTACATTGTTTATATATTATATGAATCGTATATGAAGGTTTTTTGGTCTTCAAAAGAGGTTTGAGATGAATTTGGTTGAGATGGAGAAGAAAAACCACGTAACGTGCATTTTTTCAGAACAATAATGAATTGATCGATGGATGAAGTTAATCGATCGATCAATGCTTCAGGTATTTTCAAAATTTTGCGTACTGTTTTAATTTACTGATATTTATTTTGTTGTTACCTCTGACCTAACTTAAGATATGTGACTTGATTTATTGTTTGATTGGGATGACTTCAATTTAAGATAATAGAAGGATTTCTTGTTTACTTTTAAATTAAATTAAAGTGGATGGATTTAGTTGGGTACTGAATTTCTTGATTGAGATCGACATTATTTGTTGTGTTCTTTATATAATGCATACCATGCATGAGTGCTCGTGGCGAACGTACTAAAGGCGGGGCCCCATATAAAAAGGGGCACGTACGATTAGGACCACTTGGTACCTAGGTGAGTAGAGGATATAGCTTAGTCAATTTTCACCCCTAGGTCACATGTCTAGGTACCGATGTTCGAGATGAATTACGGGGATATTTCCTTTATATAGCCTTGGGTATGGTAAGTTATATGATTGATGGGTAGATGTGGTGATTTATCCCTTTCCATGATGAGGTTTTAAGTTCATGACGAACTAATACTATACTTAGTATGAACAAGTGATCCCCCACTATACCCAAAAGGGGGTTTGTCACTTTTCACCAACAAAGGGTTGTCATAGTTAAAGACCTTGACAAGGTTGTTGCACGATCATTTTAGGGTCAAAGACATGACAACTATTATTAGTTTTCATGGTCTTTAACCTTAACACAACCATGATAACAAAACTAAACTTTAAAACCCTAATCTTATTATGTTCTCATCTATTTCACCATTCTCTCTCTCTCTCTCTCTCTCTCTCTCATACACATACACACACACACACACACACACTCAAGCGTTTTATTGTTTCAATAAAACCCATTTATTGTTTCACCAAAACGATTTAGTCATTTGTACAACTCTATTTGTTGTTCTCAAATAGATAAAAAGAATAAAATCGATTTCAAGGTTCCAATCGATTTCAGGGTTCGAATCGATTTCAAGGGTCTACTAATTTCAATGGGCGCTTTGTACCAAATCTATTGAGACCATTTTTTATTTCAAGGGTCTAACGATTGAAAGGTTTCAAGGGGTAGTTTGTACCAAATCGATTTATACCTAATCCGGTATGATTTCAACCCCAATAGGTTCCAATCGATTATTGCTACTGATTCATGTTAATTTGGGTACAACTTAAAAGAAAACCTAACTCTTAAATGAAACTTAACTCAACTCATGGATGATCGTGAAAAAAAATAGTATATAGGTAAAAGGAAAAAATGCAAACCTTCTTAAAAAATTACTTTAAAATTTGAATAATTCAATATATTTTTGCATTATTTTTTGCAATTTCCTTACTTTTTGGTTGTGATTCTAGCAAATGGTGATCATATTTTTGTTTGGAATTCTTGAATTGTTGTTGACTTGTGAATTTTAACATTTTGGTGGCCAGTGTGTTGGTTGGCCCTAAGCATTTGTATCATTTAGGTTGTGGATTCCTGTTTTGCAATTTAATGACCCTATTTTATGATTAGCAATTATTATTTGATACTCTTTGTCTGAATATGAATTCAATTTATTTGATTTGATACGAGTTTTATTATTTGTATTTTTATAACTGATAATCGGATTAGTAAATGGGTTGGATATGAATTATAATAATTCGATCTTCTTAGAACATCACTTCATTTTCTCTAGTAAAATACTAAGATATTTTAGTATTATTAATTTGATACGTTTAATCTGTAATCCTATATGCCTTTTGAAGGAATTTTGATCTCATAACTACTCTTACAATTATACCTCATTTTATTTAAATTAATATCAAAACTATTTTGATTTGGTTCAAATACCAACATATTCATATGTAGTTTAGAGTTTTAATGAGCATGCATTCTCAACTTATTTATATAGTTTCCTTTTCAACGTTTAACAGCCTCAATGGTTAGTGTTCTTTCCTCTTGAGGTCAATTGAACAATTGAATAAATTAATGCAAAAAAATCAATCATTGTGTAATCTTATGCATGTTTTAGAGATAGCAATTCCTTTCATATGACAATGTTTGTCTAAACTATTTCGCACACCCCCCACTAAATTCATACAGGGTTAATAATGTAACTAAATTAAATTGAGGAACCCAGGCTTAGAATCGTGGGAGAAGTTTTGTCCGTAAAATCGTGGGGAGTGGTGTTATATTTCTAAGAAAAAATGAAAGTAGAAAACCAACATAACTAATGAAAAATAAAAAATTAGATAACTAGAAAATTATATTTCCTTGTGTCATTTTTGAAGTAAAACATTTACTGAAAAATAAATTTTATGAAATAAATTGTGCATCCACCGCAACCCAAGTACATGAACTGCATGAACCATTTGTCTATAATTACTTAAATGTAAAAGGTGTTTGTCACGATCGTGTCACGGTCAAAGACCGTGATAATGGTTGTTCGTTGTCACGATCTTTGGTCCTGACACGACCGTGACAACAAAAACAAAATATAGCCCTATCAATTCAGGCGACAATTTAATGTTTTATTCATTTGGATTTGTTCAGTTTTTAGGTTTTTGAATCGATCTTGGTTGGTTGGTTAGTGAATATGTTACTTTGGATTTAAATCAATCTAAGCATTATTTCAATGACCGTGACATATCTAGAATATGAAATAATTCTTAGATTATAACTATTCAAATTATTTAAAACAATTACTACTTTGGTTTATGA
This sequence comes from Sambucus nigra, assembly GCA_949130495.1. Taxonomy (NCBI): domain Eukaryota; kingdom Viridiplantae; phylum Streptophyta; class Magnoliopsida; order Dipsacales; family Adoxaceae; genus Sambucus; species Sambucus nigra. Next base: position 118,869,729 of record OX422213.1, read on the forward strand.
TATGGATTTTTATTCTTCTAATGTCATTAATTTGTATTCTTCTACGCTTTGTTATTATCGGATGACAATTTAATGCTTTATTCATTTGAGTTTGATCAGTTTGGGGGGATTTGAATCAATCTTGGTCGGTTGGTTAGTGAATATATTAAGTTGGATTTGAATCAGTTTAAGCATTATTTCAAAGTCTGTGACATAACCTGAATATGAAATAATTCTTAGATTATAAAATATTCCAATTATTTGAAACAATTCTTAGTTTGGTTTGTGATTTGGATTTGAATTCTTCTAATGTTGTTAATTTGGATTAGTAAATATATAAAAAAAATCATCATTAATATTTCTAAATCATTTTCTCATATATATGTTTCTACTAATAATCATTTTTGTATGAAATGTATTCATCAGGGCATTAGGGAAGCGGGGGAGAAAAAGACTCGTTTAGCTCTAGGGCACCAAAGTGGGGCAAGTTGGGGATCTTAATGGAGAACGAGATGGCCTTAAAATCTAGGGACTTGGAATGGCTTAAAATGATTATTAACCCAGGGTAGACTGACTGGAGGAAGGTACCCTATGAGCTTAAGATGGCCATTTGAGGGGCATTACAAGTACTTGCTTGACTGAATAATATTTATATTTATTTTATAATTTAAATAATATTAACTCACATTCTTTTTATTTTGTATTTGTTTGGCATGAACAATTCAAATTTCCCCCACAAGTACGTGACCCCACGCTGGAACAACTAAGAGATTAATGGAAAATGTGGAAGAAAAATATGTTTGCATAGTATTTTGGCCAAGATCGGTAGTTCCTCTTATGACATAGGGACACGGTATCCGAGAAGGATCCAATCTTACTGGAAAGCTAGAAAAAGTTTGTCGATAATGAGATATCGGATAGGCAATTATCCTCTCACGAATCGGGGAGGGAAAACTGGGCCAAGAAGGTCGACGTGCGCTACTCCGGGCATACCTCTTATGACGTGGTGGAGCATAGGATAGTGAGTTTTGAAAGTTATTTCATTTCAGTTTTATTTTATTCTATTTAGTTATAATTATAATCTAATTCACTCATTTTGAAATATTTTATTTCAGGAGACGGGGAGTGGTCCTGGGGTGAGCCACATAGGCTCGAAGCCTATGTGGAAATTCAAACAAAGAAAGGGAATGATAAGGAGGTGAATCCGACTGTGGTCGCCACTATTGTAAGTTATAATTTTAATTACGTTATGAAAATAAAAATTTGTAGTCACATACCTTTTTATTAATTCATCTAATCGTGTATTTTTTTGTTATTTCAAGAAAAACTCAAAGAAGTTCATAGCTCACAGAGTGTATCGACAATGCATCTTTAAGTATGGACTCACTTAGCCAAGTGCTTGAGCGGGATCACAAGGGCTGTACTCGGGAGGTGAGATCTAGGATGGGGAATTAGAGGCTCACCAGGATTACATCGAGCAACATTGGGCTCGCATGCAAGGTGGACAAGTTATAAACCAACAACGTTAAGAAGTTTTAGAACCAGGATAAAACATTGAATAAAATGTTCACTTTTCGAGCATGCTCTTCAATGTAGAGATTGATCCACCTCAGGTAAGCGAAAGGAGACAATGGTGGATGAGGGGACCATTGTTCTGTCTTTCTCACCCTCACCCTCGTTGATACCCCGCTCGCCTCCATATAACATAATAGTCACCCCAACCTATACCCCCTCTTTCCAACTAGCCCATTTACAATTGGTTAGGATATAGTGTATTTAGTAGACTTACGGGGTGTCGATAGAATAGGCAGGGGGTTGAGGGACCCGAATATATGCTTAGGTTCCTTGATCCATAATCGTATGTTGCAAACACATAAGGCTCAGGTTCACATCAAGAAAGTGTTAGTGGAAAAAGAGAATGAAGTCGTGTGGTTGAACGAACAGTGTGGCGTACGGACTATTCGGGGTTGTGTCAATTCTTATGTAGTATGGCCTAGATTTCTCCTTCAAGTTGATAATGAATGAACAATATGTATTAATTTGATTATTATTTGTTTACTGTTTGATTATCATGAATATTGAATGTTGTTTTGTGTTTGATAAAGAATGAATATTGTATGGCCTAATTTCTTATTTTATTTGTTTAGGGTTTGATTATTAAGGTTTTTGAATGTTGGTTGATGTTATTTATTGAGAAAATATGTCATATATTTGTTGTTAGAGATGATAATATACTACTGGATAGTGTCATTGTCCATACGGCCCGACATTTTTTTATACTGCTGCCTAGATTTGTCACGGACATTAACCGTGACAAGGCCGTGACAAGGTCACAACTTGTAACAGACTTTGATCGTGACATGTCCTTGACGTGTAGAATTGTCAAGGATATTTCACGGTCAAAGTTTGTAACAGTTATGACCTTGTCACGAGTTTTTATCATGACAAATTTGTGATAAGTAGATTTGTCAAGGACATGTCACGGTCAAAGTCCATGAAGTTATGACCTTATCCGTGACACGAAAATATTTATCATGGACTTTGACCGCGACATGTACGTGACAATTATGTTGTCATCCCATGCCATGGACTTGTCAAGCTTTTTTACTATGACACGTTCGTCATAAGGTCAACTCGTTACAAACTTTGACCACGACATGTTCGTGATAAAAATTTTATCACCCCGGGCTATGTCCCAATTTTTTACCCTGACATGGTTTACTTGTCAAGGTTTTTAATCGTGACAAGTGGCTAGTTTTAATGTAGCGACCTAAGGTATTAGAGATAGGCCTTTATTTCTTGACTTACTTATGTGATCCTTAATCTCTAAGACTGTCTTAATTTATTTATAACACTTGACTTTGATTATGTAATGTTATTCTGAATTTCAATTATTATTTTCATATTTTTAGAATAAAACATAAACATGTGGTCACTTTGGATTTTAAATGCTCATGATATTATGATTGCATGGTGGGATAAATCTAAAATATGTTAAAAGGCTAGAGGCAGATGCATAGTTATGACTTATTCCAACTTCCTTCATACTTTTATTCTCTTTAAATTTGTTGTTAATATTATGGATTTAATTTTTCAGAATTAAGGTCACCCGTTCCATAGCCTTGATCGATAGTGTTGTTCGTATTCATCCTTCAGTTGTGGCTCTATTTTATGATGTAGGTGTCACTGGCCCGTGTGAAAGTTATATCAGCTCATTTATTTTCTTTTATATTAGATAGGGCTCATATTCGATTTTGACTGATGTGGATGGTATCGGAGTTCTGGATTATCTTTTATTATGGATATTCAGTTTTGATTACAATTTATTTCTTTTCTTGTATGCTTAGAATGTTAGGCATTTTTTTAGATTCTTGTACTCTTTACTTTACAACTGATCAATCTATTTTTAAATATTATTGAGTGTCACATTTCGTATCAAAGCATTCTTTCAAGTATCCTAGGGGTCATGAGTGCATTCATCACTACTTTCGCATGTATGTTCTTTGATACTTTAGAGCAATATATTTAGAATTTGTACTCTAAGTCTTGTATGATTATTGATGTCTTTTAGATTACTATCATTCAGATGGTGAATCCTCGGAGACATCGGGGCCGAAAGAGATCTACAGGGAGTGTTGAGTCAGAAGCAGATGCACCTTAGTCGCCAGAGCAACCACAACCTGTCGCACCATAAGGGTAGGCACCGACTTATTTAATTGTTGTTATAGCCCAGACCATTACTGGGACGATGACATCCCTCCAAGAATGGAAACCGCGATTATCTGTGGATATACATATACATGCTCCTCGAGATACTTCCTAGGAGCGTGATAGGAATGCCTTTAAAAAGGGTCACCCTCCAGAATTTACAGGGTCCTCTGATATCATAGTGGAATTTCAATGGAGGCATGACATTGAATGACATTTGAGGTTGGTTAAGTTCATAAAAGTTAAGTAATAGATGTTGGCAAGCCTTAGGTTAGTGGGATATTCCCTAGACTAGTGGGAGACTGTTACCACCCCAGAGGAGAGGTCTTATATGACTATATCACATTTTTAGGTCATGTTTGAGTGCATGTACATGTTCAAAGCATAGGAAGATGACAGTACAATTTGGTAAGATCAAGCAGATGGGTAGGACCAATGCTAAGTATCAGCGAGAGTTGTATCGCCTTAAACATTTTACCCTAGAAGTATAGAGATCCAATGATTTGACAATGGATCAATTTGTGAGAGGTCTGAATTGGAATATTAAGTAGGTGTTGCAAGAGAATTCGACATTTACCACGTACCTCCAGATGGTATATGTAACTTTTCTACATTGTGATGATCACCATGAGTTTTTGAGAGAGAGAGAGGGGGGGAGAGAGAAGGAGTTGACTAAGGGTCGGAGGTATTAGAGGGTGGGGAGTCTTCCCAGGCATGGGGAGGCTCTAACTAGCTACTTAGATTTCTAGAATTGGGAGTGAAACCCCCTAAATGATTCAGAAGTGATGATAATCACCGAAAGGGAGGACAGGGACAAGGCCACCCCGACCAGGGTGAGTTTAGGCATTTGGGCCAGCATAATCAGGGTGAGTTTGTCTAGAGAGGATAGGTCCATTAGGGCTAGGAACGACATCAGTTTGGCACTACCTAAGGTAGGAGAAGAGGTATCAAGATTGCTAGAGGGGTCACCCTTTTGGTGGGTTATGTTATGCCTGTGGGGAGTTGGGCCTCTCATTTAGGAAATCTCCTAAAAGTCTTCGGGACAACCCTGCATAGTTTCAGTAGAGCGTCAACTAGAACTTCTTACCCCACCTTAGTTTTAGGCCCTCCCACCCGCACCTTAGTAACCAACATTACCTCCTCCTAGAGATCAAGCGAACGGGTTCCCTTAGCTGCATCAGTGACGTGTGTAAAACATCTACCACTAGGACTTTCCAGCATAGCCAAGCTCTATAAGGGGTATGTTTTATGTTTATGATAGTTATGCCTGAGCACTTTTGATACTAGATATTCACACGCATTTGCTAGTTTTGGATTAATTTTTACATCGGGCATGGTAAATATAGCCACCAAGGTTGTTATGAATATAGACACTCCAGTAAGTCGAGGAGATGCGACACACCAAATTTGTAAGAGGCATTGTTCTAAAGATCGACAAGCTATGCTTTATCGTCGACTTGTTGTTCTTAAATATGGGTACTTACGATATTATTTTCGGGATGGATTGGTTCGAAAATTACCATGAACAGATTTATTGTAGAGGTGTGATAATTACATTCACCCTTCCATGGAAGGAGATGTTTCTTATTACCATGCGTAGGCTTGAGGGGGATCCCAACACCCATTTATGTTATATTAATGAGACTAAGTCTAAGGAGGCTTTGATACCTATAGATTTTATCATATGGTCCATGAGTTTTTATACGTGTTTGAGGACATACCAGGGTTACCATCGACAAGGGAGATAGATTTTTGTAATGACCTATCCCCGAGAATCCAAACCATTATGAGAGAACCTTATCACATGGCCCCCATGGAAATGCGAGAGTTAGGGGAGCAGATACAACAGCTTTTGAGTCAAGGGCTCGTTCGGAGGATCACTTATCCATGGTGAGCTCTTCTATTGTTTGTAAAGAAGAAGGATGGAACACTTCAATTGTGTATTGATTACTGGGAGTTGAATAAAGTCATAATACAGAATAAGAATATGTTGCCCCTCATCGATGACTTATTTGACCAATTGAGGGGCACATCGTTCTTTTTAAAGATCGATTTGCACATAGGATATCACTAGTTGAGGATTATGGAGGGGATGTTTCAGAGTCAGCTTTTCTCACTCGTTGTGGGGTTTACAAGTTTTGGATCATGCAATTTGGACTAACTAATGCGCCTACCGTATGTATGGACCTTATGAATTGTGTATTTTTCTAGTATCTATCTCAGTCCATCATTGTATTTATTAATGATCTTTTGATATACTCACGCTCATGGGAGGAACATACTCATTATTTGATATTGCTTCTATAGACATTAAGGGAGAATAAATTGTATGCTAAGTTCTCCTGATGCGGTTTTTAGTTCAAGGAAGTTTAATTCCTTGGGCATATCATTTAGGAGGCCGGGATTTTCATCGATCCTAGCAAGGTATCTGTGGTGATGGAGTGGGGACAACACACGACACTGACAAAGGTTGGGAGCTCTTTTGGTTTGGTGGGATACTATCTCCGGTTTCTTTAAGGCCTATTGAGAATTACAAGGCCATTGACAAACCTCACTCGAAAAGTAATATCATTTGTTTAGGATGGCAATTATCAGTGAGAATTTGAGGAGCTTAAGGAGAGGCTAACAATCGCTATGGTTCTAACATTGTCTGGGGGAATTAAGTACATGGTATTTACAGATGCATAACTCCAAGCTTTAGGTAGAGTTTTGATGCAAGAAGAAATCCCTATAGATTATGCGTATTGAAAGTTAAAGACATATGAGGTTAATTACCCAACGCATGATTTGGAGTTAGCAGCGATTGTCTTTTACCTTTGAATCTAGAGGCATTATATGATGGGAGAATGATTTTCGTTGTTCTTTGATCACAAAAGTCTCCAGTATTTGTTCACATAAAGGGATTTGAATTTATGGCAGAGGAAATGGTTGGAGTTCATAAAAGACTATCATTTTTCAATCTAATACCACCGGGGAAGGAAAACGTGCTTGTAGGCATGATGTGTCATAGGTTGTTGGCTACATTAGTCGTTTTATGGGCAGAACATGGAGAGGAGTGTCGAATTTTTGGGCTAAGAGGTAGAGTACTCTGAGGGATATTGATTTAGTAAATGTTTTTATGGCCGTGGTGATGGTTACCCTGACCATTAGTTCATGAGTAGTTCAGTCCCAATTAGTGGATCCTCTTTGTCAATAAAAGGTAAAGCATATACAAATGGGCGAAATTCCATCCCTCTTGATCAGATTGGATGGTGATTTATAATTCAAGGGAAGTCATGATTCTAATTGTGTTATTGTGGATAGATTCACGAAGGTGGACCATTTCCTCCTTGTTATGAATAATTACTCCATAGAGAAATACACAAAGTTATTCATATCGTAGATAGTGAGACTACATGGGTGACACTAGACATCATGTCAGATAGGGGTAGCACTTTCATCTCCCATTTTTTGAAGGAATTTTTAGTATGAAATGGGAGTTCATCGAAGTTTGACCATAGATTTTTACCCACATTCGGATGGCCAGATGGAAAGGGTGAATAAGGTTTTGGAAGATATGGTGAGGGCTTGCGTGTTAAACCGCAAGGGAAATTGAGATGTACATTTACTTCTTGTTGAGTTTACTTAAAATAATAGCCATCAGAAGACGATCAGGATGACACCATATGAGGAATTATACGGGTGACCATGTCATTCACCTAGGTGTTGGGTAGGATCAGAGGAACATAGAATATTTGCACCAGACATTATCAAGGATAATTTTAAGAAAGTGGCACTTATTCGGGCGAGAATGAAGATAATGTAGGATCGTCAGAAGAGTTATGTTGATAAGAGAAGTAGGAAATTGGAGTTCCTAGTGGGGAATCAAATGTTTTTGAGAGTGTCCTTAATGAAAATGGTGGTTATATTTGGAACGAAGGGTAAGTCGGCTCCTCGATACATAGTCAACTTCATGATTATTAAGAGAGTGGTCCCGGTGGTGTATATTCTAACATTTCTTAATCATATTCATACTGAGGAAATTATTGATGTGTGAGAATGAGTCTCATCACATAGATCTAGATGGGATGAAATTGCAACATGATTCTAGTTATGAAGAGAGACCCAAATGTATCATTAATCGTAGAAAGAAGATCCTACAATCAAAAGTTATTTTGCTAGATAGAGTCCAATGGGGACATAATAGTGAGGAAGAGTCCACTGGGATTGAGGGGAGGACATACGAGTGAGCTTTACATAATTATTCTAGCTAGGTGCATTCTAAATTTCTAGGACAAAATTCCTTGAAAAGGGGGAGGTATGTAATACCCCATATTTTTTCTTTTATATATATATAATACTACGTGTGCTTAAATGACATGCCATATTTTTCCAACTATACAAATACAGTATTACGTGTTCTTGAGTGACATGTAATATCATAACATACTTATACATAAATAAATAATTAATTTTGAAACCAAGAGACAGTAAAATGTTAATAAATTATTTTGATTATGATTCAAGTAAATTATGAATAATTTACTTGAATAATAATCAAAATATTTATTACTATCATTGGTTATGAGGATTAAGGATTGTGAGGGTTAAAAGTATTTGAAATGATGATGTATTTAACTTAAAATATAAATGGGAGACATTTAGACTAGTTAAGAGGCATTTTGGGTTAAATACTTAAGACTCCAAATTAGGCCTAAGCTTAATTAGGTATTTAAGAGTTAGTGTTGAGCCATTAAAAGGCTCATTTAACACAAAATACAAATTGGAGGTCTAAGATCTTGGAGAGGGGGAGGCTAAAATGGAAGGGAGAAGATTTTGAAGATTTGATCCCTAGTTCTATACCAATTTAGAGGCAAGCATAATTCGAATTTTTGTATAATTGAATTAGTTGTAAATTATACATATTCATTTGAATCAAAATTCTAATTAAGCTATTAGGATCTTATTTAGATGATTTAAATCAAGTAATTTCGTATTAACCCAATTAGGAATTAATTAAGATTGATTTAGCATCATTTTAATCGAATCTTCCCACAAATTGATGTGTTTTGATTTGATATTGAATATATTTTTACTATTTAAGATAATTCATTCAAAACCCTATGATCTTATGCATATTATGTAGAGAATTGATATCAAATTGTTCAGAATAGGAATGCTATGGTTCTTGAGAGAGAAAATGGGTTTTATTTGGGTTCTTGAACTTTAATTAGAACTTTGATGATATAATTGTGTTCAAATCACTTTTTGTTTGTGGTTACATTATTTATATGTTATCTGAATCATATATGAAGGTTACCTGGTCTTCAATGGAAGTTTGATATAAATTTGATTGAGCCAAAGTAAACAAACCCCGCAATGGATATTTTTCAATACATTGATGCGATCGATCGATTCTTTAGGTATTTTCACAATTTCCCCTATTGTTCTTATTTAGGGATTTTTATTTAGGGGGTTTATTTTGAGGTAACCTCTAACCTAACTTAAGATATGTGACATAGTTTATAGTATGATTAGGATGACTCTAATTCAAGATAATGGAAGAATTTCTTATTTACTTTTAAATTGAATTAAATTGGATAAATCAAGTTAAGACTTAAATTCCGTGATTGAGATGGATATTATTTGTTTTTTTCTTTGTATAATGCATACCATGCGTGATTTCTTGTGGTCAACGTACTAAGGGGGGCTGCATTTAAAAAGGGACACGTACGACTTAGACTACTATGGTACCTCGGTGAGTAAATGATTTACCTTGGTCAATTTTTACCACTGGGTCACACATCTATGTTCCCGTGTCCCAGATGGAATATATATAGCCTTGGGTACGATAGGCTATGTGATTAATGAGTATACGTGGTTATTTATCCCTTATCTTGATGAGGTCTTAGGTTTAGGATGACCTAAGACTGTATTCAGTATGAGCGAGTGATCCCGAAAGGCATTAGAGATAGGCCTTTGTTGATTAACTTACTTATGTGATCCTTAAACTGTAAGAATGTCTTAATTGATTTAGAACACTTGATTTTTATTAATGTAATGTTATTGTGAATATCAATTATTATTTCCATATGTGTAGAATAAAACTTAAACTTGGGATCAATTGGTATTTGGGATCTTAGATGTGCATGATATTAGGATTGCAGGGTGGGGTAAATCTAAAAAATGTTAAAAATATAGAGCTAGATGCGTAGTTATGACTTATTCCAATTTTTGTTATACTTTTATTCTCTTTAAACTTGTTATTAAAATTATGGATTTAGTGTTTCATGACTGAGGTCATCGGTTCCGCAACCTTGGTCAATAGTGTTGCTGTGATTCATCCTTCAATTGTAGCTCTATTTTAGGATGTAGGTGTCACTAGCATGTGAGCCAGTTCTATTATCTCACTTGTTTTCCTTTATAATAGAGAAAGATTCATATTTATATTCACATTTTATATAGCCTACACTACACAAAACTGGGCGATTGTTCACGGAGTTTGTCCCTCACCAGGACAGTGGGTCATAGCAAAGTTCTGTGACCGATCTGGACGTGGCCATTTTCAAGGATCACGTCCCATATACCTAACTCATGTGGATGGTATCAGAGTTCTAGAATATCTTTCATTATAAATATTCAGTTTTAATTTTAAGTATATTTCTTTTCTTGCATGATTAGAATGGTACTCATTTGTTTTGACTCTTGTACCATTTAATTTAGTACTTATCAATCTATTTTTAAATATTACAAAGTGTCACTTGTAATGATGACCAAATGTAGGATAATGGCATTTGAGAGCTTAACATTGCACCATTTTTTTTCCTCAAAAAATCACTTAGTGTGGGAGTATGTCTACCCCATATTATCATAGCCCAATGAGGTGTTTCCACACAAGTCATAAACTGGTAATAAACAGCGAAACTATGATATAAAAATTAATCTACTTTGAAACATCCATGTGTGACACGTGTCATAATATGGGTGTGGTATCAAAAAATCGGAAGGAGACAATTTGAGTATAGGCGTTAGTGCACCTAAGGCGAGAAAACTCAATTGGATAAATAACCGCCCAGCAATTACCAAAGATGTTACATTTATGGAAAGAAACCTTGTAAATAATCAAAGATCCCAAAAAGTAAGGAAGGACTCCCTCACCAAAAACTTCGTTTACATACTTTTATGATTTCTTTCGTTTTTCTTTTCCTTTCCTTTCCTTTTCTTTATTTACTGCATTTCTTTCAACCCGAAGTAAATTGTAACTTTCCTTTAAGTTTATTAAAAGTCTCTTGATTTTAGATTGGTTTCTTTTACTTTATTTCTTTATGTTTCTTTATGTTCTTGCATAAAATTTCCTAGTGTAATGTTTTACTCTCAATCATTTATCTTTCTGTAATTATAAATATTTATTTTTATGTTTATATATGCAATGAACAGTTTCTTTTATTCTAGTTAATTATCACAATTTAGCACATTCATAAAATTCTTCCTTAAGAGAGCATAAGTCCTCTTAATTGAGGCATCAAATGCGACACAATCTCATGATATTATCACTATGCTAAGATCTTTGATTGACAATACCACAAATCTTGTCTGGAACGCTTGCAACCCTAATTATTCACCAAGTCAAGTGAAAAATACCTAAACAAAAAGGCAAGAAGAAATTGAAATATAAGTCTTCTCCAGCTACTTTGATGGTTTCTTGATGATTGTAGGACAATCCTAATTTTATTCTTAGTTAAAACCTTCATAAGCCATAACTATATAGATAACGCCTTAGGAAAAATATGAGTGGATTGCATGGGCTATGTGAATCTCGAGTTTCATCGCTATAGTAACAAGATGGAGTGTTGGTGAAGGGATTGTAGTTAGCGTAAGGTAGTTGGTCCCCACGTTATGTGGATTAGATACTTAAATGAAAGTTAAAGTAGGTGGTATAGGTTGGTAAAATTGTATCTTATATTCTACCTGCCTACCTAACAAGTTGTGAAGGCTTTACTGAGCATTTGATGTATCCTGAGATAGCACTGGCCACTTTAGGATATTCTAGGTTGACTTCGTTCATAAAAAAGAAGAGTAAACCCTTCATGAATACGATATGATGTTATAAAAGATTAGTCCCTGTAAGAAGAAGAAAGGCCGAGCATACCTGAATATCAAGTTTGATTCAAGTGGATAACTTGAACCTTCTCACCAGTTCTGGTGGTGTAAAAATGTCCCAAATAAGTCATTTGCCCCTGACCGATATAAAGCAGAGGTAGGGAATCTTATGCCTTTCATATTTGTAGAACTCAAATTATTTCTAAGGTATAAGTCTATTTCAATGCATAATGTCAGATGGAGAGTTCTATGATGGCCCCAATATATCATGGAGTTAGTCAACAGTGATATTTATGGTCATTAGGGGCCATAAACTTCCTGGCGGATCTCTCTGGCAAAACCTGAGGACCTCTACCTTAGAACATGGAAGAGGTTTAGATTTTCAAAGTTTTCGACGAGTTAAATATGGTATCATCGATGGTATACTTTAACTAGTAAACTAATGCACCATTATTGTCGTCGAAATCAGATGACTTGTCAAAAGGATGTACCAAATTAGAATTATTATGTGCACTACATTAAGTATGTGTAACTCCCCATATTTTTGGGAATATTTAAGTTACACGTGTCGCAATAATTTAATTAAATTGAAAAATAAAGTAAATTAGATAAATATTAATTAGCAAATTTGGAGTAATATTTATGTGTTATTATATTTACGTGTGTGATAAGAAAAAGAAATATTATTATTTTATATTAAGTCGTCAGTGGGTAAAAGCGATGGGCCAACCAGATTTTATTCAGGATGCGCGTGTGGGGTCGTGTTCAGAGTAAGATGATAAATTGATTATAGGTTACTCGGATGGTGATTTCGAGTGCATTGATGATCCTTGATGGTCCGAGATAGTCAGAATTAAGTACTGAAGGGTTGTAATTGAGTTATGTGGACTTTTTAAGATATACGGGACCCGTGCGGGGGTATTTGGGTCATTTTAATGTTATTATTACTCAACCTAATTTTGGGATTATGGTATTTAAATAAGAGGTTAGGGTCTTGGGGGCAGACACTTTACTTGATTATGCATCTAAGAGAGGTATTGGGGAAACACTAAGAAAATCAAGGGAGGCCAATTAGAGAAGAAGCTTTGAAGGAAACTATTAGGCTTCAATAACCATGGAAAGAGGATTCAGAGTTTTCTTTATACCTAAGGCAAGTGAATAACTTGCTTAATGTTATTTGTATAGTTCTTTCTATCATATCATAATTGTTAGAATAGGAAACAATTTTGAGGTGGGATTAACATTTTAAATGGGTTTGAGAAAATAAATTCATATAATTGGGTGATAACTACATATGATCTTGATAGGTTAACCCCCACATGAAAAGTATGTTACTGATAGAGAATTCTAATGAAAGATATATAAGGGTCCATTTGATACACATTGGGCAAAAGTGTTGGCATGGCAAATTTTGCCCTGGCAAATTTTGCTGTGGCAAAGATGAGTTCATGCATTTGATAGGCTTTATTTGCACGCTGAAAGACACTTATTTGCCTACTCATGGTGTTTGATAGTTCAAATTTATCCTGGCAAATACAAACTTTGCCAACATAATATTGGCAAATTCATGTCATTTTTCACATTTTTGTTATAACCAATTCAGCTTACTTACGTTTTTATTCTCATTTTCAGGATTGACAATGCAATTTCGACGGCGAGTGAAGTGGGATGCCTCCTTTGAATATGGATGAACCCCAAAAAAATTTAGTTGGGCATAGTTACTGTCATGTTCACTTGTATTTATTTTAAACTTCTGAAAATAGCATTTATTTGGGCAAAATTTGTTTTGGATGAGAGAACATTTATTTGGACAAAATCAATTGAAATTAAAATTACTTCTTGATAATCGATCATTGACAAAATTATTATTAAAGACCCATTGATAATGTTTTGAAATTAAAACAATGTTGTGGAATTATTTTAAAAAGACCCATAGAAACGAAAGTTACATTTTAATGACTAGTTAATTAAATTATTCCCTAGGCAACCACGGAACACAACATAAGGCATGCCCATCCCCCATCAACATGGTTGGTAGATGATGTACTAAATCCATGTCCGACTCGACCCCTTTGTAATCCAAAAGTTCTGAATCCGATGCATACATCGGATCGTCAAGTTCAGTATTTATCAAATATTTAGCAAGCCACCGATCTAGCCTTTTCTCCATCTGTGCAATTTTGTGTTGCAATAAATGTATACATTTTTCATCATCTTTGTTTCGATCTTTGCAATATCTTGCCTATTTTGCTTGCGGCACGGGTATATAGTGCCAATGAAAGTAGCACTCCAAATCGCAACGCCTATCAATTATCCTAGGCCATTTCAAATGATCATCCCATGGATTATCTCCTTTTGTCGGTGTTAACCATTTCATCACATGATTAACTTCGCCTAAAGAATGTAGTGTGAAAATAGGGATGTTTTCAAAAACCCTTTCCCGCCAAACCAGCTACCTCCATGAGGATCTTCGTAGATCCCTGGGTTAGTCAACACTCGTTCAGCATTTATAGTTGTTGTCTCAACATGTTTAACACCAAACGATGTTGATTCTTTAGAATTACCCCTTGTCTTCGTGACATGTTGCGTCCTTCTCCCCCCCCCCCCCCAGCTAAGAGTTAATCACATTACACTAATCTTTTACGCGGTGACCAGTTATAACATGGAAGTTTTTCCCCGAATAGATTTTTTCTAGGAACATGTGTTAAGAAGGGTGAATCTTCATCAAGCATGTTGGATTGGTTATTCATTATGAAGTTTATGATATAAGGAAGTATACCTAATATTGTGGAGGAATATCCAAGTTCAACCACATATTTATATGGAAAAATATGAAGGAATGCCCAAATAATACCAAAATATTATCGAAAAGGGTGCCATCAAAATACTAGCTAGCTGTAAAGTAATAATTACAAAGGTGATGTGTGGTCAAATCATATATGATGTTTTACTGTTCAAGCACGCGGGTGCCATTATTGTGCATTATCACACACATCGAGTTCAATGTAGTGTGTCATAACTGTTCAATCAGGTGGGTGCCATTATTGTGCATTATGACACACATCGAGTTCAATGTAGTGTGTCATAACTGTTCACGCACGTGGGTGTCTTTACTGTTCAAGCACGCATGAGCCATTATTGTGCATTATGACTATTCCCAATGTTGGGATGTATTATTCGAGGATTTTATCTTACCAAGCACATGGGTTTTGTTATTATGCACCAGACTTTTAAATTTTAACCTGGCAAGCACATGGGCACTGTTCAGTCACATGCAAGCCTTAAATTGTCATCGATTAACTGAATGGTTGGAAGTAGTTGCACTCCATCCTATAAATACTAGTATCGTAAGAGAGAAACAACTTGTATGGAAAACACAAAATATTTATTGTCACCAATAAACTGAATGGCGTCAAGAGAGTGGATCATTAATGAAGGCATCCAACTAATTAACAAAGTCACTAGTAATTATTTCATCCCAGGAGTGAACTACAATCCACGTTTGAGGGTTCAAAATTCTACTTTCAATCTAGTATCACACCATTGGGGTATTTCCCCATATTCACCACAGAGACGTACTTTGAACGAGTGTCATATAAGGTGGTATACCTTAAAAATGAAGTTCGATTTATACTACAAAGCTACAAAAACTTACGGCTTTGGGTGGGACAGTTAAAACTACAAACTGATTATTGATGACGAAGATAAATGGGAGTGATTTTGTACAAAACATCCCCACGGCCGAACCATCAGGGATCAAGAGTACTATCTATTTGATCTTTGCCGAAATAGTGTCTACAAAGATGATCCAGAACCTCTATTCTTCGATGACGATGATGCTGATATGAGTATAGGAAGATGTTCCCACTAAGTTTAAGTTTTCTGATTTGTGTGCAACTCTTGCATTAGGAAGTTGTTTGTGTGTAACTTTATGGGTATGTTTAAGTCTATATATGTTAAATTCTGTTTATGTGTAACTTATAAGTCTATGTGTAACTTTATATATAACAAATAAGTCTATGTTTACGTGTAACTATTATGTCTATGTTTACGAATAAACTTTTAAGTCTATGTCTATGCTAAAGTTGTTCCCACTAAAGTTAAAGTCGGATTACATATTGTTATTTTTGCAGTATACTATGAATTATGACATAAATTCTAAAAGTATAATATGATTGAACATAATATAGAACCATAACGTAATAAAATATTACAAAAGTTTCATTGTCAAATGCGATAAAATTTTCATGATCAATGTTTCAAAAAGAGCATAGATAATGGTGGCTTAGTTCGCATAGCGCTTGTTGTAAGCCCATGCCTTTGCAAACGTATCCTCTGTAATCCCCATGAAGATATGTTCTAGTCCATGAACGGCCTCAAACATTGAAAATAGTCATAGCCTATCAGTTTCGTTTAACTCCATTGACTTCAAACGATCAACAATCGCTTGCCACTTCACATGCTTTAGGGCGTTCAAGTTGGCATCAGAAGCCATAGACACTGCTATAACCCGAGAAGATTCGGCAATTGAGGACAGCGCACATGAACTATCCTCTAATACATTACCTCGCTTATGTCTTGGCTTCGACTTTGGCTCTACAGTGGGTCTTGGTAATCCTCCACTAGCTTTACATTTCCCCAATTAAGGTAACGTGTTAAGCGATTCAGTTTCAGGAGGGTCATTATCATTTAAGTTAACAAAGTCTTCCTCCATATCTATGTCAGCTAGTCCTGAAAAGAGCATATATATTTTTTAGCAATATTCCTTGCATAATAATTTTGGGAATTTCAAACAATATCATATTTACCTCCATTGATGGGAAGTAATCATCACCAGACTCCGAGTTGGATCAGTTCGCGGTGTCATATAAATAGTGGCTAGCCCTTCATAATAAAGGCAACCTTTTCCCTTCGACTTGGTAGCATCCGGCTTATCCTGCACATATTTTACACATTAGCCAATATATGAGATAGTATGCAATGAAAATGCTACAAAATCCGTACCTTTACATACTCGACCCATACGCTTGGCTCTGCTGTTACGGAGGACGTGTTATGGTCGAACCCAAATTCGTTAACTTGAAGTAGCTCATGTACTTCCATGTACTCTTTTTTTAGCATCTTCAAATGTGAGCGAACATGTGCAATACGCACGGTAACATGACAGCCATTTCCAACAGCATCAATCACAGTTTTCATATGGGTGGATGTGATCCATTATCCGCCCTTTTGGTGCCAACAAGAACCTCATTCTCCAACACATAAATTAGGTATCCATCCACAACCTTTGTCCAACGAACGTGAGTCTTCTTGATCGGTGCTTCAATGTGAGCAGCAGGGGTCCCGATATTAATCGGAGAAATATGTTTTAGAGTGCGGAATGGAATGTTAACTCTGTTTTGGGCCATCTCTAAGAAACATCAAAATTGCCAGTTATACAACTCTATTTTGTGAATCAATAAATCAAGATTAAATCAAGATTGAATCAAGTGAATCAAGTGAATCAATAAATCAGTTATACAACTCTGATATCTGAATACAAGTGAATTAATAAATCAAGTGAATCATAAGTGAATCAAGTCAATAAAGTGAATCACTGTGAATAAAACTCTGATATCTGAATACAACTAAATTGATATGACACAATCAGTTATCAAATACAATATTTCTCAACATCTGTGAATACAACTAATACAACATCTGTGAATCAAGTTATCAGTGAATATAAGATATCTGAATATAACTGAATAAATATCTGAATACTTCTGTGAATCAAATTGATATCTGAATCAAGATATGTGAATACAACTAAATTGATATAACACAATCAGTTATCTTTGTACATTATGGTTCAACATCTGTGAATACCACTAAATATAACATATGTGAATCAGCATAATTTCAATATCAATATATGATATCTGATATATGATATTTGATATCAGATATTCTCCAATAATAATTTCATATCAGTTATAGAACAAAATTTAAATATCTGATATCTAATACTATCCAACATATGTGAAGCATGTGAATCAATCTGATATCTGATACTGATACTTTCCAAAATTTGAATTATTTCCATGTGAATTATTTGATATCATGCGAATTATTTCCAAAATTTGATATCTGATAATGTCCAAAATTTGATATCTGAATCAATCAATCTGATATCTGATACTGTCCAAAATTTAAATATCTGATATCTAGTTATCATATCAGTTATCCAAGTATGTGAATCAATGATTCCAAGCATAAGATGAAATTAAAGTCTGTGAATCAAGTCTGTGAAGTTATACAACATCTGTGAAGCATATATCTGTGAAGCATACCATACAACATATGTGAAGCAAACCATACCATATCAAGCATATCATATAAGTTATACAACATCTTTGAAGTCTGTGAATCAAAGTCTCTGAATTGTTGTCAAGGTGTAAAGTCTGCAACAAAGTGTGAAGTCTGCTATGAAAAATTAAAGTCTACTTACCAACTAAATTGAAGTCTACTTTCTAATGTCCCCTTCACATTAGCAAATCAATAGGAAATACAAAATGGTTCCTCTATCAAGCATATCATAAATATCCAAGTTAATATATCATAAATATCCAAAATTCAACTGAATCAGTTATCAAGTGAATATATAGTGAAGAACCAATGTGGTTTGAATCAGTTATCCAAGTGAATATACAGTGAATAACCTATATATCACAGCATTCTAACTAAATTGAATCAGTTATCAAGCAAGTCTAATGTCCCCTTCACATTAGAAAATCAATATGAAATACAAAATGGTTCAAATTATCAAATCATCCATATCACATTAACAAATACAACATGGTTAAAATTATCGAATTTTCAACAAAATCAAAACGCTCAAGCTGAGTTGTTCCACTTTTTTCCCACGTTTGGGTAGCTATTGCATCACGCTTCTCCATCCAAGATACATGTGTTGCGAACGTAATATGCTCATTAAGCATGTCATCAGGTATATTAAGGGGTGTGGGGTTCACATCATCGTCACTATCACTATTATCATTGCACAAGTCATCCCTATCATCGGCACGTAAAAAGTTATGCAGGGGACAACAAGCTAACACAATCTTAGCCTGCATCTCAATCTCATGAAATGGTTGATATCGTAGAGAAGCAAAAAAAAAATTCAATAATCTGATAGTGCGCTTGACTACATTGCGCAGAGATGAATGGCGAAAATTGAATAATTCTTTACTAGTTTCGGGACGTTGCCCCTCTAGGTCTCCAGGATGGTAACGTGTCTTGCGATACGGTGATAAAAAACTAGGAACCAAGGGGGATCCGGCATCCGTAAGATAATATTTTCCTAAAAACAATAAATATAGTGTTTTTTAACAAAAATATGTCGACCGTATATGGTTTATACAAGGGTTTTTCAAGTTAAGTACACGAAATAAATCGACATACCACTGGAATGGTCAACTTTTGGCCTGCATATTGTATAGCCTCCCTAAGTAAACGTCCATCATGGGCGGACCCCTCCCATCCGGAAAATACATATGTAAATTTCATATCGAATGTGCATGAAACTAGAACATTCTGAGTGATGACCTGTTTTCGATTACGATACCTAGCTTGATTAACAAGGGGGACATTCGCACCGTCTATCGCTCCTATGGTATCCAGTTGAGATACTATATTTGTTATTTCATTAAATCCATTTAAATTTTTTTAGCTATTTACTCTATTAAGAATGAATTTTCTTACCGAAAAATAATGATACCAATTTCTGTTGCCAGGACTATCAACCAGAGAGTTATCAGTGGTTGAATTTCTGACAATTTCCTTATACAACATTAGGCATGTCCCAAGAACTTTATGAAAGTAGAAACTAATGGTTTGACTTTACCTATAAAAAATGTTACTCTCGGAGCAGCAACGCTCATCATGGCTAACAATATTCAAGAAAATTGCAGCTTGTTCCGCAACATCAATTGAACGACTGTCGGTTAGTCCAAACGCACTGAGATGGTCAAATAACATATTAAATGAACCAATGTTCATTCGTAATGAGTTGTGGCATAACCGATCACTCATCCCATACATTCGAAACAAGGATTGCTTACGATGCTCATCCCAATTATAATGAGGTGCCCTAGGAAAGTCCGTTAAAGACATTATAATTGATAAATTACTATTGCCCGTATCACCATCGACCAAACGACACCAATTCATTTACGTTGTAACTTAGAATTATATTTAGGCATTTTCGCCTACAAATATTTATTCACAAGTTCATTATTTATAATATATTGTATAAAATAGCAAAACATGGATATGATCATAATCGTTATCAAATAAGAAATTAATAAATGGAAAAAAAGTATTAACTAACCGAAACAAACTGATTCAAACGAATAATTAGGAGAAGACGGCACCTGTAAAATAGACACAAAATGCGTATTACGCAAAAGAATGCACATAAAAAAATACAATGTTATGATTTATAAATACAACATTATTTATTAACTTCTCATTTATTATGCCTCGTCTATTTATTTAAACACAAATATAGATGTTGAATACAACCCTAGAAATTTAACCAACATAAATACAAACTAAACCTAGAAAACTCACAATCCTAAATTGGAAATATGGGATGTGTAATTTTCCCTTTTTTACATTAAACCCCATCTTTCAAGTATATCAAACATATATTAAAAAACACAATTTTAGATGTTGAATACAACCCTGAAAATTAAATCAACATAAATACAAACTAAACCTAAAAAACTCACAACCCTTAATGGCTTTTTTACATTAAACCCCATCTTTTAAGTATATCAAAACATATATTAAAAACACAATTTTAGATGTTGAATACAACCCTAAAAATTAAATCAACATAAATACAAACTAAACCTAGAAAACTCACAACCCTAAATAGCTTTTTTTACATTAAACCCCATCTTTCAAGCATATTAAACATATATTAAAAACACAATTTTAGATGTTGAATACAACCCTAGAAATTAAATCAACATAAATACAAATGAACCTAGAAAACTCAAAACCCAAAATGGATTTTTTACATTAAACACCATCTTTCAAGTATATCAAACATATATTAAAAACACAATTTTAGATGTTGAATACACCCCTAAAAATTAAATCAACATACATACAAACTAAACCTATAAAACTCACAACTCTAGATAGCTTTTTTACATTAAACCCTATCTTTCAAGCATATCAAACATATATTAAAAAACACAATTTTAGATGTTGACTACAACCCTAGAAATTGAATCAACATAAATACAACTAATCCTAGAATACTCAAAACCCAAAATGGATTTTTTACATGAAACCCCATCTTTTAAGCATATCAAACATATATTAAAAAAACACAATTTTAGATGTTGAATACAACCCTAGATACACAAATTTTTAAAACTAAAAATACACAAATTTAGATGTTGACAATACACAAACCAAAAATACATAATTTTATAAAACTCACAGCTTCGTAAAATACACAGATCGAAAATTGGGAAAATACCTTCTCAGAGCTACCTGCTTCAGATTGAACTGTGTTTTGAGAAATGGAGGTCTTGTAAGGGTAAGGGCTTGGGGCTGACATGTTGTCCAGTCCCAAATAGTACTCGAAATTTGGAGAAGCAATTCACCCGGCAAAGATTTCCCTCCCAATGACCAAAGCAAAATTTCTCCACCTTTTTCGGCAAATAAGAGTCACGTGATCAACTTTGGGCAAAATTTTCCTATGGAAAATTTACTTATCAAACACTCCAAAACATGGCAAAATTATGGGCAAATACCATTTTCCATGGAAAATATGTAGTATCAAACGGACCCTAAGAATGTTCTTGAATTGAAAACCTAAGGTTTAATTATTAAAATATGTGATTGATACATCACGAATATTGCATATTTGCGCCCTTTATCTTTATGCATTCTAGCACTTTTACGTTCTTAATGCTTATATTTATTCTCGTTAACCAAAAAACCTTGGATTTGGACATATATATATATATATTGCAGGGGTTAATTGTGCTTTTGTAGGTATTGGAACGCTAAAAGTGAGGTTCGGTTGCATTTCGGAGAAGTTCTGTCGTCGAAAGCTACTTCAAGGGCAATTTGGTTTTTTCAAACTCACTATTTTTTATGTGATGAAGTTACCAACATGTATTTCATCAAATTATCTTTTCGTAGCCACTGACCGTGCGTCATTCTAACTCCGTATGTGGAAGTTATGCCCATTTTTGGAAGGTTTCAGTATTTTCTTCTACTTCAAGAGAATTTTGGTAATTTCATATTGTATAATTTTGAGGGTTTCAAAACATAATCATGTAGAAAATTGAATTATCTTTGCGTCAGTTCTGACGACGCATCATTTCCATTCTGTATGAGGGAGTTATGTCCATTTCCGTGCAATACGTCAAAATTGGTTCCGAGAGGAAAGGGGGACAAATATCAAAACCGCAGTCGACCGATACCAAACATGAGGTCGACCGGTCCCATTAGATATGGAGGAAAATTGACTTATTTTGGGTGTTCTGACTTGGTTTTGTTGGGGGTTTATTTTTGGGTATAAATAGAATGTTGGGGGCTTTTATTTGGGAGAATATATTTCATTTTAGGTTAGAGAGGAGGGGATTTATGGGTTTGGCTTATCTCTCCTAGGGTTGACACCATTTGGGTTGTGTAAGTTACTATTCATATTTCCCTCCATTTATATTATTTGCTATTCTTTGTTTAAGCTTTGTCTTGTTCATTTATTGCTTTCTAATTTAGGTTCACTTTCTTTATTTACATGCTTTGATAATTAGGTTTAGTTTCTTGCATTTATTACATGCCATTTATGATGCTTTCTAGCTAATTTAAATTAGGTTGTGTCGGATTAAACTCACCTAGGATTGACATGTTGCTTTGCTTTGGTGATGGTTTTTACGGGTCTATTTCGGGTGCATTGTCCTAGTTATTACGCCTAGGGGATTTGACGGGGCATATCATGTATGTTTTGTGCTTACGACCTTGTGTGCGTAATTTTTGGGATATTTGTTGACACCAAAATCGTATTAGTCTTTTATGCAAATTTAGGGGCGTGACAACCCTTGATTTAATTAACTGTCGAAATGAGACGCATTTGTAATAACTCGTCGACCCATGTAACGATTTTATACTAATTAACTCGGGTGAGAGATATTCGATGCAACCTATAGTTTTTACTCGCTTTCTTAATCTATCTTTATTTTCCCTCGCCTAGATTACTATTTCCATTTTATGCGTCTTTTCCCTTTTTGTGTATAATTATCTTTTACACTTTTATTTAGGAATGTTAAACCTTATAAATTTTAGCAACTCGTCTCTGTGGATTTTCGATACCCGACTTACCGCTATACTCACCCGTTGAGTGTAGTCGTAGTTTAGGTTTTTGTATAGTTTAGGTGAGATGAATATAAAATGACCGGTGCGTAGGTGACTCTTGTGCAGCGACAAAATCCAGTCTATCAAATGGCGCCGTTGCCGGGGATGAGTTTTTTTGGAATTTATTTGATTTAGTATTTCATAGTATTTTCTTTCTATTTGTATTATTTGCTAATATTTTTGCAGGACTTCCACATTTGAGCACTGAGAAACACTTGAATTCATTCCGCACGCACCTACTTTGTGGAATTCGCCACTTCGAGCCATTTTTGGAATAAGCATGTCTTATTCCAAATCTTTCGGTAATCATTGTTATAATTCTCAAAATTCCCGCAAGCCTATGACTTTCGGTGAATACTTAGAATCCCAAAAATTTACAAATTCAAATATTACTTTGGGTGAGTATAACGAAAGTCAAAACTTGGGTTATTGGAATTTTGATGATGATGATAATGATTTTGGGCCTTTACCTCCTTATAATAGGAATTTTGAAACGAATTCGAATAGTTTTAAAAATTCCTATAATAATGAGTTTTCGTTTAAGTCCGATGGTAATTTTCAAAGTTCCCATTTTCATGCATCCACACCTCGACCAATGACATTCGGTGAGGGTTTGCATGTGTATGAAAATGAGAAAATTGAAAATCATTATCGAGAAGAAAATCATTGTTGGGAGCAAGACTTGGATTTATTATTCGAATCCGACGACGACTTTTCTTTCGAGACTTTTGAAGTCGAGGAATGTTTTGAACCAAACGAGGACTTTGTGCCTACTTTAGAACAAAGCATTGTCGACTTTGCCCATTGCATAATAGATATTGAAAGTGAGGATGAAAATGACATAATATCCATTTGCAATGAAATGATTTCTTCCTTGGCCCCCAAAGAAGAACATTTCATTGAAAATGATATTATTTCCTTCGAAACTCAATATTCATGAGATGATGATTCGTCTCATGAGTTTGAATTTCTTTCATCCCCATTTTCATTCTCTTTTATCGCACCGTCATAAGTACCTGATGATTCAGTTTCAAACTTTAATGTTTTAAACCTTTTCGCCGATGAGGAGTACTTGCTCGAGTCGCCCTCTACGATCGCATTGCCTTTTTGTGCGCCACCTCCCATTACACTTGCTAAATCTTTCGGAGGATATTCTTCTTTTCTCGGTCCCCACATGTTTTTGTCACCCGTTCAATCCAATCGTCCCTCCAAAACTTTTAATTGGCGATGGTTCCTCTCTTACGCCTTACACATGCCTTCCGTTGTTCAAACGGAATCCATATTTTTCGAAAGGCATGATTGAGATTGAGGGTACACCGGTTATCCTCCAAAGTCAAATTGTTCTTATGGTGGACCCTCGGCTATTTAGACTTCTAGTGTATAGTTAGTGTGAAGCCTAAATAGTAGGTTGTATACAGTTAGACTTTTATTATTTCTCTCCTTATTATTTCTTTCCTTTTTAATTTAGTCTTGTGTAATTAGTTAACTTTTTGTTATTTATTTTTGCTATGCTCGGTACTAACTTGTTTTGTAGATTCCTTGGACTTTTTCTCATGGGGATCGCTCCACTTTTGGGTAATATTGCTATTTTCCTCTCTTTGACTTGGTTCTTAATTTACATTGAGGACAATGTCAAGTTTGAAGTTAGGGGGTGTGGTATATTCTATCCATTTCTTTATTTTAGTCCATGTTTTTGCTCACATGTTAGTTACTAAGTATGCTTTCTTAGAAAAATTGAAAATTTTCAAAAAGATTTTCTTTCTTTTTTCTCCTTTTTTGGGCTTTTTGCCCCTTGTTTTCGATGATAAATTTCAATAATTGCCCGATCCAATTGACAACTCAATGATGCATGTTCTCGATTTTTGAAGTTATTAGACTTTAGTCTCAATTATTGATATTATGAATAACTTCATGAACTAAACTTTAATCCCATGAGCACATGCACTTTCCTTGTAACATTTATTTGGTTTAAGATTTTTATAACTCTGTAATCTTTTGTTTCATTGTATATACTTACACCGAGTAAGCTTTGTTCCTTTCTTCATTTGTGAGTGTTATAGACTATTATTTCCTCTTTGAAAACGTTGAATTCGTCGGTAATCTCTCTATTCTTTCATTTGGCCATTCATTAATTGAGTTCATACTTGTAATGTGTTACTTGATCATGATTTTCATATATTGTTTTGATTCGAGAATTGCTTATACTTTAGGAAATGATCATAGGTCATCTTTGTTATGTCACCCATATTGACCTTGACCTCACCTTATATATTTTCCCTAGTTAACCCCTTTGAGCCTAAATATAGCCTTTCGTTTCATAACCCAAATTCCCATAACCAACTTCGAATTGGAGTTTTAGCCCATATATACACATTCCATTCCTTTGTTTGGAATGTTACATGGAATTGAATGTTGTTGTTATGATATCGGTTGCAATTTAGGCATATGAGAGTTTAATAAGTAAAGAAAATAGATGTGAAAAAAGAGTGAAAAAGAGAAAGCAAAAGGCAAAAGAAAACAAAGAGAAAAATGAGAAAAAGAAGAAAAGAAAAAGAAAGAGAAAGTTTGTAAATGTTGTGTATATAGTTCAATAAGCTTTGATTACTCTCCCCGATGATATATCTAATGCCTTTTGGAACTTGTTTTTCAATTTTTATATTGCCTGCATTTTCCCATTATCCCGAATTTTCATCCCCGAACACTTTGGATCCGTATATATTTACCTTTCATTTCGTACCCTAGCCTTGCCAACATTATAACCCTATACAACTCCTATGTGATCTTAGGGTGCATTTAATTTAAAGGTTGAAATAGTTTTGATAATCTGTGAAAATGCATTTCACCTCTTTTAATGTGCGGTAACCTTTCATTGAGATTACGTTTTTCATTTTATTTATAGCGTTCTTCATTTGTGACATGTGAGCGGCCTAGTTTCCACTTACATTTACTCTTTATGATCGCATGTTCCGTGCGTTACCTCCCTGTTTCGAGTGAATTCACTTGATGAGTGTAATGCCCGTGAGGATTGAATATATGCTTTCTTTAATGTTTATTCGTTTTATATAAGTTTTTGCCAAATCACACTTTGCATGTGCTCTCTCCCCTCCCACATTTTAAGGTTTCAATTCTATGAGGTGCATTCTATAATGTCAATGATTTGGACTTTTGTTTGAATTCATTCATTTTTCTAATAATGTGTATGAAATCCTTTTCACTATTATTGGGCTTATCGCATGTTGGTTTGGGCATAGTTTGAGGAAACCATGTGATGTTTGTGGGTATCATCCCTGAAAACCCTCACAAGAGGACACTCGTCCACTAGGGTAACCTAGGGGTTTAACGGCTTATTGCATATGCTAAATGCAATTGTGTTCCCTACGAAAGTGGCAATTATAATTAGATGCATATATATGTTTTGTATTTCCTTCTGTGGACTGGTTTTGTTTGTTTCATCACTAGGGACTACCAATGTCTAAGTTAGGGGGTGTGATACATCACGAATATTGCATATTTGCGCCCTTTACCTTTATGCATTCTAGCACTTTCATGTTCTTAATGCTTATATTTATGCTCGTTAACCAGACAACCTCGAATTTGGACATATATATATTTTGCAGGGGTTAATTGTTCTTTTGTAGGTATTGGAATGCTAAAAGTGAGGTTTGGTTGCATTTCGGAGAAGTTTCATCGTCGAAAGCTATTTCAAGGGAAATTTGGTCTTTTCAAACTCACTATTTTTATGTAATGAAGTTACCAACATGTATATCATCAAATTATCTTTCTGTAGCCACTGACCGTGCGTCATTCTGACTCCGTATGTGGAAGTTATGCCCATTTCCGTAAGGTTTTGGTATTTTCTTCTACTTCAAGGGCATTTTGGTAATTTCATACTGCATAATTTGGAGGGTTTCAAAACATAATCATATAGAGAATTGAATTAGCTTCGCTTCGGTTCCGACCACGCATCATTTTGATTCCGTATGAGGGAGTTATGGCCATCTCCATGCAACGCATCAAAATTAGTTCGGAGAGGAAAATGGGGTTGTCAACAGCCCAAGGCAAATCTCAAATCAGCGGTCGACCGGTCCCAAACAAGCGGTCGACCGGTCCCATCAGATATTGATGAAAATTGACTTATTTTGAGTGTTTTGACTTGGTTTTGTTAGGGGTTTCTTTTGGGGTATAAATAGAATGTTAGGTGGCTTTTATTTGGGAGAATATATTTCATTTTAGGTTAGAGAGGAGGGGATTTATGAGTTTGTCTTATCTCTCCTAGGGTTGACACCATTTGGGTTGTGTAAGTTACTATTCATATTTCCCTCCATTTATATTATTTGCTATTCTTTGTTTAAGCTTTGTCTTGTTCATTTATTGCTTTCTAATTTAGGTTTACTTTCTTTATTTACATTCTTTGATAATTAGGTTTAGTTTCTTGCATTTATTACATGCCATTTATGATGCTTTCTAGCTAATTTAAATTAGGTTGTGTCAGATTAAACTCACCTAGGATTGACATGTTGCTTTGCTTTGGTGATGGTTTTTACGGGTCTATTTCGGGTGCGTTGTCCTAGTTATTACGCCTAGGGGATTTGACGGGGCATATCATGTATGTTCTGTGCTTACGACCTTGTGTGCGTAATTTTCGGGATATTTGTTGACACCAAAATCGTATTAGGCTTTTATGCAAATTTAGGGGCGTGACAACCCTTGATTTTAATTAACTGTCAAAACGAAACGCATTTGTAATAACTCGTCGACCCATGTAACGATTTTATACTAATTAACTCGGGTGAGGGATATTCGACGCAACCTATAGTTTTTACTCGCTTTCTTAATCTATCTTTATTTTCCCTCGCCTAGATTACTATTTCCATTTTATGCGTCTTTTCCCTTTTTGTGTATAATTATCTTTTACACTTTTATTTAGGAATGTTAAACCTTATAAATTTTAGCAACTCGTCTCTGTGGATTTTCGATACCCGACTTACCGCTATACTCACCCGTTGAGTGTAGTCGTAGTTTAGGTTTTTGTATAGTTTAGGTGAGATGAATATAAAATGACCGGTGCCTAGGTGACTCTTGTGCAGCGGCAAAATCCAGTCTATCAAATGGCGCCGTTGCCGGGGATGAGTTTTTTTGGAATTTATTTGATTTAGTATTTCATAGTATTTTCTTTCTATTTGTATTATTTGCTAATATTTTTGCAGGACTTCCACATTTGAGCACTGAGAAACACTTGAATTCATTCCGCACGCACCTACTTTGTGGAATTCGCCACTTCGAGCCATTTTTGGAATAAGCATGTCTTATTCCAAATCTTTCGGTAATCATTGTTATAATTCTCAAAATTCCCGCAAGCCTATGACTTTCGGTGAATACTTAGAATCCCAAAAATTTACAAATTCAAATATTACTTTGGGTGAGTATAACGAAAGTCAAAACTTGGGTTATTGGAATTTTGATGATGATGATAATGATTTTGGGCCTTTACCTCCTTATAATAGGAATTTTGAAACGAATTCGAATAGTTTTAAAAATTCCTATAATAATGAGTTTTCGTTTAAGTCCGATGGTAATTTTCAAAGTTCCCATTTTCATGCATCCACACCTCGACCAATGACATTCGGTGAGGGTTTGCATGTGTACGAATTCGGCGCATAGGTGACTCTTGTGCAGCGGCAATCCAGTCTATCAGTGATCTTGAAATACGGATTTGGGCACTTTATTAGAATTAAGGATGGATTAATTCTGAAAAAAGTGATGATTGAATCCTATTATTGAGTTTGATTTTTTCTGAATTGATATCATCAAACATATTTCGTTCTGATAATAATTGATAGAGTAATGATATTATCCATTGGGATGAAGATTAGGACACTGTAGGGGTGAAAATATGGGTACATCTCATAAAGAACATAGCAGGCCCGACCCGTGCTGCGTACAAGGGAGAACCGGTTCGCTCTTTAGTCGAACTGGTTCGGCTCCCCAACTTAGCCCAGGTCATGAAGATAGATCGTTTCATTACGAATGTGTGACCTCTAGTTTCGTATTTTTCTGATTTTTTTTTTGAATTAGTTATGAATTTAATACGGAAAGGTGTCCAAGACCAAAATCTTTAGTTAGTAATTTATGGATGCACTTTATTTTAGGCACAATTGTGTTTAGATTGATTATAACTCCTTGTTGATGTATCCTCTTGGTTAATCTAAATTCATAGTTGATAAAATTGAGTAATGTATCGCTCGAACAACCCTTTTACGTTTGAGTCAGGTTACGATTGGGGAAACATCCGGGTGATTCTTATAAACTCAGGTGAGTATAAGGGATGTTAACCAAGCTGAGCAGATATTTTATTAAAAATGGATTTATGGCATCATCTTAGCAAATTGGGCACGGATTAGCTGAGTTATGTGAATATATATATATATATATATATATTTATTAAAAATGGATTTATGGCATCATCTATATATATATATATATATATATATATATATATATAGAGAGAGAGAGAGAGGGGGGGGGGGGAGAGAGAGAGTGTATATATGAATAATAATATTTATGTGCATGATATTTATGTCAAACATACCCATCCTAGTGGATATGATATCGGTGGGGGTTGTGCCCCGTAGGAGGTCAATCTGGAGAATCTCAACAGAAGTAGTATTGTTCCCCTGTGTCATAGGTCTATGCATGATCACCCTATGTAGGTTTGGAGTCCTATAGAATAATGTGGTATGGTTATGACCCACGGACTTAAGGCCATGACCACCGACGATTTTCATTTTAGTTTTGGTTTTGGTGGTGAGATTTTGACCCGGTTGCCTAAGTTGTGGTGGACATTCCTGGAGCTTAATAGTACGCTAGTGATTTCGCACCCAGTGAGGAAAGGCTCAAAAGAATTCTAGTTATAGGTATATAGTGAGTGATATATATATATATATTGTGAATTAATTAAGATGGAATTTAAAATGACCTAGTGTGTGTGATAGCTAAATAAGAATTAAATCATAGAACAAACGTATGTGACACGGTTAGGTAGAAGGTTAACATATGGGGCTAAGATACGTGTTGGTACTAGTTAGGTAGGGTAGCATAACTATGGTGTTTAAAATGTACACGATAGGTGCGCATAACAGATGAGGGCTGAGGGTCGTCTCATGGGAGTGCTCTTCCGATTTAAATATGGAAAAATGTTGTACATATTCATTAATGAATTTTATTCACTTGCTAAATGTTTTCAAAAGGTTTTGGAATATTTTCAAAACTTTTAGGTGTGCAGCCATAGGGACGCCAAGTGTGATCACTCTTTCTAGGATTTATAGAGCAGCAACAAATGTGGATGCTTACGGGTTTTGAAGTATTCGATTTTATCTTTGGTATTCTTGTTAGGTTCCATTTAATTTGTTAGTGGGCATGTCTCCCCTATTATCAGACTCTTTACATTCAGTTTTTATTTAACTCAGCTAGTGTGGATTGTATTGGATTATTTTGTAACCGATAGTGTATTTGGTATTTGGATTTTAATTTATTCACCTTTAGACTTTATTACAATGATGGTTTATTTTTAATTTGGTTACTTTGAATGGTTTGTGGTGAATGGTTTACTTTTCGATAATTAATGAAAGATAAAATTTGACACCGACTTGTTAAAAATAGGTGGTTAGTAATTAAAATATTTTCAAAAGTGATGCTAAGAATGAAGCATATGAGATCCCTATTTTATTTTAGCAGAGGACTGGTCACCCATTATTGAAAAAGGTGGGATGTCACAGATGGTATCATAGCATCAGGTTTTAAATTCTTTAGGATCTGTGCGACTTATTACGTTTTCAGGGTTGCTTTTCTTTGATGTGGAGCCCTATGCTTAGTATTGTTGGTTCATCATTACGTATTTACTTTCTTACGCTATTATGTATATTTGAAGTGAATCTTATACAAATTAGACCTATTTTCGGATGTTGCCTAGGAGAACACGACAGGCTAGGATCACTAGAGGAGATTATGCTAGACAGGCTCAGCAAGTACGTCAGCTACCATAGGGGATGGTGACAGTCACAGAGGTGGCTGACATTCTTGCACAAGCGGTTACTGTCGCATTATTGCACTACCAAGATCATCGTTTCCAGTTGACGGGGAGAAAAAGAGCAAGGGAATTTAGCAAGTCAGGTCGGACAGGAGGTAGCATTACTGGTTAGCACCGCAACAGTAGACTGGTCATCAGCAGAAGCGGGGTATCCAACTGTGGAATTCTTCTAAGATATTCTGATTAAGGGGCTTAGGTCCTAATGGTGATGCATTTAGGTAGGGCCAATAGGGACCTCATCATCAGTATCAATAGAGTAGAATGTTGCCCAAGGCAGTCAGGGCCAAGGGAATAATGGAAGTGGACAGCAAGACCAAGACCACTAGGGCCAGCGACCAAGGCAACCCAGACATGGCCAGCAGGGCCATAAATAAGGAGGTTTCATGGTGAGGTGTTTTATATGTGGAAAGAAGGATCACATGCGTCGAACTTATTTGCAGCGAGCTAGGGTATAACCTCAATTCATCCACCAGGACTAGAGGCAGGGAGATTTTACTAATCGTTATTTTATTTGTGGGGAAGGTCACTAGAAAAGAGATTGTCCATAGTGAGTTAGGGGGAAACATCGAGGTTCCCAATAGGGGAAAACATGACAGTAGTTCTTGGGTCAATTTTGATGGGAGTATTACGCTTAGGAACCAGATGAGCAGCCACTGCTATTGGCGATCGAAGGTAGGATTTTTATCCTTTGGTAAATGGGGTATGTTTTACGTGATATGGTTGCTTCACTGTATTTTAGGTAATACTAGATTCTCGTGTGAGATGGGTTTAATGGATTTATCGTTATATATATACCGTTGGGTAGCGAGGTCCTTTAGTTCCATCTACGGGGGAGTGAGTGTGGACACTGAGAGGATATTTTTTGTATATCTACTCGTTTTAGAGAGATATGTTATGTGGGTATGGCATTATCTTTATTATGGACAGGTTAGCGATGGTTTGAGCGATGGGAATTGTTACAGTAAGGCTATCATGTTCACTATTCCAGAATAGGATGTGTTGTTTTCACAAGGTTTCACCTGGAAAAGGGTCGAGCCCGCATATATATTATATTGTAGAGGAGACTTCGGAAATTATAGATATCTTGTTATATTTTATCTCGGTGTGTAGGAACATTACTAATGTAATTCAGAGTATATTGGGTTTACCATCAAGAGGAGAGGTTTAGCTCGTTATTGATTTAGCGCTAGAACTTATTGATAGTGAGAGTGTCGAATTGTATGACTCCTTTAGTGATGTAGGAGTGGACGATTATACTTATACGTCTTGGGCCAGGATATAAAGTGTCCTAATTATGTGCTCTGGTCCTATGGGTCCCGATGATCGACAATGATAGGCAGTAGTGTATCGGTGGGATACTTATTTGGATTTTGCTTGCGATACATCCCACACATGAACCTTAGTGAGCGTCGAGATTTCAGAAACATTTTGGGCACTAGAACAAGGGTTTAGTAGTTTAGTTATTACACATGTATGTAGATGAATCTTGGGGCAGAGACCTATTTTACGATGTAAGGCCAGTGGAGTCAGATAGTGTTGTAGAGGAAGCACTGGGGAATTTTTGTACCACAAGTTGATAAGTGGGGAGATCTTGTGAAAAATTAAGTAATTATTAGTAGAGTAATTGAGTATACTGT
Source organism: Sambucus nigra (assembly GCA_949130495.1). NCBI lineage: Eukaryota > Viridiplantae > Streptophyta > Magnoliopsida > Dipsacales > Adoxaceae > Sambucus > Sambucus nigra. Next base: position 118,902,642 of record OX422213.1, read on the forward strand.
ATATCCATGATGAGTGTGCGAGGCTAACTTGGTCATATGAATAGTACATCTGATATAACGGTATGGATATTCACGAGATATTGGGTGTATGAGTACCCTAGTTAGGCTAATTTTTAGAATCTTACAGGATAAGGGGACATGGTAGTACATATGTTGAACCATGTGACTGTGGGCAGTTAGAAGCAGAATTAAAAAATTAATATGGACTAAACTTTGTTTGAGGAAGAAGATAGTCCGATTATGTACGACAAGGAGACCAGCAAACCGGAGATGGGTTGAATTATTAGGAGACACGGGCGAGGGATCTCTCTGGCCAAGGGAGGGTCCTACAATTTTAGGGATTAGAGCGGAGTCCTACCAAGTCAAGTTCTAAGGATGGCTTGCGCATAAATAGGATGATTATTTTACCATATGAGGAAGACTCGTAAAGTGTGCAGTTGTGGAGCGGACGAATGGGTCACAATTTTTGGCATACGCAGGTAAGGTGAGTGAGATGTATAACATAATATGGGATACAAAGCATGTGGATCGGTGGGGAGTGATAAATAATTGTCTTCGGGTGCTCCAGTCATTAGAGGGAAAAAGGTTGGTTCGAGATGATCAACCAAAAATTTCACAATACTTGGTGATCCCAGTGACAGAATGGGTAGGAAGACTAATGGAGTTCAGTGTTGGGTTACCAACATCACAAAAAGTTAAAATCTCCTTTGGGTTGTGGAATTGGTTGACCAGGATGAAATAGTTTTGGCTAATTTGGGTGATTTACACTATCGGGCAATGTGCCCAACATTTCATTGAAGAAATAGAATAAGTCAGCACATGGTGCCACCCAATATTATTGTGTATTAGGATAAGACCTTTGGGTCCCACCTCTGATATGGATTCTTAAGAAGCAATGGGGATGAAGTTATGTTGTGAGCAAGGTGTACCTCCTTTAGATCGAGGAGTATATGACAGAGGTGACTTAGATGCTAGAGAATGCGAAGGATGTGCATTCTGGATTTCTGAGTAATGGGGAGGAGTAATTATCAATGGTAGATTTGCGTGTAATAACTAGTACCAGTCTAGTATTGGCAAGGCACATTTTTAGGCTTCATGCGGGAAACCTTATCGTCCACCTTCTGGTTGGTTAAACGTGGGAGGATGACAAGCTTCTCAGGTCGGACGCGATTTAGAGTCCATCAGCAAGGATCTAGTAAATCAAGGGTTATTTTGCATAAATGAGAAACATCGTGAGAGTTACATCGTCTTGAACCTAAGTTTTTGAAGTCTGACAATTGTGGTCAAGTATTAAATGTACATGACTCACATGAGAAGCATTATGTTGATTGGCAAAAAGGGAGAATTAGCATCTAGAAAAGTTTGGACATTTCTTTGATTTTGAAATGATAGAGACGGGAGTGTATAGGCTCATCATATTGGAGTATTTTTGGCAGGATTGTTATGTGTTGTGTATAGTCACCAAGATGAGACGTTAAGAAGGAAGATGTAGCGTACTAATGGAAAGTGACTAGAATAGACTGGTCACTAGTTTTGAACAGTAGTGTATAGTCATTCCAGGTGGAGAGTATCATTGGTAGTGTATACTAGCGACATCGAAATGTCTTCAGGATGTAACTTTGGGAACGTGAGGGTGCAGTGTGAATAAGTACCCAAAGTTCTTAGTTCCAGGTTTATTCGAATATCAAGGACAAAATTCCATTGCAAGGGGGAGTATATAACACCATATACACGTGTCACGGTAATTTAACTAAATTGAAAAATAAAGTAAATTAAATAAATATTAATTTGCGAATATTGGAGTAATATTTATGTCTTATGATATTTATGTGTACGATAAGTAAACGAAATTTTATTATTTTTGTAGTATATCGTAAGTGCGTAAAAGTGACGGATCAATCGGATCTTATTCAGGACGCATGTGTGGAGTTATGTTGGGAATAAGGTTGTATATTGATGATAGGTGACTTGGATGGTGATTTCGAGTGCACTCTTGATATGATATGGGCCGAGTGTAACACCCCGCCTAAATAAATACCGGGTGGACAGTCCCATACCAAATTAAAACCGAATATACAGTTGGCTAATTCTCAGCGTCACTGTCGAAAACATTTACAACTCACCCAATACCCAAATAAGCTGGTGTTAAAAATTTTCCAAATTTTAATTCAACAAAATTCATTTTTAATTTACTAATAACACTGCACATTTTATCCTATCACAATAATAATTGAACAGATAACTCAAAAGAATTTAAATGCAATTGGAATAAACATTCCCAAGTAATAATCCAATACAGTAATCCCAACAATAACAAAAGTATTAAAATGACACGAGTACAAGACTATTTTACTTAGATAGAAAGAAGATAACTGAATTCCTTTGGGCGACATGCCCTAAATAAAAGAACACTATGACTCAAACGAAGATAGGCGTCTAATAAATACTCCATAGCTCCATAGCTCATCATAATCCTCTAAGATTGGCATCCCTGATGCTAGACACCTGATATAGAAGGTACAATAGAAAAGAGAATATGCAAGGAAACGGGTCAGAGCCCGATGTGAAAATAGTTTTGAAAACAGCACGTATTTAACAAGTGCAATAAAGCATTTATTATGTACATGTTAGTATCTAGACTCTCACTTGATATTCTCACCTCTCATCTAGAGTGCACGCTTAACGTTTCCTATTAACCTCCTAGTTAATGGTTCCTCCTAACTAGTTTTCATAATATGATTCTATCCCATATCATAAACCGGTATGTCCCATACCATACATAGTATAATGGTTCATAGACGTTTCTCATTAATATGAATTAAGCTTTTCAAATCTATAAGAATAAATATTCATTAACTTAATTCAATTATTTTTCTTTATTCACCATTATCTACAATTATCACACAGTAGTTTAATCAAACCACTCTATATACACATTCATTTCATTATATATATATATATATATATATAATACGGCACCCTTAGACACAGCTGCGGTGCATGCATTACTCTGCTATCATGTCCCAATATCGCTGGTCGTCGAATAGGGGACTAAAGGTTCGGTAAGGATTCCTCGAACCACAAATAACAACACACAAATTGGAGGCGAACATAGTTCACATATCCATGGGTCACGCACATACCTATGTACCCATAGTCAGTGGACTTATCGACTCCCCGATAAGTCTTTCATAGACCTATGTTGTCGAGTGACAAATTAAAAATCCCATGGATTCATCAGGATATGACTGCCCTCACGCACAAACCTCCCATCGATAGCAAGTAAGCTAGGTATGTTATACATACAAATCATCAATTAATCAATTAGGCATTATCATCTACCCATAGATATAATATCAACAAGGTAATCACACTACCCTAAGATAATTCCCATACGTTGCATTACATCTCTTAAATTCTAAGTATTAAAATATTTTGACTTTACTTCTTTAATTTAATTATTCTAGAGTTTCACTCATTACTCAAGGTTTAAATAGGTTTTTCCTCAATATTTTTATTCAGTAAGAAATCACTAATATCCTATTGGTCCATATCATCTTATCTCCCGAATTACTACGAAATAAACTCTCCTTTAATTAGGATTATAACCGATAGTTTCTAATCTCTTTTAAACACATATTCTATCACCTAGGATTAAACCTTCTTATAAACTTAAGGCTGCCCAGATGATTTATTAAATTTCACCTACTGGACCTATCTTTAATCCTCATGCATACAAAATTAGAATCCAACACATGAATCTAGCAACCGAACTTACTTCCAATTTAATTATCATAATTCTCATCAATTAAATCCCAATCATATTAATTCGATTCTTATCCAGGCCTTACTGATCTTCCCTAAGTCCCATGATATCCAATTAATAATCACCAAAGATTTACAAAATATTTGAGATAAGATCAAGAATTAAAAAGAAACAACATCATGAATTCTGGGGAGGTCGATCGATCGATCGCCCAGATATCAGCCCAGATTTCTGCAATTCTTATACTACTGGTTTCATAACTTTTGATCATTCAAACCTTCATAATAACAACCCAAATTCCTTATAATACTTACTACATGTTATAGCAACATATGTAAATGATTTCTAATGATCTAAACATCCTATAATCATCAAGGGATTGAATTAAAAGCATATATTCATAGACCTATCTTTCCAGAAAATTATCTACATGATATCTTCAAGAACAAACCAATGATTCTCAGAATTTCTTCGATAACTTAATGATTATTTCGTGGATTACTATCTACCTATAACATGAGTTTGATTCCTCTATATTTCCATTTTCCAGAAATCAATCAACAACTCTATCTTTATCTTCCAAACATGAAAAATCTCATTTTTTTCATAACTATCCTAACATGGACAATATACTAACTAGATTGCAATTATAAAATACTTGCCTCTAATGAAGATCTGATCCTTTGGGGTTGTGTATCACTAGTGGTTCTCTCTTTATTCGGTCAACTATCGTGGTGGTTGGTGATGGTGACCTTTGGCCCTTGGTTCTCCTCCTTTCTAAGCAATCTTCTCTTCTCCCAAGCACCCTTTCACTCTCTCTCAAAAAGATGACCTCTCAATTTTTGTGTAGAGGATAAGAATGAACCTACGTACAACTAATCTCCAAATATTTATAGTAAGACAAAATCCGAAATCACTATTCATCCCGCTTGTAAAAATGACCAAAATGCCCTTTCGGTTTTCTTTTCACTTTCAAATGACCCGAGACCCAAAACCAACATCGATATAGACTTTTCTGACTATTTCAACCCTTATGGACGCAACGACGCACTCGAAATGACTATAAGGTTGATGTAAAAATAAGTTTCCCATTTAATCTAACAAATTTGTCCCGACACGTCTCATACCGCGTCTGACTAAAAATTCAAATTACTGAATTAATATCTCATAACAATATCAATAACATCATAATCATATATTACCTAAATATCTTTAAGTAATATACATAATTATTCATTTTAATATCCACAATTCGGATAAAACCGAAATGAATTAATTTATAATAAAATCCAATTATTCCATTAATTTGTAATATGATCCAATTTAAAAGTCATTAAAATTATGGGGTATTACATACTTCCCCCTTATAACAGAATTTCGTCCCGAAATTCGGAAAGATAAATCATATTGTAAGGTCAACTCTGAGTATAAATCTCAAATCGCAAGTAATCTATATCATACCGCCCATATAGTACATTATCAAAAATCTCCATTGGTGTTATATTCCAAGCCTCACCATATAGTTTCAACTTAATCGAATTTTAAACTTTACTCAATCTTCCCTATACCATCCTTGTGACAAAGTTTGGGAAAAAATAATCCTTAATCATTTAGTAAATTAATCCTGAAGTCACAACCTCTACGTTCCTTATCCTAAAAATATACTTACTGTTACACAATGCTAAAAAATACTACAATCCAACCATCCAGGGCGCCCATACACCCTATTATATAACTTCCATTATAAAATGGATATGATTACCCGCATAATACTCTGATTTATTACAAAGGTTATAAAGTCAAATCCTAAAGACCTAACTTACTTCGACTCCCAACGTTTGTTAGTTTCATGCGTGGCGTGTCTCGTAAGCGAAATCCAAACAACGAACCCCCCGATACACTACTACCTAAAGTAGTCGGTCATCGGAACTCCTCAGGTCCTTAGTCAATAGTATATAACTTCTCTACAGGTCTTATCGATTTCAAATAAAAGTCTACTCATCTACTCTCTGGTTAAAGACAAAACGCTGGCTATAGTAGTCCATACTCTTTCATATACCATAAGTCAATTTACGCCGCTAGTCACATCATGTTCGGACATGCCTAATGTTAATAACTCCGTGATAAAAATCAGACCCAAGAGATGACATGTAAAAATATAGGTGTCCCACAACCCCTCGGTGAGTCTACGCAAATAATAGTGCTATAGGCTAAGTTTAGTAACCCTTTTGTCCATACAATTTCTACAAAAATCAGTATGCGCCTCATAACTCCTTAGATAGAAAACATACCCTCATTCGCGGGTGGTGGTTGTCGACTCCCACTATTAGAACTTTGCTCCGATAGAAAAATTTTACCCCAAATTTTTAGTTCTAGTTAACCACACTCCACTATATGTCCAAGACTTTGAATATATTACCTTTGTTGGGTAACACACCCAATTCCCGCATTTTTAGAATTTCTACTGATGACTCTCCTCAATTTTCCATTTGACCCTCTCCTAAGAGTACTACGTTGGGTGGGTCAAATTTGGCATCACCTTCGACTATAGCAGCACTTGGAATTGTAGGCTATGTTTTAGCCATCTTTAGAGTCTTGGCCTCTCGTGCCTTAATAAAGGTGACCTCGACTACGGTCATTATCCTCGAATATACTTCATAACCTCTTACGCCTGCCTCCCGCTAGTCACCCAACGGACCTCATCTACCATACTTCATTGTTCGATCACGCCCGAACATAAATAAGATTCACTGATATATACGTGATAGAAGGAGAACGAGATCTCACCAAGGAAATCAACAATCCTAAACATAGGGCTCTACATCAAAGAACACTAAGCTGAAAATACAGTAAGCCGTATAGACCCTAAAGGACTCTAGAACCTGATGCTCTGATACCACCAGTAACACCCCGCCTAATTAAATACCGGGTGGCCAGTCCCATACCAAATTAAAACAGAATATACAGTTGGCTCATTCTCAACATCACTGTTGAAAACATTTACAACTCACCCAATACCCAATTAAACTGGTGCTAAAAACTTTCCAAATTTTAATTCAAAAAAAATCATTTTTAGTTTACGAATAACACTGCACATTTTATCCTATCACAATAATAATTAAACAAATAACTCAAAAGAATTTAAATGCAATTGGAATAAACATTCCCAAGTAATAATCCAATACAGTAATCCCAATAATAACAGAAGTATTAAAACGACTGAGTACAAGACTATTTGACATAGATAGAAAGAAGATAATTGAATTCCTTTGCGCGACATGCCCTAAATAAAAGAACACTATGAATCAAATGAAGATAGGCATCTAACCAATACTCCATAGATCCATAGCTCATCATAATCCTCCAAGGTTGGTGCCCCTGATGCTGGACACCTGATATAGAAGGTACAATAGAAAAGAGATTATGCAAGGAAACGGGTCAGAGCCCGATGTGAAAATAGTTTGGAAAACAGCACGTATTTAACAAGTGCAATAAAGCATTTATTATGTACATGTTAGTATCTAGACTCTCACTTGATATTCTCACCTCTCATCTAGAGTGCACGCTTAACGTTTCCTATTAACCTCCTAGTTAATGGTTCCTCCTAACTAGTTTCCATAATATGATTCTATCCCATATCATAACCCCTTATGTCCCATACCATACGTAGTATAATAATTCATATACGTTTCTCATTAATATGAATTAAGATTTTCAAATCTATAAGAATAAATATTCATTAACTTAATTCAATTCTTTTTCTCTATTCACTGTTATCGACAATTATCACACAGTAGATTAATCAAACCACTCTATATGCACATTCATTTCATTTTATATATATATATATATATATATTTATATAAAATAGGGCACCCTTAGACACAGCTGCGGTGCATGCATTACTCTACTATCATGTCACAATATCGCTGGTCGCCGAATAGGGGACTAAAGGTTCGGTAAGGATTCCTCGAACCACAAATAACAACACACAAATTGGAGGCGAACATAGTTCTCGTATCCATGGGTCACGCTCATACCTACGTACCCATAGTCAACGGACTTATCAACTCCCCGATAAGTCTTTCATAGACCTATGTTCTCGAGTGACAAATTAAAAATCCCATGGATTCATCAGGATATGACTGCCCTCACGCGCAAACCTCCCGTCGATAGCAAGTAAGCTAGGTATGTTATACATACAAATCATCAATTAATCAAATAGGCTTTACTATCTACCCATAGATATAATATCAACATGGTAATCACAACCCTAAGATAATTCCCATACGTAGCATTATATCTGTTAAATCCTACGTATTAAAATATTATGACTTTACTTTTTTAATTTAATTATTCCAGAGTCTCACTCATTACTCAAGGTTTAAATAGTTTTTTCCTCAATATTTTTATTCAGTAAGAAATCACTAATATCCTACTGGTCCATATCATCTTATATCCCGAATTACTACGAATTAAACTCTCCTTTAATTAGGATTATAACTGATAGTTTCTAATCTCTTTTAAACACATCTTCTATCACCTGGGATTAAACCTTCTTGTAAACTTAAGCTGCCCAGATGATTTATTAAATTTCCCCTACTAGACCTATCCTCAATCCTCATGAATACAAAACTAGAATCCAACAAATGAATCTAGCAACCGAACTTACTTCCAGTTTAATTATCATAATTCTCATCAATTACATCCCAGTCATATTTATTCGATTCTTATCTAGGGCTTACTGATCTTACCTAAGTCCCATGATATCCAATTAATAATCACCAAAGATTTATAAAAGATTTGGGATAAGATCAAGAATTAAATAGAAACAACATCATGAATTCTGGGGAGGTCAATCGATCGAAGGTAGGGGGTCGATCGATCGATCGCCCAGATATCAACCCAGATTTCTGCAATTCTTATACTAGGGGTTTCATAACTTTTGATCATTCAAACCTTCATATTAACAACCCAAATTCCTTATAATCCTTACTACATGTTATAGCAACATATGTAAATGATTTCTAATGATCTAAACATCCTAGAATCATCAAGAGATTGAATTAAAAGCATATATTCAGAGACCTATCTTTCCAAAAAATTATCTACATGATATCTTCAAGAACAAACCAATGATTCTCAGAATTTCTTCAATAACTTAAAGATTATTTCGTGGATTACTATCTACCTACAACATGAGTTTGATTCCTCTATATTTCCATTTTCCAAAAATCAATCAACAACTCTATCTTTATCTTCCAAACATGAAAAATCTCATTTTTTTCATAACTATCCTAACATGGACAATATACTAACTAGATTGCAATTATCAAATACTTGCCTCTAATGATCATCTAATCCTTTGGGGTTGTGTATCACTAGTGGTTCTCCCTTTCTCCAGTCAACTATCGGTGGTGGTTGGTGATGGTGACCTTTGGCCCTTGGTTCTCCTCCTTTCTAAGAAATCTTCTCTTCTCCCAAGCACCCTTTCACTCTCTCTAAAAAAGATGACCTCTCAATTTTTGTGTAGAGGAGAATAATGAACCTACGTACAACTAATCTCCAAATATTTATAATAAGACAAAATCCAAAATCACTATTCATCCCCCTTGTAAAAATGACCAAAATGCCTTTTCGGTTGTCTTTTCACTTCCAAATGACACGGGACCCAAAGCCAACATCCAAATAGACTTTTCTGACTATTTCAACCCTTCCGGACGCAATGACACACTCGAAATGACTATGAGGTTGATGTAAAAATAAGTTTCACATTTAATCTAACAAATTTGCCCCGACGCGTCTCGTACCGCGTCCGACTAAAAATTCAAATTACTGAATTAATATCTCACAGCAATATCAATAACATCATAATCATATATTACCTAAATATCTTTAAGTAATATACAGAATTATTCATTTTAATATCCATAATTCGGATAAAACCCAAATGAATTAATTTATAATAAAATCCAATTAATCCATTAATTTATAATATCATCCAATTTAAAAGTCATTAAAATTATGGGGTATTACACCGAGATAATCAAAATTAGGTACCTGGGGGTGGCAATCGGGTTCCTGAGACTTTTTAAGCTATAGGGGACCCACGCGGAGGTATTCAGAATATTTTAATGTTATTAGTTAACTTAATTTCGGGATTACGATTTTGAAATAAGAGTTTAGGTGCTTGGGGGCAACTAATTTACATAATCAAACATCTAAGAGAGGTATTCGGGAGAAAAGAGGAGGAAACATAATGAAAATCAAGGGAGGGAAATTGGAGAAGAAGTTTTGAAGGAAATTACTATGCTTAAATCAACATGCAAGGAGGATTCAGAGTCTTATTTTTGCCCAAGGAAAGTGAATAACTTGTTTGATGTTATTTGCATATTTATTTCTATCATATCATAATTGGTAGAATAGGAAAAAATTTTGATGTGGGATTAACATGTCAAGTGGGTTTTGAGAAAATAAATTCATATAATTGGGTGATGACTACATATGATCTTGATAGGTTAACCCCCACATGAAAAGTATGTTATTGATAGAGAATTCTAATGAAATAGATATAAGAGTGTTATTGAACTAAAAACCTAAGATTTAATTATTCAAATATGTGACCTTGAATTATGGATTTGGGCACTTTATTAGAATTAAGGGTGGATTAATTCTGAAAAAAGTGATGATTGAATCCTAGTATTAAGTTTGATTTTTTTATGAATTGAGATCATCAAACATATTTCTTTATGATAATAATTGATAGAGTAATGATATTATCCATTGGGATGAAGATTGGGACACTTTAGGAGTGAAAATCTGGGTACATCTCGTAATGAACATAACAGGCCCGACCCGAGCTACATACAAGGAGAACCGATTCATTCCCTGGTTGAACTGGTTCGGCTCCCCAACTTAGCCCATGTCATGAAGATAGATCATTTCATTACGAATGTGTGGCCTCTAGTTTTGTATTTTTCTTATTTATTTTTGAATTAGTTATGAATTTTCTACGAAAGGGTGTCCAAGACCAAAATCTTTAGTTAGTAATTTTGGGACGGACTTTATTTTAGGCAAGATTGTGTTTAGATTGATTATAACACCTTGTTGATGTATCCTCTTGATTAACATGAATCCATAGTTGATGAAATTAAGTTATTTTTTCATTCGAACAACCCTTTTATGTTTGGGTCAAGTTAGGAGTAGGGAAACATCCGGGTAATTTTTATGAACTCAGTCGAGTATGTGGGAGGTTATCCAGGTTGAGCATATTTTTGATTGAAAATGGATTTGTTGCACTATCTTTGCAAATTGGTCATGGATTAGTCGGGTTATGTGAATATATATATATATATATATATATATATAAGGATAGTGTATATATGAAAAATAATATCTGTGTGTATGATATTTATGTGAAACATACTATCGGTGGAGGTTGCGCACTATGGGAGATCACATTGGTGAAACCCATCGGAGGTAGTACTATTCCCCTAGGTCATAGGTATGTGCACGTCCACTCTATGTAAGTTTGGAGTCTCATGGACTAATGTGGTATGGTTATTACCAACGAACTTAAGGCTATGACCACCTCCGGTTTTCGTTTTCATTTTGGGTGGAGTGGTGAGATTCCAACCCGATTGCCCAGGTTGTGGTGGACATTCATGGAGCTTGATAGCATGCTAGTGATTTCGCACCCAACAAGAAAAAGGCTCGGAGTGATTGCGATTATACGTATATAGTAAGTGATATATACGTATGTCAATAATATATGATATAAATATACATATATAAGTGTGACAATTATATACGGGTGAATAATATTAATATGTGAGTATGGAATAAATAAGTGAGGTGAAGTTGTTTGAATTAATTAACATGAAATTTAAAATGACATAGTGTGTGTGATAGCTAAATAAGAATTAAAGTGGAGAACAAACTTATGTGACATATTTGGGTAAAAGTTTAGCGTATAGGGCTAAGATATGCGTTGGTACTAGTTAGGTAGAGTAACACAACTAGATGCTTAAAATGTACATAATAGGTGCGCATAATAGATGAGGGGTGAGGGTCGTCACATGGGAGTGCGCTACCGGTTTAAATATGAAAAGTGCTATACATTTTCATTAATGCATTTTATTCACTTGCTAAATATTTTCGAAAGGTTTTGAGCTTTGACCCATATCAAATATTTTCAAAACTTTTAGGTGTCTAGCCACTAGGACGCCAAGGTGATCACTATTTCCAGGATTTACGGAGTTGCAATAGATGTGGAGGCTTGTAGGTCTTTGATTAGTCGATTTTATCTTTGGTATACTAGTTAGGTTATATTTATGTTGTTAATGGCATGTCACCCCTTTTATCAGAATCTTTACATTCAGTTTTTATTTAATTTAGCTAATGTCGATTGTATTATAACTGATGGTGTATTCGGTATTTGGATTTTGAGACTTACTCTCGGCATCCCAGAGAGAAAATAAAAGAGAGAAGAGAGAGAAAGGGAAGAAATTCGAGAGAAAAATAGAGAGAAATTGGAAGAAGATAAATCCATCTTCGTACTTCATCACCTCTGAGTGAATCCCTTCAACCCAAACAGTTTTAAACTTCAAACGCCTTTACCAGAAACCAAAAATTACAAGAGATAGAGCCAATCTAGGGTTTCTGTGGGTTTAGTAGTTGGGTTAACGTCTGTTAGAAAACCTCTTTCATTTTAAGTCTTTCTCAAAACACCTCTCTGAGAAAATATCAAGTTTCACATATTAAAACTTGAGATTTTCTAAAGAGAACATCACACACCTATTTTTCAGTTCTCTTTCTGGATCTCTGTCTTCAGATCCATTTGATTCCAAAGTTTTTGAAAAACAAACTTCTAAGGTTTCAAGAAAAAAATAGATCCTAAAGAGCGTTTGTGTTTCTTGGTTTTTATTTCACATATTATGAAATAAACGTGTTCAAAAATAAAACAGACACATAGGACCTTAGCTATTTTTGAAAGCAAGGTTGTTCTTCTAAATATAATCTTGAGTTAGAAGTTTCTTTACAAAACCATTTGAATCTGTTTCTGTATGTTATTTCTTATTCTATTTTTACGATATAGACTTCTAGTCTAGTTTGGATCTCAATTGGTGGTTTACAATTTCGAAAATCTTTTCAAAATACTGAAATTGTATAGGACCTTGGTCGTATTCGGAGCAAGGTAACCTTGAGATCTGTGGATTAATAGAAAGATCAATAAGTTTTTATTTGTAAAATACAGACTTGGATATATCTTATTCATTTTAGAACTATTTGTAATTTGATAGGATTGGCTGTCTAAATAATTCTGAGAGGGTGAGTTGCATATCTATATACAGTGCACATCACAAACACTTCTCACACGAACACTTAGACACAGTGGTTTGTTTGAGACTTAAAAGTTGAAAGAGTTATTGGAGTCAGAATTCAAAGAGAAGGAGGTCAAGGAAAAGTCAAAGGAGCAACAAGAAAGAGATCAGTTCTAGTCAGAAACTTTTGAAGTGGAGTAGCTCATGTAGGTATAATTCTGAACTTAGATTTAGGATCCTTGTGTGTTTTCTTAAGTGTTGTAACTTAATTATTTATTCTAGTGAATTTTTTTTTGTGCTGTAGAGGGCACCGTGGATGTTTCCCTTGATTAAGGGTTTTACCACGTTAAAAATTCATGTATTTATTCCTTTGAATATTCTTAACTGTTATTGTGATTGGGAGTGCACGGTAACTTTAGTAGATGTTTCTTAAACTTTAAAAAGGAAGGTAATCAACTATCGAATCTAAACCATACATTCAGAAAGATTGTACAAAACATCTTGTGTTCGTTTTTCAAAAAGAATTTTGCCCAAAAAAGTTTATTCAGGGTTTACACAATTTATAACATTTTGTTATTAACCTTGTAAACAAGCTTTTTGCATTAAAGATTTTCTTCAACTATATGTATAAATAAGACTTATTGAGAAAAAAATATTTTAATAGAAACTATTAAGAAATGTCTTATGTAAATAAGATTTATTTGTCAAGCTCACTATATTATAGCAAACCGCTTGCAACAACATTAGTTTATATAGTCCACGTATGCACGGAATCTCTCCACATACAATAGGAAAGAATCAATATTGTTTTAGTTGGAGAGCATTTACATTTTGTTATGTTTGATAACACTTTGATTATGTTGGAGAAAAAGTTAAATAATTTCAATATAAATTTCATCACGTTTTAGGAAATATTTGTATTTATTGTCAACACATTTATCAATATATCCATAAAAGTTGTTTCCTTATAAATTTGCTCATTTGACATTTATATTGTGGTGGCAAATTAGTTCATCACAAATTAACAAGAAAAGGCAATCACCAGAATAAATAAAGAAAATAAGGAACGACAATCACACAACACAAAATTTACGTGGTTCAGTAATAATGCCTACGTCCACAGTGGTGCTCTCAATATTATTTCTCTATGCACCAAGGAGTTTTTTACAGAAAAAATAGTGCATGCCCTTTGCCCCGGGCTGAGGGTTTGTTATATACATATTCATTTTTGGGGAGTGGGGGTGTTGGTCTCCCCCACGTTAGTCCATCATCCCTAGGATATCTCCTTACGAGATTTTAGGAATTGACTGGGTCATATCTGAATTAGTTGAGGCATGAGGCCTCTAGACTTTGAGTCGTGCTTTACTAGGCTTCTCATCTGGGCCCAAGTGACAAATCGAGGTACCCACAATTGCCCCTAAAGCTGTTGGGTCGGCTCAATAACTTTAAATGATTTGTCATAATGGCATTTTTGTAAATCATGCAACACTCTTCAGGATCGAAGCACACTTTCTGAATTGATTTAGGCAACAGACCACCTCGTTGCCTGTGAGATATGATTATAAAGGTTTAAAATATCTTCGAAGTGGTCTTTTCCTGTTGTCGTTTCAATTTTCTCCACACTCTCTAATTTTCTCCAAGCTTCCGCAGTTGCTCTCTCATTTCTAGGTCTCGTCTTCCAATTTCAATCTTCTTTCTCATCTTCTCATCGTCCTTGCTTGTGACTTTGCATCGTCCCAAGCTAAGTCTTTACTTGATAAGTTCTTATTACTTCTTCTCTTTGCTTTTTCTGTTGGAATTTCTTCGCATCTGCTACTAGGTTTTTTATTTTTCAATGACGAAAATAGGCAATATATTGATATTTGAATTTAAGAAGTTCTATAACATTCCAAATTGGATAGACATCAAATGTGCCCCTGTCCCTCGTAATGTTAGAGAAGTTGAGGATAGTCACTGGATTCATGTTCTCTTATTGTCCTAGGGGGTCTTACTTTTCCCCCAAGAAATTTGTTTTTGCATTTTTTTTGTTACTTCAATTGTAATACCCCATAATTTTTATGACTTTTAAAATGGGTTATATTTTAAATTAATGGATTAATTAGATTTTATTATTAATTAATTCATTTGGGTTTTATCCGAATTGTGGATATTAAAATGTATGATTCTGAATATTACTTAAAGATATTTAGGTAATATACGAATGTGAAGCTATTGATATGGCTGTGTGAATTAAATTCAGTAATTTAGATTTTTAGTCGGACGCGGTATGGGACGCGTCGGGACTAATTTGTTAAATTAAAAAGGAAACTTATTTTTACATCAACCTTATAGTCGTTTCGACTGCGTCGTTGCATCCGAAAGGGTTGAAATAGTCAAAAAAGTCTATTTGGATGTTGGATTTGGGTCCCGGGGCATTTGGAAATGAAAAGACAACCCAAAGGGGCATTTTTGTAATTTTTACAAGGGGGATGAATAGTGATTTCGGGTTTTGTCTTATTATAAATATTTGGAGATTAGTGTACGTAGGTTCATTTCATCTCTTCTACACAAAATTGAAAAGTCATCTTCTTAGAGAGAGTGAAAGGTTGCTTGGAAAGAAAAAGCTTGCTTGGAAAGGAGGAGAACCAAAGGTCAAAGGTCACCACCACCATCACCACCTGTGTTATTCAACTCCAAAGGATCAGATCTTCAATAGAGGCAAGTGTTTGATATTTGCAACTTAAGTTCGTATATTGTCCATGTTAGAATAATTATGAAAAGAGATGATTTTTCATGTTTGGAAGACATAATGGAGTTGTTATATGTATTTCTAGAAATTGAAATGATAAAGGAAGTAAACTCATGTTGTAGGATGATAATAATCCACGAAATAATCATATATCTATGGAGGAAACTCTGAAAACCATTGTTGTGTTCTTGAGGATATTAGTTTTATAATTTTCTAGAAAAGAGGAGATAAACATGCTTTTAATCCAACTGCTGCATATATATATGCAACTGCTGCATATATATGCATATATATGTAGTGCATATATATGCTTAGTGTTTGTATACTGAATTGCTCATCCTGTGCTCAGTTAATCATGGTAATGGTAGAATGCTTACTTATTGGATAAGCTCCATCAGATGCAATATGGGTTGTTCAACGGCCTAAATTAGCAAGAAGAAGAATTCATGTTTGGATCAATCAACCAAACACTCATCAGTGAGTTTTCTTATTTTGGAATGTCATTTCTACAGTTCCTCTCTGGAGCTTTCAATAGTTCACTCTATTCTTGTTTTCTATTATTTTTTCGTGCAGTACTAAGAGTCCAAAACATAGGAAGACAATTTGCAAAACTAGTATTTGGTATAGGTTAAAGTCATTTTTTGTTGTAGTTTGAGCTTAGCGCAAGACTTATAGCCTTATAAAAAAGAAATTGCTTGTAGTTTGTGGATACTTTCTAATCTTATTAGTGGAAGTTTCTTCCATCCTTATTTGCTTTGCTGCTATTGCATCATGGTAGTGCCGAATTGTTGATCAAGAAAACATGATCTTTGCGCATCCTGCGTGCCTACCAAATGTCTGTTGATATTCCTACTTGGGACCATGTGAAGAGAGTGCAAAAGCATAACAAATGAATACCAACAACTACACAACCTAGTAAGCTAGATCGGACAAATGAAATATTAACACAAACAAACTCGAAACAACGTAAGATCGAACAAATCTTATTAGAGGCTGAAAACTCGAAACAGCCCCCGGTTTGAGAGTACGACGGTAATTTGCATATTTCTACACTTAGGCTTGAAAACATGGCGTTAGAGGGTGAAAACTCGAAACAACCCCCGAACGGCCCCGTGGGTGGCACCAACACCTCCCACGGGACCAACGTAACTCGTAGTAACTGACCCCGCAGCCGCGGGTGTCCCGATTTGAGAGTACGACGGTAATTTGCTAATTTCTACACTTAGGCTTGAAAACATGGCGTTAGAGGGTGAAAACTCGAAATAGCCCCCGAACGGCCCCGTGGGTGGCACCAACACCTCCCACGGGACCAACGTAACTCGTAGGAACTGACCCCGCAGCCGCGGGTGTCCCGGTTTGAGAGTACGACGGTAATTTGCATATTTCTACACTTAGGCTTGAAAACAGGGCGTTAGAGGGTGAAAACTCGAAACAGCCCCCGAACGGCCCCGTGGGTGGCACCAACACCTCCCACGGGACCAACGTAACTCGTAGGAACTGACCCCGCAGCCGCTGGTGTCCCGGTTTGAGAGTACGATGGTAATTTGCTTATTTCTACACTTAGGCTTGAAAACATGGCGTTAGAGGGTGAAAACTCGAAACAGCCCCCGAACGGCCCCGTGGGTGGCACCAACACCTCCCACGGGACCAACGTAACTCGTAGGAACTGACCCCGCAGCCGCGGGTGTCCCGGTTTGAGAGTACGACGGTAATTTGCTTATTTCTACACTTAGGCTTGAAAACATGGCGTTAGAGGGTGAAAACTCGAAATAGCCCCCAAACAGCCCCGTGGGTGGCACCAACACCTCCCACGGGACCAACGTAACTCGTAGGAACTGACCCCGCAGTCGCGGGTGTCCCGGTTTGAGAGTACGACGGTAATTTGCTTATTTCTACACTTAGGCTTGAAAACATGGCGTTAGAGGGTGAAAACTCGAAACAGCCCCCGAACGGCCCCATGGGTGGCACCAACACCTCCCACGGGACCAACGTAACTCATAGGAACTGACCCCGCAGCCGCGGGTGTCCCGGTTTGACAGTACGACGATAATTTGCTTATTTCTACACTTAGGCTTGAAAACATGGCGTTAGAGGGTGAAAACTCGAAACAGTCCCCGAACGGCCCCGTGGGTGGCACCAACACCTCCCACGGGACCAACGTAACTTGTAGGAACTGACCCCGCAGCCACGGGTGTCCCGGTTTGAGAGTACGACGGTAATTTGCTTATTTTTACACTTAGGCTTGAAAACATGACGTTAGAGGGTGAAAACTCGAAACAGCCCCTGAACGGCCCCGTGGGTGGCACCAACACCTCCCATGGGACCAACGTAACTCGTAGAAACTGACCCCGCAGCCGCGGGTGTCCCGGTTTGAGAGTACGACGGTAATTTGCTTATTTCTACACTTAGGCTTGAAAACATGGCGTTAGAGGGTGAAAACTCGAAACAGCCCCCGAACGTCCCCGTGGGTGGCACCAACACCTCCCACGGGACCAACGTAACTCGTAGGAACTGACCCCGCAGCCGCGGGTGTCCCGATTTGAGAGTACGACGGTAATTTGCTTATTTCTACACTTAGGCTTGAAAACATGGCGTTAGAGGGTGAAAACTCGAAACAGCCCCCGAACGGCCCCGTGGGTGGCACCAACACCTCCCACGGGACCAACGTAACTCGTAGGAACTGACCCCGCAGCCGCGGGTGTCCCGGTTTGAGAGTACGATGGTAATTTGCTTATTTCTACACTTAGGCTTGAAAACATGGCGTTAGAGGGTGAAAACTCGAAACAGCCCCCGGACGGCCCCGTGGGTGGCACCAACACCTCCCACGGGACCAACGTAACTCGCAGGAACTGACCCCGCAGCCGCGGGTGTCCCGGTTTGAGAGTACGACGGTAATTTTCTTATTTCTACACTTAGGCTTGAAAACATGGCGTTAGAGGGTGAAAACTCGAAACAGCCCCCGAAGGGCCCCGTGGGTGGCACCAACACCTCCCACGGAACCAACGTAACTCGTAGGAACTGACCCCGCAGCCGCGGGTGTCCCGGTTTGAGAGTATGACGGTAATTTGCTTATTTCTACACTTAGGCTTGAAAACATGGCTTAGAGGGTGAAAACTCGAAAGAGCCCCCGAACGGCCCCGTGGGTGGCACCAACACCTCCCACGGGACCAACGTAACTCGTAGGAACTGACCCCGCAGCCGCGGGTGTCCCGGTTTGAGAGTACGACGGTAATTTGCTTATTTCTACACTTAGGCTTGAAAACATGGCGTTAGAGGGTGAAAACTCGAAACAGCCCCCGAACGGCCCCGTGGGTGGCACCAACACCTCCCACGGGACCAACGTAACTCGTAGGAACTGACCCCGCAGCCGCGGGTGTCCCGGTTTGAGAGTACGACGGTAATTTGCTTATTTCTACACTTAGGCTTGAAAACATGGCGTTAGAGGGTGAAAACTCGAAACAGCCCCCGAATGGCCTCGTGGGTGGCACCAACACCTCCCACGGGACCAACGTAACTCGTAGGAACTGACCCCGCAGCCGCGGGTCTCCCGATTTGAGAGTACGACGCTAATTTGCTTATTTCTACACTTAGGCTTGAAAACATGGCGTTAGAGGGTGAAAACTCGAAACAGCCCCCGAACGGCCCCGTGGGAGGCACCAACACCTCCCACGGGACCAACGTAACTCGTAGGAACTGACCCCGCAGCCGCGGGTGTCCCGGTTTGAGAGTACGACGGTAATTTGCTTATTTCTACACTTAGGCTTGAAAACATAGCGTTAGAGGGTGAAAACTCGAAACAGTTCCCGAACGGCCCCGTGGGTGGCACCAACACCTCCCACGGGACCAACGTAACTCGTAGGAACTGACCCCGCAGCCGCGGGTGTCCCGATTTGAGAGTACGATAGTAATTTGCTTATTTCTACACTTAGGCTTGAAAACATGGCGTTAGAGGGTGAAAACTCGAAACAGCCCCCGAACGGCCCCGTGGGTGGCACCAACACCTCCCACGGGACCAACGTAACTCATTGGAACTGACCCCGCAGCCGCGGGTGTCCCGGTTTGAGAGTACGACGGTAATTTTCTTATTTCTACACTTAAGCTTGAAAACATGGCGTTAGAGGGTGAAAACTCGAAACAGCCCCCGAACGGCTCAGTGGGTGGCACCAACACCTCCCACGGGACCAACGTAACTCGTAGGAACTGACCCCGCAGCCGCGGGTGTCCCGGTTTGAGAGTACGACGGTAATTTGCATATTTCTACACTTAGGCTTGAAAAGAGGGCGTTAGAGGGTGAAAACTCGAAACAGCCCCCGAACGGCCCCGTGGGTGGCACCAACACCTCCCACGGGACCAACGTAACTCGTAGGAACTGACCCCGCAGCCGCGGGTGTCCCGGTTTGAGAGTACGATGGTAATTTGCTTATTTCTACACTTAGGCTTGAAAACATGGCGTTAGAGGGTGAAAACTCGAAACAGCCCCCGAACGGCCCCGTGGGTGGCACCAACACCTCCCACGGGACCAACGTAACTCGTAGGAACTGACCCCGCAGCCGCGGGTGTCCCGGTTTGAGAGTACGACGGTAATTTGCTTATTTCTACACTTAGGCTTGAAAACATGGCGTTAGAGGGTGAAAACTCGAAATAGCCCCCAAACAGCCCCGTGGGTGGCACCAACACCTCCCACGGGACCAACGTAACTCGTAGGAACTGACCCCGCAGTCGCGGGTGTCCCGGTTTGAGAGTACGACGGTAATTTGCTTATTTCTACACTTAGGCTTGAAAACATGGCGTTAGAGGGTGAAAACTCGAAACAGCCCCCGAACGGCCCCATGGGTGGCACCAACACCTCCCACGGGACCAACGTAACTCATAGGAACTGACCCCGCAGCCGCGGGTGTCCCGGTTTGACAGTACGACGATAATTTGCTTATTTCTACACTTAGGCTTGAAAACATGGCGTTAGAGGGTGAAAACTCGAAACAGTCCCCGAACGGCCCCGTGGGTGGCACCAACACCTCCCACGGGACCAACGTAACTTGTAGGAACTGACCCCGCAGCCACGGGTGTCCCGGTTTGAGAGTACGACTATAATTTGCTTATTTCTACACTTAGGCTTGAAAACATGACGTTAGAGGGTGAAAACTCGAAACAGCCCCTGAACGGCCCCGTGGGTGGCACCAACACCTCCCATGGGACCAACGTAACTCGTAGAAACTGACCCCGCAGCCGCGGGTGTCCCGGTTTGAGAGTACGACGGTAATTTGCTTATTTCTACACTTAGGCTTGAAAACATGGCGTTAGAGGGTGAAAACTCGAAACAGCCCCCGAACGTCCCCGTGGGTGGCACCAACACCTCCCACGGGACCAACGTAACTCGTAGGAACTGACCCCGCAGCCGCGGGTGTCCCGATTTGAGAGTACGACGGTAATTTGCTTATTTCTACACTTAGGCTTGAAAACATGGCGTTAGAGGGTGAAAACTCGAAACAGCCCCCGAACGGCCCCGTGGGTGGCACCAACACCTCCCACGGGACCAACGTAACTCGTAGGAACTGACCCCGCAGCCGCGGGTGTCCCGGTTTGAGAGTACGACGGTAATTTGCATATTTCTACACTTAGGCTTGAAAACAGGGCGTTAGAGGGTGAAAACTCGAAACAGCCCCCGGACGGCCCCGTGGGTGGCACCAACACCTCCCACGGGACCAACGTAACTCGTAGGAACTGACCCCGCAGCCGCGGGTGTCCCGGTTTGAGAGTACGATGGTAATTTGCTTATTTTTACACTTAGGCTTGAAAACATGGCGTTAGAGGGTGAAAACTCGAAACAGCCCCCGAACGGCCCCGTGGGTGGCACCAACACCTCCCACGGGACCAACGTAACTCGTAGGAACTGACCCCGCAGCCGCGGGTGTCCCGGTTTGAGAGTACGACGGTAATTTGCTTATTTCTACACTTAGGCTTGAAAACATGGCGTTAGAGGGTGAAAACTCGAAATAGCCCCCAAACAGCCCCGTGGGTGGCACCAACACCTCCCACGGGACCAACGTAACTCGTAGGAACTGACCCCGCAGTCGCGGGTGTCCCGGTTTGAGAGTACGACGGTAATTTGCTTATTTCTACACTTAGGCTTGAAAACATGGCGTTAGAGGGTGAAAACTCGAAACAGCCCCCGAACGGCCCCATGGGTGGCACCAACACCTCCCACGGGACCAACGTAACTCATAGGAACTGACCCCGCAGCCGCGGGTGTCCCGGTTTGACAGTACGACGATAATTTGCTTATTTCTACACTTAGGCTTGAAAACATGGCGTTAGAGGGTGAAAACTCGAAACAGTCCCCGAACGGCCCCGTGGGTGGCACCAACACCTCCCACGGGACCAACGTAACTTGTAGGAACTGACCCCGCAGCCACGGGTGTCCCGGTTTGAGAGTACGACGGTAATTTGCTTATTTTTACACTTAGGCTTGAAAACATGACGTTAGAGGGTGAAAACTCGAAACAGCCCCTGAACGGCCCCGTGGGTGGCACCAACACCTCCCATGGGACCAACGTAACTCGTAGAAACTGACCCCGCAGCCGCGGGTGTCCCGGTTTGAGAGTACGACGGTAATTTGCTTATTTCTACACTTAGGCTTGAAAACATGGCGTTAGAGGGTGAAAACTCGAAACAGCCCCCGAACGTCCCCGTGGGTGGCACCAACACCTCCCACGGGACCAACGTAACTCGTAGGAACTGACCCCGCAGCCGCGGGTGTCCCGATTTGAGAGTACGACGGTAATTTGCTTATTTCTACACTTAGGCTTGAAAACATGGCGTTAGAGGGTGAAAACTCGAAACAGCCCCCGAACGGCCCCGTGGGTGGCACCAACACCTCCCACGGGACCAACGTAACTCGTAGGAACTGACCCCGCAGCCGCGGGTGTCCCGGTTTGAGAGTACGATGGTAATTTGCTTATTTCTACACTTAGGCTTGAAAACATGGCGTTAGAGGGTGAAAACTCGAAACAGCCCCCGGACGGCCCCGTGGGTGGCACCAACACCTCCCACGGGACCAACGTAACTCGTACAAACTGACCCCGCAGCCGCGGGTGTCCCGGTTTGAGAGTACGACGGTAATTTTCTTATTTCTACACTTAGGCTTGAAAACATGGCGTTAGAGGGTGAAAACTCGAAACAGCCCCCGAAGGGCCCCGTGGGTGGCACCAACACCTCCCACGGAACCAACGTAACTCGTAGGAACTGACCCCGCAGCCGCGGGTGTCCCGGTTTGAGAGTACGACGCTAATTTGCTTATTTCTACACTTAGGCTTGAAAACATGGCGTTAGAGGGTGAAAACTCAAAACAGCCCCCAAACGGGCCCGTGGGAGGCACCAACACCTCCCACGGGACCAACGTAACTCGTCGGAACTGACCCCGCAGCCGCGGGTGTCCCGGTTTGAGAGTATGACGGTAATTTGCTTATTTCTACACTTAGGCTTGAAAACATGGCTTAGAGGGTGAAAACTCGAAAGAGCCCCCGAACGGCCCCGTGGGTGGCACCAACACCTCCCACGGGACCAACGTAACTCGTAGGAACTGACCCCGCAGCCGCGGGTGTCCCGGTTTGAGAGTACGACGGTAATTTGCTTATTTCTACACTTAGGCTTGAAAACATGGCGTTAGAGGGTGAAAACTCGAAACAGCCCCCGAACGGCCCCGTGGGTGGCACCAACACCTCCCACGGGACCAACGTAACTCGTAGGAACTGACCCCGCAGCCGCGGGTGTCCCGGTTTGAGAGTACGACGGTAATTTGCTTATTTCTACACTTAGGCTTGAAAACATGGCGTTAGAGGGTGAAAACTCGAAACAGCCCCCGAATGGCCTCGTGGGTGGCACCAACACCTCCCACGGGACCAACGTAACTCGTAGGAACTGACCCCGCAGCCGCGGGTCTCCCGATTTGAGAGTACGACGCTAATTTGCTTATTTCTACACTTAGGCTTGAAAACATGGCGTTAGAGGGTGAAAACTCGAAACAGCCCCCGAACGGCCCCGTGGGAGGCACCAACACCTCCCACGGGACCAACGTAACTCGTAGGAACTGACCCCGCAGCCGCGGGTGTCCCGGTTTGAGAGTACGACGGTAATTTGCTTATTTCTACACTTAGGCTTGAAAACATAGCGTTAGAGGGTGAAAACTCGAAACAGTTCCCGAACGGCCCCGTGGGTGGCACCAACACCTCCCACGGGACCAACGTAACTCGTAGGAACTGACCCCGCAGCCGCGGGTGTCCCGATTTGAGAGTACGATAGTAATTTGCTTATTTCTACACTTAGGCTTGAAAACATGGCGTTAGAGGGTGAAAACTCGAAACAGCCCCCGAACGGCCCCGTGGGTGGCACCAACACCTCCCACGGGACCAACGTAACTCATTGGAACTGACCCCGCAGCCGCGGGTGTCCCGGTTTGAGAGTACGACGGTAATTTTCTTATTTCTACACTTAAGCTTGAAAACATGGCGTTAGAGGGTGAAAACTCGAAACAGCCCCCGAACGGCTCAGTGGGTGGCACCAACACCTCCCACGGGACCAACGTAATTCGTAGGAACTGACCCCGCAGCCGCGGGTGTCCCGGTTTGAGAGTACGACGGTAATTTGCATATTTCTACACTTAGGCTTGAAAACAGGGCGTTAGAGGGTGAAAACTCGAAACAGCCCCCGAACGGCCCCGTGGGTGGCACCAACACCTCCCACGGGACCAACGTAACTCGTAGAAACTGACCCCGCAGCCGCGGGTGTCCCGGTTTGAGAGTACGATGGTAATTTGCTTATTTCTACACTTAGGCTTGAAAACATGGCGTTAGAGGGTGAAAACTCGAAACAGCCCCCGAACGGCCCCGTGGGTGGCACCAACACCTCCCACGGGACCAACGTAACTCGTAGGAACTGACCCCGCAGCCGCGGGTGTCCCGGTTTGAGAGTACGACGGTAATTTGCTTATTTCTACACTTAGGCTTGAAAACATGGCGTTAGAGGGTGAAAACTCGAAATAGCCCCCAAACAGCCCCGTGGGTGGCACCAACACCTCCCACGGGACCAACGTAACTCGTAGGAACTGACCCCGCAGTCGCGGGTGTCCCGGTTTGAGAGTACGACGGTAATTTGCTTATTTCTACACTTAGGCTTGAAAACATGGCGTTAGAGGGTGAAAACTCGAAACAGCCCCCGAACGGCCCCATGGGTGGCACC
The DNA here is from genome assembly GCA_949130495.1 of Sambucus nigra. Taxonomy (NCBI): domain Eukaryota; kingdom Viridiplantae; phylum Streptophyta; class Magnoliopsida; order Dipsacales; family Adoxaceae; genus Sambucus; species Sambucus nigra. The sequence continues at coordinate 118,927,693 of OX422213.1, forward strand.
AACACCTCCCACGGGACCAACGTAACTCATAGGAACTGACCCCGCAGCCGCGGGTGTCCCGGTTTGACAGTACGACGATAATTTGCTTATTTCTACACTTAGGCTTGAAAACATGGCGTTAGAGGGTGAAAACTCGAAACAGTCCCCGAACGGCCCCGTGGGTGGCACCAACACCTCCCACGGGACCAACGTAACTTGTAGGAACTGACCCCGCAGCCACGGGTGTCCCGGTTTGAGAGTACGACTATAATTTGCTTATTTCTACACTTAGGCTTGAAAACATGACGTTAGAGGGTGAAAACTCGAAACAGCCCCTGAACGGCCCCGTGGGTGGCACCAACACCTCCCATGGGACCAACGTAACTCGTAGAAACTGACCCCGCAGCCGCGGGTGTCCCGGTTTGAGAGTACGACGGTAATTTGCTTATTTCTACACTTAGGCTTGAAAACATGGCGTTAGAGGGTGAAAACTCGAAACAGCCCCCGAACGTCCCCGTGGGTGGCACCAACACCTCCCACGGGACCAACGTAACTCGTAGGAACTGACCCCGCAGCCGCGGGTGTCCCGATTTGAGAGTACGACGGTAATTTGCTTATTTCTACACTTAGGCTTGAAAACATGGCGTTAGAGGGTGAAAACTCGAAACAGCCCCCGAACGGCCCCGTGGGTGGCACCAACACCTCCCACGGGACCAACGTAACTCGTAGGAACTGACCCCGCAGCCGCGGGTGTCCCGGTTTGAGAGTACGATGGTAATTTGCTTATTTCTACACTTAGGCTTGAAAACATGGCGTTAGAGGGTGAAAACTCGAAACAGCCCCCGGACGGCCCCGTGGGTGGCACCAACACCTCCCACGGGACCAACGTAACTCGTACGAACTGACCCCGCAGCCGCGGGTGTCCCGGTTTGAGAGTACGACGGTAATTTTCTTATTTCTACACTTAGGCTTGAAAACATGGCGTTAGAGGGTGAAAACTCGAAACAGCCCCCGAAGGGCCCCGTTGGTGGCACCAACACCTCCCACGGAACCAACGTAACTCGTAGGAACTGACCCCGCAGCCGCGGGTGTCCCGGTTTAAGAGTACGACGCTAATTTGCTTATTTCTACACTTAGGCTTGAAAACATGGCGTTAGAGGGTGAAAACTCAAAACAGCCCCCGAACGGGCCCGTGGGAGGCACCAACACCTCCCACGGGACCAACGTAACTCGTCGGAACTGACCCCGCAGCCGCGGGTGTCCCGGTTTGAGAGTATGACGGTTGTAGAGGGGGCCTGAAGGTAATCCTGGGATTAGGGATAATCCACTAATTAGCAACAGTGTTCTGAGGATAAGCTCAAGCGTGGCAAACTCAAGCGTGACATCTTGGCGAGGCAGCTCAGCGTGGCAACTCATATATTAGCTTATTGTTTTAATCACATCGTACTTTCATTATTGATTTCTGTAAGCTCTAACGATTGTAATGACGTAACGATAATAACTAAAGGGTTTTGTATGAGGTCAAACGGTACTTGCGAGAGACCAGGCTTGGCAGGGCCTGGGAGAGCTTTCATGCTCTATCGAATGACCTCACTGTGGGAACTTTAGAGGGACCTGGTTTGGAGGATTGAGGAGTAAGGCACCGTTGGGGCTTGTCCTGACCACCTTAGATACACCTGGTAAAGCACCGAAGGACCCTGACCGTGGAACCTCAAGCGGAGCAGCTTGGAGTTCTATCGGGCATTAAGTTATGGACCAAACAACCCTATACTTAATGTCACATCTACTATGGGTGATGTCACTAGCCATCTAAACGTTTGTCAGACATACACTTGAGTAAACCGCTGTGGTATTTGGGGCTGTCAGGTAGTTGGTGAACCACCTCTGCGACAACAAACCCCTGACACACAGTGGATAGGCAAAAGGCATGTCTTGGCATTTAATGTTTATGACATGGAGACAACTAGTGCATCAGGCATTTAATGTTGTGACATAAAGTATGAGGGACGTCTTTCATACTCTTTAATGACCGAGTTGCCTCGGGGGTGGTGTGGGGGGCTATTTAAGGACCCCAACCACCTTTGAGGAGAGGATCATCTTTTTTGGAGAATTAAGAAAAAGAATCATTGCAAACTAGAGAGTTCACTAACTCACCATTGTCATTTATTGCGAAGCTTTTAATATTTGACAGAGATTCTTGAGGGGGTTTGGTGTGTTGCTACCTGCCTATCAGGATGCATCTAGGGTGCTTATTTTCCCTCTCCCTCTAGCTAAGTCACTTCTAAAGTTCATTATTATTCCCTGAGTCATACACGAGAGGCTTTGTGAGTTTAAACTGAGTCCATCTTCATTGAGTTTTGTGTGTGTGTTTCCTATAATTAGTCTAGGGTGTTGGCTAATTTAACTCGTGGTTACCATACTCAATAGGGGTTACGCCTCCACATATATAATCTAAAGTACCCTCTTACAACGGTAATTTGCTTATTTCTACACTTAGGCTTGAAAACATGGCTTAGAGGGTGAAAACTCGAAAGAGCCCCCGAACGGCCCCGTGGGTGGCACCAACACCTCCCACGGGACCAACGTAACTCGTAGGAACTGACCCCGCAGCCACGGGTGTCCCGGTTTGAGAGTACGACTATAATTTGCTTATTTCTACACTTAGGCTTGAAAACATGACGTTAGAGGGTGAAAACTCGAAACAGCCCCTGAACGGCCCCGTGGGTGGCACCAACACCTCCCATGGGACCAACGTAACTCGTAGAAACTGACCCCGCAGCCGCGGGTGTCCCGGTTTGAGAGTACGACGGTAATTTGCTTATTTCTACACTTAGGCTTGAAAACATGGCGTTAGAGGGTGAAAACTCGAAACAGCCCCCGAACGTCCCCGTGGGTGGCACCAACACCTCCCACGGGACCAACGTAACTCGTAGGAACTGACCCCGCAGCCGCGGGTGTCCCGATTTGAGAGTACGACGGTAATTTGCTTATTTCTACACTTAGGCTTGAAAACATGGCGTTAGAGGGTGAAAACTCGAAACAGCCCCCGAACGGCCCCGTGGGTGGCACCAACACCTCCCACGGGACCAACGTAACTCGTAGGAACTGACCCCGCAGCCGCGGGTGTCCCGGTTTGAGAGTACGATGGTAATTTGCTTATTTCTACACTTAGGCTTGAAAACATGGCGTTAGAGGGTGAAAACTCGAAACAGCCCCCGGACGGCCCCGTGGGTGGCACCAACACCTCCCACGGGACCAACGTAACTCGTACGAACTGACCCCGCAGCCGCGGGTGTCCCGGTTTGAGAGTACGACGGTAATTTTCTTATTTCTACACTTAGGCTTGAAAACATGGCGTTAGAGGGTGAAAACTCGAAACAGCCCCCGAAGGGCCCCGTTGGTGGCACCAACACCTCCCACGGAACCAACGTAACTCGTAGGAACTGACCCCGCAGCCGCGGGTGTCCCGGTTTAAGAGTACGACGCTAATTTGCTTATTTCTACACTTAGGCTTGAAAACATGGCGTTAGAGGGTGAAAACTCAAAACAGCCCCCGAACGGGCCCGTGGGAGGCACCAACACCTCCCACGGGACCAACGTAACTCGTCGGAACTGACCCCGCAGCCGCGGGTGTCCCGGTTTGAGAGTATGACGGTTGTAGAGGGGGCCTGAAGGTAATCCTGGGATTAGGGATAATCCACTAATTAGCAACAGTGTTCTGAGGATAAGCTCAAGCGTGGCAAACTCAAGCGTGACATCTTGGCGAGGCAGCTCAGCGTGGCAACTCATATATTAGCTTATTGTTTTAATCACATCGTACTTTCATTATTGATTTCTGTAAGCTCTAACGATTGTAATGACGTAACGATAATAACTAAAGGGTTTTGTATGAGGTCAAACGGTACTTGCGAGAGACCAGGCTTGGCAGGGCCTGGGAGAGCTTTCATGCTCTATCGAATGACCTCACTGTGGGAACTTTAGAGGGACCTGGTTTGGAGGATTGAGGAGTAAGGCACCGTTGGGGCTTGTCCTGACCACCTTAGATACACCTGGTAAAGCACCGAAGGACCCTGACCGTGGAACCTCAAGCGGAGCAGCTTGGAGTTCTATCGGGCATTAAGTTATGGACCAAACAACCCTATACTTAATGTCACATCTACTATGGGTGATGTCACTAGCCATCTAAACGTTTGTCAGACATACACTTGAGTAAACCGCTGTGGTATTTGGGGCTGTCAGGTAGTTGGTGAACCACCTCTGCGACAACAAACCCCTGACACACAGTGGATAGGCAAAAGGCATGTCTTGGCATTTAATGTTTATGACATGGAGACAACTAGTGCATCGGGCATTTAATGTTGTGACATAAAGTATGAGGGACGTCTTTCATACTCTTTAATGACCGAGTTGCCTCGGGGGTGGTGTGGGGGGCTATTTAAGGACCCCAACCACCTTTGAGGAGAGGATCATCTTTTTTGGAGAATTAAGAAAAAGAATCATTGCAAACTAGAGAGTTCACTAACTCACCATTGTCATTTATTGCGAAGCTTTTAATATTTGACAGAGATTCTTGAGGGGGTTTGGTGTGTTGCTACCTGCCTATCAGGATGCATCTAGGGTGCTTATTTTCCCTCTCCCTCTAGCTAAGTCACTTCTAAAGTTCATTATTATTCCCTGAGTCATACACGAGAGGCTTTGTGAGTTTAAACTGAGTCCATCTTCATTGAGTTTTGTGTGTGTGTTTCCTATAATTAGTCTAGGGTGTTGGCTAATTTAACTCGTGGTTACCATACTCAATAGGGGTTACGCCTCCACATATATAATCTAAAGTACCCTCTTACATTTGGCGACTCTGCTGGGGAGGCATCCTTCTAGAGAAGGAGTATGGCGCAGGATAACGCTACTAGAAGACTCAATTTTGATGACATACAGCATAATGAAGAACAAGCTGCAAGGGAACAGGAGGCCTTAAGAGATGGGGCTCCTCGGGGAGAGATACCGCTGGCTCCAATAACGATAGGCGTCCCAGGGGCTGCACAACCCTCCACGAGCGTAGGGCTGGGACCTACCCAGATGGCGCTCCTCATGAGCAAATTTTACGAGTTTTTGCAAACCCCAGTAGCTTCCACTATGCTGGGAGGATTGGAGACTAGTGCCTTCGTGACACCAGGAGTGGCCCCAGGGGCCCCACCAGGGGCAGGCGTTACGGGAGCGGTACCAGCAAGTGTACCCTCTGTTGTGAATCCCACTGTGGGCGGCTCAGGCGTCTCAATGGCGCAACCGATAACGTTCGCTCCAGTTGCAACGAGCGCTCAACCATCTGCTCCGTTGCAGGTGGCCCCAGTGGCCTCGCCCTTGGAAGAGATGAGAAAAGAGATGCAGAAGGAGATGCTGAAGTTCATGCAGTCTTCCTCGCAGGCTGTGGGCGAGGTGGCAGCAGTCTACGACGACTTCCGGACACCTTACCCCCAGGAGTACAATGACGAACCCTACCCGAAGGACTATATTCCCCCTACCTTTGAAAAATATTCAGGGAAGGGGGGGAACCCGAAGGAGCACATCAAGCGTTTCGTCGAGCACCTGGGGGCGCATTGCAATGACAAAAAGCTTAGGCTGAGGGAGTTTTCCAAATCCTTGACTGATAAGGCCTACACTTGGTACTCTCACCTGCCTCCCAATAGTGTCTCCACGTGGGAGGAGATGCATGTATTGTTTGTCCAAAAGTTCTTCTTGGCAGAAGATGAGTTCACCCTAACCCAACTTGGCAGGGAGAGGCAAAGGCCAGGAGAGGAGGTAGTGGCCTATATCCGAAGATTTAGGGAAAGGTCCCTTGACGTGAGGGAAGAAGCTAAGGAGGCCAGGTTACTACAAATTTGTGCTGAGGGATTACTTCCTGAGTATATCTGTCACTTGATCAATGAGACACGCGAGGGAACTTTTTCAGCTTTCTTAAAATCTGCAAGAAATATATCGTTGGTGGTGCGACCTAGCCCGGTAGTAGCCCCCATGATGTTCAGACAGACGATACAACCCATCGGGGGAAGGACACAGGCCCCACGGGTAGGATATGTCGAGAGAGAAGATGGGGGCAAGGCTCAGAGGAAGGACAACAAAAGAAAGTTCGAAAGGGATAGGGAAGACCCGCCACCGTTGCCTTGTACGGTGGAGGAGGCTATGAGTTGCTATAACGCAATGGTCCAAGGCGGAACGGTTTACGAGCCAAAAGGTGTCCCGATAGAGGAGCCCGACGTGGCAACTAGGGCCAATCCCAAATATTGTCAGGTGCATCGAAAGGTCCAGCATCCAACAGAAAGCTGCTTCACGCTGCGAAGAATCATAGACAAGTACGTGAAGGCGGGAACGCTGCAAATTCCCCCACAAAACGTTAACAATAACCCGCTCCCGGTGCATGGGGCCAATGTTGTGACGGCCTATGATGAAGAGGTAGAGCGAGAGGGGAGAGGGGCAACGAGGGAGTTCGATAAAGCACTTGAGTATTGCACTAGAGGAATGGCCAACGTAGTTCTGGCGTATGATGAAGCAAGTGCTAGGGACGCAGAAGACGCCTATAGCGTTGAGGGCGAGGAAACAGGTCCAGTCATAGAATACAGCGCAGTTTCAAAATCCCCAAAGTTCGCTTGGTTCTTCGATCAAGTGGGGATACCAAAGGAGAGCAGACTGGAGATAACTCGGGCGATCCTTGACATCGCGAAGAAGGACGCGGTTCCCTCGCTGAAATGGAGAGGACCCATGGCGAGGCTGGTAAAAAAGTTCCTATCAGAGGTGACCTTCAGCGATGCAGATAGAGCTGTAAGGTTCCCTCATAACAGGCCCTTGTATGTGACGGCCAGTATCAACGGGGTTAGTTTTGCAAGAACGCTTATGGATGGGGGTGCTTCCATCAACATTATGCCGATCAACTCCTTCCACGCAGCTGATATCCCAGAAGAAAGGTTGGTTCCCATGCCTCTGGTAATCTCAGGGTATGACAACCAATCTTCCAAATCCATTGGGTATGTGAATGTGGGAATTGTAATGGGAAATCTGAGTTCCCACATCAAGTTCCATGTAATAGAAAGTGCAACTTCCTATCATTTACTAATAGGAAGAGTATGGATGCACAATCAAGGTTTAGTTCCTTCAACATATCATCAATGCGCCAAGGCGAATGTTAAAGGAACAGAAGTGACCATTAGGGCTACAAAAAGGCCCTTCGCCATCGAGGAAGCTCACTTTGTGGATGCGGCCTTTTATACGGAGTTGGAGGAAGATGCTCGAGTCCTAACAAGAAGAATGGAGGGGGCATGGGTTCCCTCGATCAGAGATAGAATGGGGCCTCTGAACGAGCAAGGCAAAGAAGCCGCGAATAATGAAGGGGTGAGGGCCGAAGAAACCCATCAGGTGATCCCTCGACCCCAAGGTACTACGAAGCAGCTCAAAAATAAAGTAAAGCTTAGAATGGATCCTGTGGAGCATGAGGTCCAACGGCAAAGCGTGCTGAGTCGCTTTTCAGAAGGAAGAATCGCTGAGGCTTCGAGAGGAAGGAAGAGGAAGGCCTTGGCAACAGCTACCAACAGGCAATGCAAGAAGGTGATCACTGAGGAGGGGAAGGTGGTATACCGTTTATAACGATGTGAGCGGGCGGCCGAAGAGACCGAGGATGGGGCTGACCCGTTATATGAGTGTTTCTTGATAGATCAACAGGGACAGTGTATGGTGATAGACAACTCCAACATACAGGAGTTCGTGGAGGAGGTCGCCGAAGAACCAGACTACATGGCAAATCAACCGAAGCCCCAGGCACAAGAGTTGGAGCGGTTGAACCTGGCAGGAGAAGGGGAAGACCCAAGGCCCATCTTCATCGCGAAGGATCTCGGTAAGGCGAAGCGAGAAGCCCTGGTTGGGCTAATCCGGGAGTTCATAGATGTCTTTGCGTGGAAGTATACCGAAATGGAAGGGCTAGATGAGGAAGTGAGCTGCCACAAGCTAAACGTGACACCTTCAGCCATCCCGGTAAAACAGGCAACAAGAACTTATAAACCTGAGTTGGACTTGAAGATCAAGGAAGAGGTTCAGCGTTTATTGGCAGCAGGATTCATCAAACCAATACAACATCCCCTGTGGCTATCTAGCATTGTGCCAGTAGGGAAGAAGGACAAGAATCAAATAAGGATCTGTGTGGATTTTAGAGATTTGAACAGGGCTTGCCCCAAAGATGAGTTCCCTCTACCTTCCATCGATAGCTTGATAGATGCCACGGCTGGACATGAGATGTATAGCTTCATGGATGGGTACGTTGGGTACAATCAGATCAAGATGGACCCCGTGGACGCAGAAAAAACGGCATTCAGAACCCCGTTGGGCAATTTCATGTACAAAGTAATGCCGTTTGGACTTAAGAACGCTGGAGCCACTTATCAAAGAACAATGATGGCCATTTTTCACGATTTCCTCCACAAATTTGTAGAATTCTATGTGGATGATTTGGTCATCAAATCGAAGAAGGAGGAGTCCCACCTAAATGACTTAAAGAAGGTGTTTACTCGATGTAGGAAGTATAAACTAAGGATGAACCCATTGAAGTGCGTCTTCGGAGTAACATGTGGGAAGTTTCTGGGCTTCGTGGTTGATCGACAAGGGGTGCAGATGGACCAGGATAAACAACGCGCGATCTTAGAAATGCCGTACCCAAGAACGGCGAAGGAGCTAAAAAGCTTCCTCGGAAAGGTCTCCTACCTCAGAAGATTTGTACCAGGATTGGCCGAGGTAACACACCCGTTGATGCAACTGCTGCGAAAGAACACAAAGTTCAGGTGGGAAAAGGATCACCAGGAGTCCCTCGATGAGTTGAAGAAACTACTTGTTTCACCGCAAATCATGGTTCCTCCACAGGCAGGAGCACCGTTGCAGCTATACCTCACCTCCACTACAAGGTCTGTTGGAGCTTTGCTGGCACAGGAGATCGACGGGCAAGAACGGCCAGTGTATTACCTCAGTAGGATCATACATGGGCCGGAGATTAGATATAGCAGCCTAGAAAGGCATTGTTTGGCCTTAGTCTTTGTAGCACAAAAACTTAGACATTATATGCTGTCTTTTACAATTCATATTGTAACTAGATGTGATCCTATTAAGTACTTGTTGGCTAGAACTGTCTTGATTGGCAGGGCAGCTAGGTGGTTCCTTATTCTCTCCGAATATGATTTAAAGTGTGTGGTTCCTCGTGCTATCAAGAGCCAGGCGTATGCTGATCTGTTGGCAATCTTTCCATCAGGAACGTTTGAACCACCTAAAGAAGACATTCCGGGAGACGACTTACAAGCCAACTATCTGGACACAACCGATGAGGAATGGACGATGCAGTTCGATGGGTCTTCGGCTGAAAAAAAAGGAGGGGCAGGGGTCATCCTTTCAAAAGGAACGGAGGAAATTTGCCTTTCCTACAAACTAGATTTCCCTTGCTCCAATAACGAAGCAGAATACGAAGCGTTGGTACTAGGGTTGCTGGAGGCTCTTCGAAGGGGAATTCGTTCACTCTGCATCAAGGGTGATTCGAACTTAGTAATTCAGCAAGTTAATGGAGAATATGCGTTGAAACACATGAATTTGGCACCGTACAGAACGATCATTCAAAGGCTCCTCAGCCAGTTCCATCGGGCCAAAATCAGAAGACATCCCAGAACAATGAACCGACATCCAGACGCTTATGCCACTATTGCTCAAAAGATGGTCATGAGGAGCGATACGACTATTGTTACGATCCAACGAAGAACAGCTCCTTCGGTGATACAGTCAATACTACCGACGGAGGGAGACGCGGGTTGGAGAGGAGAGGTCAGGAAGCAACTGGAGTCTGGCGAAGGAGCTATGGGACTCAGAGAGTTGGCCCAATACTTTACAAACCAGGGAAATCTTTACTTCAGAAATGCAGGGGGATGGTTATCGAGATGCATTGGGCCAGAGGAGGCAGAGCGGAGGTTGAAGAAAACACATGAGGAGCACTGCGAAACAACTGAGATACCTCTTTATAGGAGAATTCAAAGAGGGGGATATTTTTGGCCTAAAATGAAACAGGATGCGGCAGAACTACAACGGAATTGTGATAAGTGTCAGCTATTTTTCGAAGCAGCTGAGTGCCATTTCATTGAAGCCCAAACAGACTGGAGGCAGCCCTATATCGACTTTATTCAGGGCGGAATTGTCCCAACGGAGAAATTGGATGCGATGGGACTAAGGCGAAGGGCCCCGAGGTTCTATATCCAAGAGGGGCAGCTTTATCGAAGGGGGTACTTCAATAGGCCGTTGCGTTGCATTACAAAAGAAGAAGCAACTGAGGTCCTCAAACAAGCCCATGACCCAGCTCACATGGGAGGGGCCAAGTTATATGATCAGCTGATGACGTTGGGGTATTATTGGCCAACGATGGAGAAAGACTCCGCCGAATTTGTCCGAAAATGCAAGGCTTGCCAGCTTCATGGAAATATGATCCATGCCCCATCGGTGGACTTACACTCTCTGGCAACGCCTTATCCTTTCCACACTTGGGCGTTCGACCTCGTGGGGGCGATACATCCTTCGTCGAGGGGTAAGATATGGATACTGGTAGCAACGGAGTGCTTTACAAAATGGGCTGAAGCAATACCACTTAGAAGGGCCACGGCTGGAGTAGTGAGTAGCTTCATCAGAGAGTATATCATTTGCCGTTTTGGGATCCCAAAGGTTATTCTCTCAGATAATGGGACTCCCTTCGTCAACTCAGAAGTAACGATGCTCACAGACAAGTACTCCATTGTTCATCACACTTCAACGGTAGCATACCCGAAGGGGAATGGTCAGGCTGAAGCAACTAACAAAACTCTGGTTAATATCTTGGCTAAAACGATGGAGGACTTTCCAGGATCGTGGGATGACAAGATACCAACAGTGTTGTGGGCCTATCGAACGACGAAGAGGAAGCCCACAGGGTACACTCCGTTCTCCCTTGTCTATGGGGCTGAGGCAATTCTTCCAGTAGAGTTGGAAGTTCCCTCGGCTCGATACGCCTTGCGAAGCAGCATGCTCCCTCAGAACAGGCATGTGCAGTTGGAGGCATTGGATGAACACAGAGACAACGCGATGCAACATTTTCAAATGTATACAAAGCAGCTCTCTAGGGCATATGACAACATGGTAAGACCAAGGAGGTTCGTGGAGGGAGATCTCGTTTTGAAGGCAGCAGTGAAACACATTAGGGGACTTCCTCTGCCAAAGTTCGCAGCCAATTGGGAGGGACCTTTCATCGTGAACGAAGCTCATGATTCAGGTTATTGCCTAATTTCTAAGTTGGAGGAAGATAGGCCATTCAAAATTAACAATAAATGGCTGAAAGTATATCATGTGTAGACAGTTTGTTTGTATCATCGATGTATTGGGTCTTCTTATTATGAATATACAAGTTTTACTGATGATATGAAATATAGACATTGATATGAAAACAAGCATAACTCAGAGATAAACTAAACAACGTACATTCTTCCATTCATTAAAGAAGAGAGCATTACAAGCAAAATAGGGAACTACTGCCCAGGAATTACATGAATGAAAGAAAGAAAATATGTACAGGAGTTTTACTACGCTAGGAGAAACCACAGATCCGGGGAAGAGAAAAAATCCCCGGGGAGGCCCGAAGAAGCTGATGCAAACGAATTTTGAGCGTTGACAGCAACCTCTAGCCTGGTTTGCACCTGGGCGCGTTCAATAAGGAGCTTTTCCCGTTTTAGCTTAGCCAAACGCAGAGCTTCTTCGGCTTTCGTTACTTCTTCATCGGCCAATTCCAAAAGAGGTGCCAGCTCGGCTAACTTAACCTCCTCAGCCCGTTGGTCCTCCTGGTACCTTATCAACACTTCCCTCTGGCCGATCAGTTGCTGGTTCTTCAAAGTCTTCAGATGCGTTATAAGCCAGTCAAAACGGAAACCATCACGCCCCAACTCCTTCAGAAAACCTAGAAATTGGTTGAGAAGGGATCTGGTAACACTGGCAGTGGGGGTACTAGCAATTTCAGCAACAACGATCGCCATGCCTTGCAGCCTGTGACTCATCACATGAATATTTGAGCGCAGGCAATCCGGTGTGAAGGTCTCAGGATGGTGATCCACCAATTGTTCAATCACCAGCCGATGGTTGACGGGCATTTGAGGAGATTGCCGAAGCACCATAAGACAGAACGAGTGAGGAGCTAGGTCGGGAAGAGGAACCTCACACCCAGATTCGCTCTCAACTGCAGCACCAGTCGTAGAACCTTGATCATCATGAATAGAATCTTCCGAAGCATCAGGTTCTCGGAAGGGCGAGCCTACAGGCGAGAGGACTGGGGGCGAATCTTCCCGAGCAACCTGAAAAGAAAAGCCCAAATAAGGATATGAAAAATCTTAACAAGTGTTTTCGTTGTTAAGTCACCGTTATAAGGTGGAGTTTGCGGAAAAATCTTAACAAGTGTTTTCGTTGTTAAGTCACCGTTATAAGGTGGAGTTTATGAAAAAAAACTTAACAAGTGTTTTCGTTGTTAAGTCACCGTTATAAGGTGGAGTTTGCGGAAAAATCTTAACAAGTGTTTTCGTTGTTAAGTCACCGTTATAAGGTGGAGTTTATGAAAAAAAACTTAACAAGTGTTTTCATTGTTAAGTCACCGTTATAAGGTGGAGTTTGCGAAAAAATCTTAACAAGTGTTTTCGTTGTTAAGTCACCGTTATAAGGTGGAGTTTGCGAAAAAATCTTAACAAGTGTTTTCGTTGTTAAGTCACCGTTATAAGGTGGAGTTTGCGAAAAAATCTTAACAAGTGTTTTCGTTGTTAAGTCACCGTTATAAGGTGGAGTTTTATGAAAAAATCTTAACAAGTGTTTTCGTTGTTAAGTCACCGTTATAAGGTGGAGTTTTGTGAAAAATCTTAACAAGCGCTTTCGTTGTTAAGTCAACGTTATAGGATGGAGATTATGAAAATCTTAACAAAAGATAGGAGGAAAGATATACCTCAGTCACAATGGGAGCATTTGAGGCAGCCACAGGGACAGGAACCGTTGGGGGAGCAATTATTACCCCAGATGCCATAACGGGATCCCTGGACGCAGAAGCCTCCACGCTTGTCCAAACTTGATCACCCGTGTAGGGCACAAGGGCAAGCATATGGGGTTCATCACGAGAGGACACGGAGCCCTCAAACAAAGCCACATCAGGAGGGGGTGTAAACACACCAACCTGGGCCCTCACTACAGGAGTTGATGCAAGATCGGGAGAAAACTGTGCACAAAGCCAAGTGTTAGAAAAGAAGAATGGGCACAGAAAATATGAAGAAATAGCTCGACGTGTTGCTTACCTCAGTTATGGTGCTAAACAAAGGAATGACAGTCGGGGGTCTCATCAGCATCGTTCGAAGAAGAATACTTTCCAACAACGAAGACACTTCAACCTGGGGTACCCAAAACATATCACAATTCAGTAAGCCAAATAAGGAAAGAATATGACTGAAAGAACTACAACAAACAAATTACAGATCACATCATACCTCGGGTTCACTCTCCTCAGCAAGTACAAGGGGCAGAGGAACCTCGGATGAGGCCTGTAAATCTGAAGGGACCAAAGGTGTTATCTCGGGAGGTGCCACTTCGGGCAGGGTCATCGCTTCAGGCGAGGAAGCACTCGCAGGGTCAACGGCATCACCTCCCGCAATGACATCCCTCGCATGTTGGCTGACTAAACGACGAGAATACGTGAGCCCTGTCATGGGGGAACGGGGAGGAGTCACATCGGTATGAGATACACCGAAGCGTCCCCCCACAAAAGGGGTCACGGGAGGACTGGACGAGTCTGGTTTTTCTATTTCAACCCCCTGCAAAACAGTTGTCAAAGAAAGGGGGGGAGGGATAAGTATACACACAAGCAAAGACAGTCACCCTCAAGCAAAAAGGAGATAATAATTAAGTCAGCAATGCATACCTCAGATTGGGAAGAAGAAGGAGAAGCTTGCACCGAGGAAACTTGCTTCCGCTGGGACTTGGTGCCTAAAGTCTTCCTCCTCAGCCTTGTCATGGCACTACCAGTGGCTTGAGGAACCTTCGAACCTTTTCTCCTCTTTGCAGCTGGCTCAGTGGGATCGACGACGATCGTGGGGAAGACAACCGAGGGAGGAACGACGACAGCGCGCCGTTGAAATTCTGCATTCACCCGATCTACCTCAGCCTGCGCCTCCCTCCTTAACCTCTCGGCCCTTTCAGGAGACATGGGAGGAGGAACGGAGGCTATGGGTAGGGCTGCCACAGGAATCTGGGATTTGGACTTTGCCTTTTTCGTGGAGGCTACCCCACTCTTGGCCTTCTTGGTCGACGGCCGCGAAGACCCTTCATCACCAGTAGCTCCAGTCGAAGGAGCAGTCTTCCTGGATACCCCAGCACCTTTCCCTTTGGATATGGCAGTGGGAGTCATGGGGCATAACGGAGGTAGCTCTTTGGAAGGCCCCTTAGGGGTTTTGCTTAGAGGGAACTCAATCCCCAGAATGGAGTTGCCTTTGAGTCCCAGCTCCATCGCAGCAAATGAAAGAACTGGAGGGTACACCGGCTCGCCATCTATGAATTCAGCAATGTTAGCCAGTTGTCTCGGCCAGAACTTCGTGGCAAATAGACTGGTCACATTCCCTTGCCTCTTGTTGGAGGGAATGGTGACTCTCCCAGCCATTGATTCACTTATCCCCCACGCAGCAGTGGAGGAAAATAAGGAACATGCCTCACTAAAGCTAACCTTCGGGTTTGAGGATTGGAAAACTGAGCGAGGAGCCCCCTGATCAAACCCAAATTGACGACTACACCGATTGGGGTTGTAATGTTCGCTGGAATATCCCCACTCGGTGTAGGAAGGCAGATACCCCGGAGAAAGGAGAAGCACCACGGCTAACTGAGGATCTTCAATGTCTACCCCCACCTGTACCACCCTGGATTCGTCCTGAAAGAAATCACAAGTGTGAACAAAGGCGTCCTCTCCGTAAGGCCTCATAACAAAGTCCTCAAAACGATCAATTGAGGCGATCAGCTCTTTTCGGCTCTGCCTCTTGTGATAAATATAAGAGCGGGGGGGCAAAATGGTTTCCCCAGAAGGAGGACGGTTGGCCTTGGCCGCCACAACAGGAAAGCGCACGTAAAGAAAGCTGGTTAGAAGGACGCTGTTAGCAAAGTTGGCCAGGTTATAACGGCCAAGGGATCGTTCCATATCGAACAACGTTCTGTCAAGCCAGGTGTAGAGGGACCCTAGGGCAATTGCAGCCAAAGGAAGTTTGATGCCCCGGGCCAAATGAAGGGATATGTTGATAAGGTCCCTTCAGGGCTGATCGTTTGGTTTTCCCGTCAAAAGAAAGCGGGACAGAATCACAAGGATGTAAGCAGGGAGCTCTAACGAAGTACCTTGGCCAGGGGCATCCGTTGAAATTGAAGAACTACCTTCACTAGAACCCTTGAAGAAATAATTAATCAGCGGAGTGAAGGTAGCTTTGTTTGAAGAACCGATGCAACTTCGGCATATTCGGTCCAACGCCAAACGGTCAGCAGTCTCTTCGGCGTCAAGAGGCTCATCGGTATAAGGCTCATGACCTGTTGCTTCGAGCCCCAGAAGCTCGCAGACATCTTCTAGGGTTATCGTGAACTCGCCCCACGCAGCAATAAATGTGTGAGTCGTCACGTTCCAACGAGAAACAAGAATGGGGAGAGCAGCATTATTTTTGGAGAGAGTAAACTCACCAAACCATTTGGCCCGTTGAAGGCCAATCTTACTCAAAATATCACCATAGGAACTCACCATGTGAGAGTTCCAAGCAGCAAAATGGGCAGGAGAACCACCTGGTGCTTCGAAGTCAATTTGGGACCATTGGAAGTCCCCTCGCTCCAGACGAAACCGGAGAGTCCCCTCTGGAGGAAGAAAGCCCCACTTCGAGGGTTCTTCGTCCTCGTCACCCAGCACTAAGGACTCAAACTTGCATTCAAAGTTGACAGTCTTGCAAGCAGCAGCAAAGCAATCATCTTCGCCAAAAATGGGAGAGCGACGATAAAACCTTAACTGATCACGACGGACAGCATCCAGGGCAGAGGCACCAGTAGTGGTGGCGACAGCAGTAGCAGGCGGCGCACTGGTTGAAGAGATGGTGGGATAACTTTGAGAAGCCATGACAGAGTGTTAGTGCAAACAAAAAACAACCTTGAGTCAGAGGAGCCTGAGCACGACAATGGCGGAAGAACAAACACAGGAGGTGGCGAAGAAGATGAGAGCAAGAAAAGGAAGGCACAAGCTTGAACAGCAATGGAGGTTTCAGATGCTCAACAATGGAAGCTCTCTCTCTCTAAAAGCGAAGGAAATTTGAAGGAGGTAGTGGCAAAGTAAGAGAAAGAAAGGTTTTAAGTGTTTGGGAGATTTGGCCGTTTAGTTTTTTAAGTTCGTCGTTTAAGTTTCCCACCATTGCACGTGTGTAGCCGCCTGCAATCATTTCAAATGTACACGTGGCACTTCGGGAAGTGTTTTGACATGGAAAAGACAACGCTACGTCATTTAATGAAGTAACACCTGGGGAACTGCCATCAATTAATGAAGTGACACCTAGGGAACAGCCACCGTTACCTTCCTAAGCAAGATTGAGTTTTGGGCGCCAAGATTTTCTCTGACATATCCAATAAACCCCCCAACAAAGAAGGTGTCCCAACGGTTCAAAAAAGCCACGATGTCCCCTCGACAGAAGCTCAAACGTTGTTTAGTTATGACTCAGTTACATCGGGGAGAATTTTTCGCTTTTTCGAACATTACTGGGAGAATATTAGCAGGTCCTTCGGGAGAATTTCAGATATTCAAGCTGGAATGATTGCGGCTCAGCATTTGAAAGAGGCAGCAGGCCAGACAGAGAAGGTTCATCGGATTAAAAAGTTTTCGTGGAGGCACTTCTTGTTCCCACAACAAATCCCTCCACGAAGGGGCAAATGTAGAGGGGGCCTGAAGGTAATCCTGGGATTAGGGATAATCCACTAATTAGCAACAGTGTTCTGAGGATAAGCTCAAGCGTGGCAAACTCAAGCGTGACATCTTGGCGAGGCAGCTCAGCGTGGCAACTCATATATTAGCTTATTGTTTTAATCACATCGTACTTTCATTATTGATTTCTGTAAGCTCTAACGATTGTAATGACGTAACGATAATAACTAAAGGGTTTTGTATGAGGTCAAACGGTACTTGCGAGAGACCAGGCTTGGCAGGGCCTGGGAGAGCTTTCATGCTCTATCGAATGACCTCACTGTGGGAACTTTAGAGGGACCTGGTTTGGAGGATTGAGGAGTAAGGCACCGTTGGGGCTTGTCCTGACCACCTTAGATACACCTGGTAAAGCACCGAAGGACCCTGACCGTGGAACCTCAAGCGGAGCAGCTTGGAGTTCTATCGGGCATTAAGTTATGGACCAAACAACCCTATACTTAATGTCACATCTACTATGGGTGATGTCACTAGCCATCTAAACGTTTGTCAGACATACACTTGAGTAAACCGCTGTGGTATTTGGGGCTGTCAGGTAGTTGGTGAACCACCTCTGCGACAACAAACCCCTGACACACAGTGGATAGGCAAAAGGCATGTCTTGGCATTTAATGTTTATGACATGGAGACAACTAGTGCATCAGGCATTTAATGTTGTGACATAAAGTATGAGGGACGTCTTTCATACTCTTTAATGACCGAGTTGCCTCGGGGGTGGTGTGGGGGGCTATTTAAGGACCCCAACCACCTTTGAGGAGAGGATCATCTTTTTTGGAGAATTAAGAAAAAGAATCATTGCAAACTAGAGAGTTCACTAACTCACCATTGTCATTTATTGCGAAGCTTTTAATATTTGACAGAGATTCTTGAGGGGGTTTGGTGTGTTGCTACCTGCCTATCAGGATGCATCTAGGGTGCTTATTTTCCCTCTCCCTCTAGCTAAGTCACTTCTAAAGTTCATTATTATTCCCTGAGTCATACACGAGAGGCTTTGTGAGTTTAAACTGAGTCCATCTTCATTGAGTTTTGTGTGTGTGTTTCCTATAATTAGTCTAGGGTGTTGGCTAATTTAACTCGTGGTTACCATACTCAATAGGGGTTACGCCTCCACATATATAATCTAAAGTACCCTCTTACAACGGTAATTTTCTTATTTCTACACTTAGGCTTGAAAACATGGCTTAGAGGGTGAAAACTCGAAAGAGCCCCCGAACGGCCCCGTGGGTGGCACCAACACCTCCCACGGGACCAACGTAACTCGTAGGAACTGACCCCGCAGCCGCGGGTGTCCCGGTTTGAGAGTACGACGGTAATTTGCTTATTTCTACACTTAGGCTTGAAAACATGGCGTTAGAGGGTGAAAACTCGAAACAGCCCCCGAACGGCCCCGTGGGTGGCACCAACACCTCCCACGGGACCAACGTAACTCGTAGGAACTGACCCCGCAGCCGCGGGTGTCCCGATTTGAGAGTACGACGGTAATTTGCTTATTTCTACACTTAGGCTTGAAAACATGGCGTTAGAGGGTGAAAACTCGAAACAGCCCCCGAATGGCCTCGTGGGTGGCACCAACACCTCCCACGGGACCAACGTAACTCGTAGGAACTGACCCCGCAGCCGCGGGTCTCCCGATTTGAGAGTACGACGCTAATTTGCTTATTTCTACACTTAGGCTTGAAAACATGGCGTTAGAGGGTGAAAACTCGAAACAGCCCCCGAACGGCCCCGTGGGAGGCACCAACACCTCCCACGGGACCAACGTAACTCGTAGGAACTGACCCCGCAGCCGCGGGTGTCCCGGTTTGAGAGTACGACGGTAATTTGCTTATTTCTACACTTAGGCTTGAAAACATAGCGTTAGAGGGTGAAAACTCGAAACAGTTCCCGAACGGCCCCGTGGGTGCACCAACACCTCCCACGGGACCAACGTAACTCGTAGGAACTGACCCCGCAGCCGCGGGTGTCCCAATTTGAGAGTACGATAGTAATTTGCTTATTTCTACACTTAGGCTTGAAAACATGGCGTTAGAGGGTGAAAACTCGAAACAGCCCCCGAACGGCCCCGTGGGTGGCACCAACACCTCCCACGGGACCAACGTAACTCGTTGGAACTGACCCCGCAGCCGCGGGTGTCCCGGTTTGAGAGTACGACGGTAATTTTCTTATTTCTACACTTAAGCTTGAAAACATGGCGTTAGAGGGTGAAAACTTGAAACAGCCCCCGAACGGCTCAGTGGGTGGCACCAACACCTCCCACGGGACCAACGTAACTCGTAGGAACTGACCCCGCAGCCGCGGGTGTCCCGGTTTGAGAGTACGATGGTAATTTGCTTATTTCTACACTTAGGCTTGAAAACATGGCGTTAGAAGGTGAAAACTCGAAACAACCCCCGAACGGCCCCGTGAGTGGCACCAAGACTTCCCACGGGACCAACGTAACTCGTAGGAACAGACCCCGCAGCCGCGGGTGTCCCGGTTTGAGAGTACGACGGTAATTTGCTTATTTCTACCCTTAGGTTTGAAAACATGGCGTTAGAGGGTGAAAACTCAAAACAGCCCCCGAACGGCCTCGTGGGTGGTACCTACACCTCCCACGAGACCAACTTAATTTGTAGGAACTGACCCCGCAGCCGCGGGTGTCCCGGTTTGAGAGTACGACGGTAATTTTCTTATTTCTACCCTTAGGCTTGAAAACATGGCGTTTGAGGGTGAAAACTCGAAACAGCCCCCGAACGGCCCCGTGGGTGGCACCAACACCTCCCACAGGACCAACGTAAGTCGTAGGAACTGACCCCGCAGTCGCGGGTCTCCCGGTTTGAGAGTACGACAGTAATTTGCTTATTTCTACACTTAGGCTTGAAAACATGGCGTTAGAGGGTGAAAACTCGAAACAGCCCCCGAACGGCCCCGTGGGTGGCACCAACACCTCCCACGGGACCAACGTAACTCGTAGGAACTGACCCCGCAGCCGCGGGTGTCCCGGTTTGAGAGTACGATGGTAATTTGCTTATTTCTACACTTAGGCTTGAAAACATGGCGTTAGAGGGTGAAAACTCGAAACAGCCCCCGAACGGCCCCGTGGGTGGCACCAACACCTCCCACGGGACCAACGTAACTCGTAGGAACTGACCCCGCAGCCACGGGTGTCCCGGTTTGAGAGTACGACGGTAATTTGCTTATTTCTACACTTAGGCTTGAAAACATGGCGTTAGAGGGTGAAAACTCGAAACAGCCCCCGAATGGCCCCGTGGGTGGCACCAACACCTCCCACGGGACCAACGTAACTCGTAGGAACTGACCCCGTAGCCGCGGGTCTCCCGGTTTGAGAGTACGACGCTAATTTTCTTATTTCTACACTTAGGCTTGAAAACATGGCGTTAGAGGGTGAAAACTCGAAACAGCCCCCGAACGACCCCGTGGGAGGCACCAACACCTCCCACGGGACCAACGTAACTCGTAGGAACTGACCCCGCAGCCGCGGGTGTCCCGGTTTGAGAGTACGACGGTAATTTTCTTATTTCTACACTTAGGCTTGAAAACATGGCGTTAGAGGGTGAAAACTCGAAACAGCCCCCGAACGGCCCCGTGGGTGGCACCAACACCTCCCACGGGACCAACGTAACTCGTAGGAACTGACCCCGCAGCCGCGGGTGTCCCGGTTTGAGAGTACGATGGTAATTTTCTTATTTCTACACTTAGGCTTGAAAACATGGCGTTAGAGGGTGAAAACTCGAAACAGCCCCCGAACGGGCCCGTGGGAGGCACCAACACCTCCCACAGGACCAACGTAACTCGTAGGAACTGACCCCGCAGCCGCGGGTGTCCCGGTTTGAGAGTATGACGGTAATTTGCTTATTTCTACACTTAGGCTTGAAAACATGGCTTAGAGGGTGAAAACTCGAAAGAGCCCCCGAACGGCCCCGTGGGTGGAACCAACACCTCCCACGGGACCAACGTAACTCGTAGGAACTGACCCCGAAGCCGCGGGTGTCCCGGTTTGATAGTACGATGGTAATTTGCTTATTTCTACACTTTGCTTGAAAACATGGCGTTAGAGGGTGAAAACTCGAAATAGCCCCCGAACGGCCCCGTGGGTGGCACCAACACCTCCCACGGGACCAACGTAACTCGTAGGAACTGACCCCGCAGCCGCGGGTGTCCCGGTTTGAGAGTACGACGGTAATTTGCTTATTTCTACACTTAGGCTTGAAAACATGGCGTTAGAGGGTGAAAACTCAAAACAGCCCCCGAATGGACCCGTGGGTGGCACCAACACCTCCCACGGAACCAACGTAACTCGTAGGAACTGACCCCGCAGCCGCGGGTGTCCCGGTTTGAGAGTACGACGCTAATTTGCTTATTTCTACACTTAAGCTTGAAAACATGGCGTTAGAGGGTGAAACGTCGAAACAGCCCCCGAACGGCCCAGTGGGTGGCACCAACACCTCCCACGGGACCAACGTAACTCGTAGGAACTGACCCCGCAGTCGCGGGTGTCCCGGTTTGAGAGTACGATGGTAATTTGCTTATTTCTACACTTAGGCTTGAAAACATGGCGTTAGAAGGTGAAAACTCGAAACAACCCCCGAACGGCCCCGTGAGTGGCACCAAGACCTCCCACGGGACCAACGTAACTCGTAGGAACTGACCCCGCAGCCGCGGGTGTCCCGGTTTGAGAGTACGACGGTAATTTGCTTAGTTCTACCCTTAGGTTTGAAAACATGGCGTTAGAGGGTGAAAACTCAAAACAGCCCCCGAACGGCCTCGTGGGTGGAACCTACACCTCCCACGAGACCAACTTAATTTCTAGGAACTGACCCCGCAGCCGCGGGTGTCCCGGTTTGAGAGTACGACGGTAATTTTCTTATTTCTACCCTTAGGCTTGAAAACATGGCGTTAGAGGGTGAAAATTCGAAACAGCCCCCGAACGGCCCCGTGGGTGGCACCAACACCTCCCACGGGACCAACGTAAGTCGTAGGAACTAACCCCGCAGTCGCGGGTGTCCCGGTTTGAGAGTACGACAGTAATTTGCTTATTTCTACACTTAGGCTTGAAAACATGGCGTTAGAGGGTGAAAACTCGAAACAGCCCCCGAACGGCTCCGTGGGTGGCACCAACACCTCCCACGGGACCAACGTAACTCGTAGGAACTGACCCCACAGCCGCGGGTGTCCCGGTTTGAGAGTACGATTGTAATTTGCTTATTTCTACACTTAGGCTTGAAAACATGGCGTTAGAGGGTGAAAACTCGAAACAGCCCCCGAACGGCCCCGTGGGTGGCACCAACACCTCCCACGGGACCAACGTAACTCGTAGGAACTGACCCCGTAGCCGCGGGTCTCCCGATTTGAAAGTACGACGCTAATTTGCTTATTTCTACACTTAGGCTTGAAAACATGGCGTTAGAGGGTGAAAACTCGAAACAGCCCCCGAACGGCCCCGTGGGTGGCACCAACACCTCCCACGGGACCAACGTAACTCGTAGGATCTGACCCCGCAGCCGCGGCTGTCCCGGTTTGAGAGTATGACGGTAATTTGCTTATTTATACACTTAGGCTTGAAAACATGGCGTTAGAGGGTGAAAACTCGAAACAGCCCCCGAACGGCCCCGTGGGTGGCACCAACACCTCCCACGGGACCAACGTAACTCGTAGGAACGGACCCCGCAGCCGCGGGTGTCCCGGTTTGAGAGTACGATGGTAATTTGCTTATTTCTACACTTAGGCTTGAAAACGTGGCGTTAGAGGGTGAAAACTCGAAACAGCCCCCGAACGGCCCCGTGGGTGGCACCAACACCTCCCACGGGACAACGTAACTCGTAGGAACTGACCCCGCAGCCGCGGGTGTCCCGGTTTGAGAGTACGACGGTAATTTGCTTATTTCTACACTTAGGCTTGAAAACATGGCGTTAGAGGGTGAAAACTCGAAACAGCCCCCGAACGGCCCCCTGGGAGGCACCAACACCTCCCACGGAACCAACGTAACTCGTAGGAACTGACCCCACAGCCGCGGGTGTCCCGGTTTGAGAGTATGACGGTAATTTGCTTATTTCTACACTTAGGCTTGAAAACATGGCGTTAGAGGGTGAAAACTCGAAACATCCCCCGAACGGCCCCGTGGGTGGCACCAACACCTACCACGGGACCAACGTAACTCGTAGGAACTGACCCCGCAGCCGCGGGTGTCCCGGTTTGAGAGTACGATGGTAATTTTCTTATTTCTACACTTAGGCTTGAAAACATGGCGTTAGAGGGTGAAAACTCGAAACGGCCCCCGAACGGCCCCGTGGGTGGCACCAACACCTCCCACGGGACCAACGTAACTCGTAGGAACTGACCCCGCAGCCGCGGGTGTCCCGGTTTGAGAGTACGACGGTAATTTTCTTATTTCTACACTTAAGCTTGAAAACATGGCGTTAGAGGGTGAAAACTCGAAACAGCCCCCGAACGACCCAGTGGGTGGCACCAACACCTCCCACGGGACCAACGTAACTCGTAGGAACTGACCCCGCAGCCGCGGGTGTCCCGGTTTGAGAGTACGATGGTAATTTGCTTATTTCTACACTTAGGTTTGAAAACATGGCGTTAGAAGGTGAAAACTCGAAACAACCCCCGAACGGCCTCGTGAGTGGCACCAACACCTCCCACGGGACCAACGTAACTCGTAGGAACTGACCCCGCAGCCGCGGGTGTCCCGGTTTCAGAGTACGACGGTAATTTTCTTATTTCTACCCTTAGGTTTGAAAACATGGCGTTAGAGGGCGAAAACTCAAAACAGCCCCCGAACGGCCTCGTGGGTGGCACCTACACCTCCCACGGGACCAACTTAATTTGTAGGAACTGACCCCGCAGCCGCGGGTGTCCCGGTTTGAGAGTACGACGGTAATTTTCTTATTTCTACACTTAGGCTTGAAAATATGGCGTTAGAGGGTGAAAACTCGAAACAGCCCCCGAACGGCCCCGTGGGTGGCACCAACACCTCCCACGGGACCAACGTAACTCGTAGGAACTGACCCCGCAGTCGCGGGTGTCCCGGTTTGAGAGTACGACAGTAATTTGCTTATTTCTACACTTAGGCTTGAAAACATGGCGTTAGAGGGTTAAAACTCGAAACAGCCCCCGAACGGCCCCGTGGGTGGCACCAACACCTCCCACGGGACCAACGTAACTCGTAGGAACTGACCCCACAGCCGCGGGTGTCCCGGTTTGAGAGTACGACGGTAATTTGCTTATTTCTACACTTAGGCTTGAAAACAGGGCGTTAGAGGGTGAAAACTCAAAACAGCCCCCGAACGGGCCCGTGGGTGGCACCAACACCTCCCACGGGACCAACGTAACTCGTAGGAACTGACCCCGCAGCCGCGGGTGTCCCGGTTTGAGAGTACGACGCTAATTTTCTTATTTCTACACTTAGGTTTGAAAACATGGCGTTAGAGGGTGAAAACTCGAAACAGCCCCCGAACGGCCCCGTGGGAGGCACCAACACTTCCCACGGGACCAACGTAACTCGTAGGAACTGACCCCGCAGCCGCGGGTGTCCAGGTTTGAGAGTACGATGGTAATTTGCTTATTTCTACACTTAGGCTTGAAAACATGGCGTTAGAGGGTGAAAACTCGAAACAGCCCCCGAACGGCCCCGTGGGTGGCACCGACACCTCCCACGGGACCAACGTAACTCGTAGGAACTGACCCCGCAGCCGCGGGTGTCCCGGTTTGAGAGTACGATGGTAATTTGCTTATTTCTACACTTAGGCTTGAAAACGTGGCGTTATAGGGTGAAAACTCGAAACAGCCCCCGAACGGCCCCGTGGGTGGCACCAACACCTCCCACGGGACCAACGTAACTCGTAGGAACTGACCCCGCAGCCGCGGGTGTCCCGGTTTGAGAGTACGACGGTAATTTGCTTATTTCTACCCTTAGGTTTGAAAACATGGCGTTAGAGGGTGAAAACTCATAACAGCCCCCGAACGGCCTCGTGGGTGGCACCAACACCTACCACGGGACCAACTTAACTCGTAGGAACTGACCCCGCAGCCGCGGGTGTCCCGGTTTAAGAGTACGACGGTAATTTTCTTATTTCTACACTTAGGCTTGAAAACATGGCGTTAGAGGGTGAAAACTCGAAACAGCCCCCGAACGGCCCCGTGGGTGGCACCAACACCTCCCACGGGACCTACGTAACTCGTAGGAACTGACCCCGCAGCCGCGGGTGTCCCCGTTTGAGAGTACGACGGTAATTTGCTTATTTCTACACTTAGGCTTGAAAACATGGTGTTAGAGGGTGAAAACTCGAAACAGCCCCCGAACGGCCCCGTGGGTGGCACCAACACCTCCCATGGGACCAACGTAACTCGTAGGAACTGACCCCACAGCCGCGGGTGTCCCGGTTTGAGAGTACGACGGTAATTTGCTTATTTCTACACTTAGGCTTGAAAACATGGCGTTAGAGGGTGAAAACTCAAAACAGCCCCCGAACGGCCCCGTAGGTGGCACCAACACCTCCCACGGGACCAACGTAACTCGTAGGAACTGACCCCGCTGCCGCGGGTGTCCCGATTTGAGAGTACGACGGTAATTTGCTTATTTCTACACTTAGGCTTGAAAACATGGCGTTAGAGGGTGAAAACTCGAAACAGCCCCCGAACGGCCCCGTGGGTTGCACCAACACCTCCCACGGGACCAACGTAACTCGTAGGAACTGACCCCGCAGCCGCGGGTGTCCCGGTTTGAGAGTACGACGGTAATTTGCTTATTTCTACACTTAGGCTTGAAAACATGGCGTTAGAGGGTGAAAACTCGAAACAGCCCCCGAACGGCCCCGTGGGTGGCACCAACACCTCCCACGGGACCAACGTAACTCGTAGGAACTGACCCCGCAGCCGCGGGTGTCCCGGTTTGAGAGTATGACGGTAATTTGCTTATTTCTACACTTAGGCTTGAAAACATGGCGTTAGAGGGTGAAAACTCGAAACAGCCCCCGAACGGCCCCGTGGGTGGCACCAACACCTCCCACGGGACCAACGTAACTCGTAGGAACTGACCCCGCAGCCGCGGGTGTCCAGGTTTGAGAGTACGATGGTAATTTGCTTATTTCTACACTTAGGCTTGAAACACATGGCGTTAGAGGGTGAAAACTCGAAACAGCACCCGAACGGCCCCGTGGGAGGCACCAACACCTCCCACGGGACCAACGTAACTCGTAGGAACTGACCCCGCAGCCGCGGGTGTCCCGGTTTGAGAGTATGACGGTAATTTGCTTATTTCTACACTTAGGCTTGAAAACATGGCGTTAGAGGGTGAAAACTCAAAACAGCCCCCGAACGGCCCCGTGGGTGGCACCAACACCTCCCACGGGACCAACGTAACTCGTAGGAACTGACCCCGCTGCCGTGGGTGTCCCGGTTTGAGAGTACGACGGTAATTTTCTTATTTCTACACTTAGGCTTGAAAACATGGCGTTAGAGGGTGAAAACTCGAAACAGCTCCCGAACGGCCCCGTGGGAGGCACCAACACCTCCCACGGGACCAACGTAACTCGTAGGAACTGACCCCGCAGCCGCGGGTGTCCCGGTTTGAGAGTATGACGGTAATTTGCTTATTTCTACACTTAGGCTTGAAAACATGGCGTTAGAGGGTGAAAACTCGAAACAACCCCCGAACGGCCCCGTGGGTGGCACCAACACCTCCCACGGGACCAACGTAACTCGTAGGAACTGACCCCGTAGCCGCGGGTCTCCCGGTTTGAGAGTACGACGCTAATTTGCTTATTTCTACACTTAGGCTTGAAAACATGGCGTTAGAGGGTGAAAACTCGAAACAGCCCCCGAACGACCCCGTGGGAGGCACCAACACCTCCCACGGGACCAACGTAACTCGTAGGAACTGACCCCGCAGCCGCGGGTGTCCCGGTTTGAGAGTATGACGGTAATTTGCTTATTTCTACACTTAGGCTTGAAAACATGGCGTTAGAGGGTGAAAACTCGAAACATCCCCCGAACGGCCCCGTGGGTGGCACCAACACCTCCCACGGGACCAACGTAACTCGTAGGAACAGACCCCGCAGCCGCGGGTGTCCCGGTTTGAGAGTACGATGGTAATTTTCTTATTTCTACACTTAGGCTTGAAAACATGGCGTTAGAGGGTGAAAACTCGAAACAGCCCCCGAACGTCCCCATGGGTGGCACCAACACCTCCCACGGGACCAACGTAACTCGTAGGAACTGACCCCGCAGCCGCGGGTGTCCCGGTTTGAGAGTACGACGGTAATTTTCTTATTTCTACACTTAAGCTTGAAAACATGGCGTTAGAGGGTGAAAACTCGAAACAGCCCCCGAACGGCCCAGTGGGTGGCACCAACACCTCCCACGGGACCAACGTAACTCGTAGGAACTGACCCCGCAGCCGCGGGTGTCCCGGTTTGAGAGTACGATGGTAATTTGCTTATTTCTACACTTAGGCTTGAAAACATGGCGTTAGAAGGTGAAAACTCGAAACAACCCCCGAACGGCCCCGTGAGTGGCACCAACACCTCCCACGGGACCAACGTAACTCGTAGGAACTGACCCCGCAGCCGCGGGTGTCCCGGTTTCAGAGTACGACATAAATTTCCTATTTCTACCCTTAGGTTTGAAAACATGGCGTTAGAGGGTGAAAACTCAAAACAGCCCCCGAACGGCCTCGTGGGTGGCACCTACACCTCCCACGGGACCAACTTAATTTGTAGGAACTGACCCCGCAGCCGCGGGTGTCCCGGTTTGAGAGTACGACGGTAATTTTCTTATTTCTACACTTAGGCTTGAAAATATGGCGTTAGAGGGTGAAAACTCGAAACAGCCCCCGAACGGCCCCGTGGGTGGCACCAAGACCTCCCACGGGACCAACGTAACTCGTAGGAACTGACCCCGCAGCCGCGGGTGTCCCGGTTTGAGAGTACGACGGTAATTTGCTTATTTCTACCCTTAGGTTTGAAAACATGGCGTTAGAGGGTGAAAACTCATAACAGCCCCCGAACGGCCTCGTGGGTGGCACCAACACCTACCACGGGACCAACTTAACTCGTAGGAACTGACCCCGCAGCCGCGGGTGTCCCGGTTTGAGAGTACGACGGTAATTTTCTTATTTCTACACTTAGGCTTGAAAACATGGCGTTAGAGGGTGAAAACTCGAAACAGCCCCCGAACGGCCCCGTGGGTGGCACCAACACCTCCCACGGAACCAACGTAACTCGTAGGAACTGACCCCGCAGCCGCGGGTGTCCCGGTTTGAGAGTACGACGGTAATTTGCTTATTTCTACACTTAGGCTTGAAAACATGGCGTTAGAGGGTGAAAACTCGAAACAGCCCCCGAACAGCCCCGTGGGTGGCACCAACACCTCCCACGGGACCAACGTAACTCGTAGGAACTGACCCCCACAGCCGCGGGTGTCCCGGTTTGAGAGTACGACGGTAATTTGCTTATTTCTACACTTAGGCTTGAAAACATGGCGTTAGAGGGTGAAAACTCAAAACAGCCCCCGAACGGCCCCGTGGGTGGCACCAACACCTCCCACGGGACCAACGTAACTCGTAGGAACTGACCCCGCTGCCGCGGGTGTCCCGGTTTGAGAGTACGACGGTAATTTTCTTATTTCTACACTTAGGCTTGAAAACATGGCGTTAGAGGGTGAAAACTCGAAACAGCCCCCGAACGGCCCCGTGGGTGGCACCAACACCTCCCACGGGACCAACGTAACTCGTAGGAACTGACCCCGCAGCCGCGGGTGTCCCGGTTTGAGAGTACGACGGTAATTTGCTTATTTCTACACTTAGGCTTGAAAACATGGCGTTAGAGGGTGAAAACTCGAAACAGCCCCCGAACGGCCCCGTGGGTGGCACCAACACCTCCCACGGGACCAACGTAACTCGTAGGAACTGACCCCGCAGCGGCGGGTGTCCCGGTTTGAGAGTATGACGGTAATTTGCTTATTTCTACACTTAGGCTTGAAAACATGGCGTTAGAGGGTGAAAACTCGAAACAGCCCCCGAACGGCCCCGTGGGTGGCACCAACACCTCCCACGGGACCAACGTAACTCGTAGGAACTGACCCCGCAGCCGCGGGTGTCCAGGTTTGAGAGTACGATGGTAATTTGCTTATTTCTACACTTAGGCTTGAAACACATGGCGTTAGAGGGTGAAAACTAGAAACAGCCCCCGAACGGCCCCGTGGGAGGCACCAACACCTCCCACGGGACCAACGTAACTCGTAGGAACTGACCCCGCAGCCGCGGGTGTCCCGGTTTGAGAGTACGATGGTAATTTGCTTATTTCTACACTTAGGCTTGAAAACATGGCGTTAGAAGGTGAAAACTCGAAACAACCCCCGAACGGCCTCGTGAGTGGCACCAACACCTCCCACGGGACCAACGTAACTCGTAGGAACTGACCCCGCAGCCGCGGGTGTCCCGGTTTCAGAGTACGACGGTAATTTTCTTATTTCTACCCTTAGGTTTGAAAACATGGCGTTAGAGGGCGAAAACTCAAAACAGCCCCCGAACGGCCTCGTGGGTGGCACCTACACCTCCCACGGGACCAACTTAATTTGTAGGAACTGACCCCGCAGCCGCGGGTGTCCCGGTTTGAGAGTACGACGGTAATTTTCTTATTTCTACACTTAGGCTTGAAAATATGGCGTTAGAGGGTGAAAACTCGAAACAGCCCCCGAACGGCCCCGTGGGTGGCACCAACACCTCCCACGGGACCAACGTAACTCGTAGGAACTGACCCCGCAGTCGCGGGTGTCCCGGTTTGAGAGTACGACAGTAATTTGCTTATTTCTACACTTAGGCTTGAAAACATGGCGTTAGAGGGTGAAAACTCGAAACAGCCCCCGAACGGCCCCGTGGGTGGCACCAACACCTCCCACGGGACCAACGTAACTCGTAGGAACTGACCCCACAGCCGCGGGTGTCCCGGTTTGAGAGTACGACGGTAATTTGCTTATTTCTACACTTAGGCTTGAAAACAGGGCGTTAGAGGGTGAAAACTCAAAACAGCCCCCGAACAGCCCCGTGGGTGGCACCAACACCTCCCACGGGACCAACGTAACTCGTAGGAACTGACCCCGCAGCCGCGGGTCTCCCGGTTTGAGAGTACGACGCTAATTTGCTTATTTCTACACTTAGGCTTGAAAACATGGCGTTAGAGGGTGAAAACTCGAAACAGCCCCCGAACGGCCCCGTGGGAGGCACCAACACTTCCCACGGGACCAACGTAACTCGTAGGAACTGACCCCGCAGCCGCGGGTGTCCAGGTTTGAGAGTACGATGGTAATTTGCTTATTTCTACACTTAGGCTTGAAAACATGGCGTTAGAGGGTGAAAACTCGAAAAAGCCCCCGAACGGCCCCGTGGGTGGCACCGACACCTCCCACGGGACCAACGTAACTCGTAGGAACTGACCCCGCAGCCGCGGGTGTCCCGGTTTGAGAGTACGATGGTAATTTGCTTATTTCTACACTTAGGCTTGAAAACGTGGCGTTATAGGGTGAAAACTCGAAACAGCCCCCGAACGGCCCCGTGGGTGGCACCAACACCTCCCACGGGACCAACGTAACTCGTAAGAACTGACCCCGCAGCCGCGGGTGTCCTGGTTTGAGAGTACGACGGTAATTTGCTTATTTCTACCCTTAGGTTTGAAAACATGGCGTTAGAGGGTGAAAACTCATAACAGCCCCCGAACGGCCTCGTGGGTGGCTCCAACACCTACCACGGGACCAACTTAACTCGTAGGAACTGACCCCGCAGCCGCGGGTGTCCCGGTTTGAGAGTACGACGGTAATTTTCTTATTTCTACACTTGGGCTTGAAAACATGGCGTTAGAGGGTGAAAACTCGAAACAGCCCCCGAACGGCCCCGTGGGTAGCACCAACACCTCCCACGGGACCTACGTAACTCGTAGGAACTGACCCCGCAGCCGCGGGTGTCCCCGTTTGAGAGTACGACGGTAATTTGCTTATTTCTACACTTAGGCTTGAAAACATGGCGTTAGAGGGTGAAAACTCGAAACAGCCCCCGAACGGCCCCGTGGGTGGCACCAACACCTCCCACGGGACCAACGTAACTCGTAGGAACTGACCCCACAGCCGCGGGTGTCCCGGTTTGAGAGTACGACGGTAATTTTCTTATTTCTACACTTAGGCTTGAAAACATGGCGTTAGAGGGTGAAAACTGAAAACTGCCCCCGAACGGCCCCGTGGGTGGCACCAACACCTCCCACGGGACCAACGTAACTCGTAGGAACTGACCATGCTGCCGCGGGTGTCCCGGTTTGAGAGTACGACGGTAATTTTCTTATTTCTACACTTAGGCTTGAAAACATGGCGTTAGAGGGTGAAAACTCGAAACAGCCCCCGAACGGCCCCGTGGGTGGCACCAACACCTCCCACGGGACCAACGTAACTCGTAGGAACTGACCCCGCAGCCGCGGGTGTCCCGGTTTGAGAGTACGACGGTAATTTGCTTATTTCTACACTTAGGCTTGAAAACATGGCGTTAGAGGGTGAAAACTCGAAACAGCCCCCGAACGGCCCCGTGGGTGGCACCAACACCTCCCACGGGACCAACGTAACTCGTAGGAACTTACCCCGCAGCCGCGGGTGTCCCGGTTTGAGAGTATGACGGTAATTTGCTTATTTCTACACTTAGGCTTGAAAACATGGCGTTAGAGGGTGAAAACTCGAAATAGCCCCCGAACGGCCCCGTGGGTGGCACCAACACCTCCCACGGGACCAACGTAACTCGTAGGAACTGACCCCGCAGCCGCGGGTGTCCAGGTTTGAGAGTACGATGGTAATTTGCTTATTTCTACACTTAGGCTTGAAACACATGGCGTTAGAGGGTGAAAACTCGAAACAGCTCCCTAACGGCCCCGTGGGAGGCACCAACACCTCCCACGGGACCAACGTAACTCGTAGGAACTGACCCCGCAGCCGCGGGTGTCCCGGTTTGAGAGTATGACGGTAATTTGCTTATTTCTACACTTAGGCTTGAAAACATGGCGTTAGAGGGTGAAAACTCAAAACAGCCCCCGAACGGCCCCGTGGGTGGCACCAACACCTCCCACGGGACCAACTTAACTCGTAGGAACTGACCCCGCAGCCGCGGGTGTCCCGGTTTGAGAGTACGACGGTAATTTTCTTATTTCTACACTTAGGCTTGAAAACATGGCGTTAGAGGGTGAAAACTCGAAACAGCCCCCGAACGGCCCCGTGGGTGGCACCAACACCTCCCACGGGACCAACGTAACTCGTAGGAACTGACCCCGCAGCCGCGGGTGTCCCGGTTTGAGAGTACGACGGTAATTTTCTTATTTCTACACTTAGGCTTGAAAACATGGCGTTAGAGGGTAAAAACTCGAAACAACCCCCGAACGGCCCCGTGGGTGGCACCAACACCTCCCACGGGACCAACGTAACTCGTAGGAACTGACCCCGTAGCCGCGGGTCTCCCGGTTTGAGAGTACGACGCTAATTTGCTTATTTCTACACTTAGGCTTGAAAACATGGCGTTAGAGGGTAAAAACTCGAAACAACCCCCGAACGGCCCCGTGGGTGGCACCAACACCTCCCACGGGACCAACGTAACTCGTAGGAACTGACCCCGTAGCCGCGGGTCTCCCGGTTTGAGAGTACGACGCTAATTTGCTTATTTCTACACTTAGGCTTGAAAACATGGCGTTAGAGGGTGAAAACTCGAAACAGCCCCCGAACGACCCCGTGGGAGGCACCAACACCTCCCACGGGACCAACGTAACTCGTAGGAACTGACCCCGCAGCCGCGGGTGTCCCGGTTTGAGAGTATGACGGTAATTTGCTTATTTCTACACTTAGGCTTGAAAACATGGCGTTAGAGGGTGAAAACTCGAAACATCCCCCGAACGGCCCCGTGGGTGGCACCAACACCTCCCACGGGACCAACGTAACTCGTAGGAACAGACCCCGCAGCCGCGGGTGTCCCGGTTTGAGAGTACGATGGTAATTTTCTTATTTCTACACTTAGGCTTGAAAACATGGCGTTAGAGGGTGAAAACTCGAAACAGCCCCCGAACGTCCCCATGGGTGGCACCAACACCTCCCACGGGACCAACGTAACTCGTAGGAACTGACCCCGCAGCCGCGGGTGTCCCGGTTTGAGAGTACGACGGTAATTTTCTTATTTCTACACTTAAGCTTGAAAACATGGCGTTAGAGGGTGAAAACTCGAAACAGCCCCCGAACGGCCCAGTGGGTGGCACCAACACCTCCCACGGGACCAACGTAACTCATAGAAACTGACCCCGCAGCCGCGGGTGTCCCGGTTTGAGAGTACGATGGTAATTTGCTTATTTCTACACTTAGGCTTGAAAACATGGCGTTAGAAGGTGAAAACTCGAAACAACCCCCGAACGGCCCCGTGAGTGGCACCAACACCTCCCACGGGACCAACGTAACTCGTAGGAACTGACCCCGCAGCCGCGGGTGTCCCGGTTTCAGAGTACGACATAAATTTCCTATTTCTACCCTTAGGTTTGAAAACATGGCGTTAGAGGGTGAAAACTCAAAACAGCCCCCGAACGGCCTCGTGGGTGGCACCTACACCTCCCACGGGACCAACTTAATTTGTAGGAACTGACCCCGCAGCCGCGGGTGTCCCGGTTTGAGAGTACGACGGTAATTTTCTTATTTCTACACTTAGGCTTGAAAATATGGCGTTAGAGGGTGAAAACTCGAAACAGCCCCCGAACGGCCCCGTGGGTGGCACCAACACCTCCCACGGGACCAACGTAACTCGTAGGAACTGACCCCGCAGCCGCGGGTGTCCCGGTTTGAGAGTACGACGGTAATTTGCTTATTTCTACCCTTAGGTTTGAAAACATGGCGTTAGAGGGTGAAAACTCATAACAGCCCCCGAACGGCCTCGTGGGTGGCGACAACACCTACCACGGGACCAACTTAACTCGTAGGAACTGACCCCGCAGCCGCGGGTGTCCCGGTTTGAGAGTACGACGGTAATTTTCTTATTTCTACACTTAGGTTTGAAAACATGGCGTTAGAGGGTGAAAACTCATAACAGCCCCCGAACGGCCTCGTGGGTGGCGACAACACCTACCACGGGACCAACTTAACTCGTAGGAACTGACCCCGCAGCCGCGGGTGTCCCGGTTTGAGAGTACGACGGTAATTTTCTTATTTCTACACTTAGGCTTGAAAACATGGCGTTAGAGGGTGAAAACTCGAAACAGCCCCCGAACGGCCCCGTGGGTGGCACCAACACCTCCCACGGGACCAACGTAACTCGTAGGAACTGACCCCGCAGCCGCGGGTGTCCCGGTTTGAGAGTACGACGGTAATTTGCTTATTTCTACACTTAGGCTTGAAAACATGGCGTTAGAGGGTGAAAACTCGAAACAGCCCCCGAACGGCCCCGTGGGTGGCACCAACACCTCCCACGGGACCAACGTAACTCGTAGGAACTGACCCCC
The DNA here is from genome assembly GCA_949130495.1 of Sambucus nigra. Lineage (NCBI taxonomy): Eukaryota > Viridiplantae > Streptophyta > Magnoliopsida > Dipsacales > Adoxaceae > Sambucus > Sambucus nigra. The sequence goes on from OX422213.1 coordinate 118,962,199, forward strand.
ACAGCCGCGGGTGTCCCGGTTTGAGAGTACGACGGTAATTTGCTTATTTCTACACTTAGGCTTGAAAACATGGCGTTAGAGGGTGAAAACTCAAAACAGCCCCCGAACGGCCCCGTGGGTGGCACCAACACCTCCCACGGGACCAACGTAACTCGTAGGAACTGACCCCGCTGCCGCGGGTGTCCCGGTTTGAGAGTACGACGGTAATTTTCTTATTTCTACACTTAGGCTTGAAAACATGGCGTTAGAGGGTGAAAACTCGAAACAGCCCCCGAACGGCCCCGTGGGTGGCACCAACAACTCCCACGGGACCAACGTAACTCGTAGGAACTGACCCCGCAGCCGCGGGTGTCCCGGTTTGAGAGTACGACGGTAATTTGCTTATTTCTACACTTAGGCTTGAAAACATGGCGTTAGAGGGTGAAAACTCGAAACAGCCCCCGAACGGCCCCGTGGGTGGCACCAACACCTCCCACGGGACCAACGTAACTCGTAGGAACTGACCCCGCAGCGGCGGGTGTCCCGGTTTGACAGTATGACGGTAATTTGCTTATTTCTACACTTAGGCTTGAAAACATGGCGTTAGAGGGTGAAAACTCGAAACAGCCCCCGAACGGCCCCGTGGGTGGCACCAACACCTCCCACGGGACCAACGTAACTCGTAGGAACTGACCCCGCAGCCGCGGGTGTCCAGGTTTGAGAGTACGATGGTAATTTGCTTATTTCTACACTTAGGCTTGAAACACATGGCGTTAGAGGGTGAAAACTCGAAACAGCCCCCGAACGGCCCCGTGGGAGGCACCAACACCTCCCACGGGACCAACGTAACTCGTAGGAACTGACCCCGCAGCCGCGGGTGTCCCGGTTTGAGAGTACGATGGTAATTTGCTTATTTCTACACTTAGGCTTGAAAACATGGCGTTAGAAGGTGAAAACTCGAAACAACCCCCGAACGGCCTCGTGAGTGGCACCAACACCTCCCACGGGACCAACGTAACTCGTAGGAACTGACCCCGCAGCCGCGGGTGTCCCGGTTTCAGAGTACGACGGTAATTTTCTTATTTCTACCCTTAGGTTTGAAAACATGGCGTTAGAGGGCGAAAACTCAAAACAGCCCCCGAACGGCCTCGTGGGTGGCACCTACACCTCCCACGGGACCAACTTAATTTGTAGGAATGACCCCGCAGCCGCGGGTGTCCCGGTTTGAGAGTACGACGGTAATTTTCTTATTTGTACCCTTAGGTTTGAAAACATGGCGTTAGAGGGCGAAAACTCAAAACAGCCCCCGAACGGCCTCGTGGGTGGCACCTACACCTCCCACGGGACCAACTTAATTTGTAGGAACTGACCCCGCAGCCGCGGGTGTCCCGGTTTGAGAGTACGACGGTAATTTTCTTATTTCTACACTTAGGCTTGAAAATATGGCGTTAGAGGGTGAAAACTCGAAACAGCCCCCGAACGGCCCCGTGGGTGGCACCAACACCTCCCACGGGACCAACGTAACTCGTAGGAACTGACCCCGCAGTCGCGGGTGTTCCGGTTTGAGAGTACGACAGTAATTTGCTTATTTCTACACTTAGGCCTGAAAACATGGCGTTAGAGGGTGAAAACTCGAAACAGCCCCCGAACGGCCCCGTGGGTGGCACCAACACCTCCCACGGGACCAACGTAACTCGTAGGAACTGACCCCACAGCCGCGGGTGTCCCGGTTTGAGAGTACGACGGTAATTTGCTTATTTCTACACTTAGGCTTGAAAACAGGGCGTTAGAAGGTGAAAACTCAAAACAGCCCCCGAACGGCCCCGTGGGTGGCACCAACACCTCCCACGGGACCAACGTAACTCGTAGGAACTGACCCCGCAGCCGCGGGTCTCCCGGTTTGAGAGTACGACGCTAATTTGCTTATTTCTACACTTAGGCTTGAAAACATGGCGTTAGAGGGTGAAAACTCGAAACAGCCCCCGAACGGCCCCGTGGGAGGCACCAACACTTCCCACGGGACCAACGTAACTCGTAGGAACTGACCCCGCAGCCGCGGGTGTCCAGGTTTGAGAGTACGATGGTAATTTGCTTATTTCTACACTTAGGCTTGAAAACATGGCGTTAGAGGGTGAAAACTCGAAACAGCCCCCGAACGGCCCCGTGGGTGGCACCGACACCTCCCACGGGACCAACGTAACTCGTAGGAACTGACCCCGCAGCCGCGGGTGTCCCGGTTTGAGAGTACGATGGTAATTTGCTTATTTCTACACTTAGGCTTGAAAACGTGGCGTTATAGGGTGAAAACTCGAAACAGCCCCCGAACGGCCCCGTGGGTGGCACCAACACCTCCCACGGGACCAACGTAACTCGTAGGAACTGACCCCGCAGCCGCGGGTGTCCCGGTTTGAGAGTACGACGGTAATTTGCTTATTTCTACCCTTAGGTTTGAAAACATGGCGTTAGAGGGTGAAAACTCATAACAGCCCCCGAACGGCCTCGTGGGTGGCACCAACACCTACCACGGGACCAACTTAACTCGTAGGAACTGACCCCGCAGCCGCGGGTGTCCCGGTTTGAGAGTACGACGGTAATTTTCTTATTTCTACACTTAGGCTTGAAAACATGGCGTTAGAGGGTGAAAACTCGAAACAGCCCCCGAACGGCCCCGTGGGTAGCACCAACACCTCCCACGGGACCTACGTAACTCGTAGGAACTGACCCCGCAGCCGCGGGTGTCCCCGTTTGAGAGTACGACGGTAATTTTCTTATTTCTACACTTAGGCTTGAAAACATGGCGTTAGAGGGTGAAAACTCGAAACAGCCCCCGAACGGCCCCGTGGGTGGCACCAACACCTCCCACGGGACCAACGTAACTCGTAGGAACTGACCCCACAGCCGCGGGTGTCCCGGTTTGAGAGTACGACGGTAATTTGCTTATTTCTACACTTAGGCTTGAAAACATGGCGTTAGAGGGTGAAAACTGAAAACTGAAAACAGCCCCCGAACGGCCCCGTGGGTGGCACCAACACCTCCCACGGGACCAACGTAACTCGCAGGAACTGACCCCGCTGCCGCGGGTGTCCCGGTTTGAGAGTACGACGGTAATTTTCTTATTTCTACACTTAGGCTTGAAAACATGGCGTTAGAGGGTGAAAACTCGAAACAGCCCCCGAACGGCCCCGTGGGTGGCACCAACACCTCCCACGGGACCAACGTAACTCGTAGGAACTGACCCCGCAGCCGCGGGTGTCCCGGTTTGAGAGTACGACGGTAATTTGCTTATTTCTACACTTAGGCTTGAAAACATGGCGTTAGAGGGTGAAAACTCGAAACAGCCCCCGAACGGCCCCGTGGGTGGCACCAACACCTCCCACGGGACCAACGTAACTCGTAGGAACTGACCCCGCAGCCGCGGGTGTCCCGGTTTGAGAGTATGACGGTAATTTGCTTATTTCTACACTTAGGCTTGAAAACATGGCGTTAGAGGGTGAAAACTCGAAACAGCCCCCGAACGGCCCCGTGGGTGGCACCAACACCTCCCACGGGACCAACGTAACTCGTAGGAACTGACCCCGCAGCCGCGGGTGTCCAGGTTTGAGAGTACGATGGTAATTTGCTTATTTCTACACTTAGGCGTGAAACACATGGCGTTAGAGGGTGAAAACTCGAAACAGCTCCCGAACGGCCCCGTGGGAGGCACCAACACCTCCCACGGGACCAACGTAACTCGTAGGAACTGACCCCGCAGCCGCGGGTGTCCCGGTTTGAGAGTATGACGGTAATTTGCTTATTTCTACACTTAGACTTGAAAACATGGCGTTAGAGGGTGAAAACTCAAAACAGCCCCCGAACGGCCCCGTGGGTGGCACCAACACCTCCCACGGGACCAACTTAACTCGTAGGAACTGACCCCGCAGCCGCGGGTGTCCCGGTTTGAGAGTACGACGGTAATTTTCTTATTTCTACACTTAGGCTTGAAAACATGGCGTTAGAGGGTGAAAACTCGAAACAGCCCCCGAACGGCCCCGTGGGTGGCACCAACACCTCCCACGGGACCAACGTAACTCGTAGGAACTGACCCCGCAGCCGCGGGTGTCCCGGTTTGAGAGTATGACGGTAATTTGCTTATTTCTACACTTAGGCTTGAAAACATGGCGTTAGAGGGTGAAAACTCGAAACAACCCCCGAACGGCCCCGTGGGTGGCACCAACACCTCCCACGGGACCAACGTAACTCGTAGGAACTGACCCCGTAGCCGCGGGTCTCCCGGTTTGAGAGTACGACGCTAATTTGCTTATTTCTACACTTAGGCTTGAAAACATGGCGTTAGAGGGTGAAAACTCGAAACAGCCCCCGAACGGCCCCGTGGGAGGCACCAACACCTCCCACGGGACCAACGTAACTCGTAGGAACTGACCCCGCAGCCGCGGGTGTCCCGGTTTGAGAGTACGATGGTAATTTGCTTATTTCTACACTTAGGCTTGAAAACATGGCGTTAGAGGGTAAAAACTCGAAACAACCCCCGTACGGCCCCGTGGGTGGCACCAACACCTCCCACGGGACCAACGTAACTCGCAGGAACTGACCCCGTAGCCGCGGGTCTCCAGGTTTGAGAGTACGACGCTAATTTGCTTATTTCTACACTTAGGCTTGAAAACATGGCGTTAGAGGGTGAAAACTCGAAACAGCCCCCGAACGACCCCGTGGGAGGCACCAACACCTCCCACGGGACCAACGTAACTCGTAGGAACTGACCCCGCAGCCGCGGGTGTCCCGGTTTGAGAGTATGACGGTAATTTGCTTATTTCTACACTTAGGCTTGAAAACATGGCGTTAGAGGGTGAAAACTCGAAACATCCCCCGAACGGCCCCGTGGGTGGCACCAACACCTCCCACGGGACCAACTTAACTCGTAGGAACAGACCCCGCAGCCGCGGGTGTCCCGGTTTGAGAGTACGATGGTAATTTTCTTATTTCTACACTTAGGCTTGAAAACATGGCGTTAGAGGGTGAAAACTCGAAACAGCCCCCGAACGTCCCCATGGGTGGCACCAACACCTCCCACGGGACCGACGTAACTCGTAGGAACTGACCCCGCAGCCGCGGGTGTCCCGGTTTGAGAGTACGACGGTAATTTTCTTATTTCTACACTTAAGCTTGAAAACATGGCGTTAGAGGGTGAAAACTCGAAACAGCCCCCGAACGGCCCAGTGGGTGGCACCAACACCTCCCACGGGACCAAAGTAACTCGTAGGAACTGACCCCGCAGCCGCGGGTGTCCCGGTTTGAGAGTACGATGGTAATTTGCTTATTTCTACACTTAGGCTTGAAAACATGGCGTTAGAAGGTGAAAACTCGAAACAACCCCCGAACGGCCCCGTGAGTGGCACCAACACCTCCCACGGGACCAACGTAACTCGTAGGAACTGACCCCGCAGCCGCGGGTGTCCCGATTTCAGAGTACGACGGTAATTTTCTTATTTCTACCCTTAGGTTTGAAAACATGGCGTTAGAGGGTGAAAACCCAAAACAGCCCCCGAACGGCCTCGTGGGTGGCACCTACACCTCCCACGGGACCAACTTAATTTGTAGGAACTGACCCCGCAGCCGCGGGTGTCCCGGTTTGAGAGTACGACGGTAATTTTCTTATTTCTACACTTAGGCTTGAAAATATGGCGTTAGAGGGTGAAAACTCGAAACAGCCCCCGAACGGCCCCGTGGGTGGCACCAACACCTCCCACGGGACCAACGTAACTCGTAGGAACTGACCCCGCAGCCGCGGGTGTCCCGGTTTGAGAGTACGACGGTAATTTGCTTATTTCTACCCTTAGGTTTGAAAACATGGCGTTAGAGGGTGAAAACTCATAACAGCCCCCGAACGGCCTCGTGGGTGGCACCAACACCTACCACGGGACCAACTTAACTCGTAGGAACTGACCCCGCAGCCGCGGGTGTCCCGGTTTGAGAGTACGACGGTAATTTTCTTATTTCTACACTTAGGCTTGAAAACATGGCGTTAGAGGGTGAAAACTCGAAACAGCCCCCGAACGGCCCCGTGGGTGGCACCAACACCTCCCACGGGACCAACGTAACTCGTAGGAACTGACCCCGCAGCCGCGGGTGTCCCGGTTTGAGAGTACGACGGTAATTTGCTTATTTCTACACTTAGGCTTGAAAACATGGCGTTAGAGGGTGAAAACTCGAAACAGCCCCCGAACGGCCCCGTGGGTGGCACCAACACCTCCCACGGGACCAACTTAACTCGTAGGAACTGACCCCGCAGCCGCGGGTGTCCCGGTTTGAGAGTACGACGGTAATTTTCTTATTTCTACACTTAGGCTTGAAAACATGGCGTTAGAGGGTGAAAACTCAAAACAGCCCCCGAACGGCCCCGTGGGTGGCACCAACACCTCCCACGGGACCAACTTAACTCGTAGGAACTGACCCCGCAGCCGCGGGTGTCCCGGTTTGAGAGTACGACGGTAATTTTCTTATTTCTACACTTAGGCTTGAAAACATGGCGTTAGAGGGTGAAAACTCGAAACAGCCCCCGAACGGCCCCGTGGGTGGCACCAACACCTCCCACGGGACCAACGTAACTCGTAGGAACTGACCCCGCAGCCGCGGGTGTCCCGGTTTGAGAGTACGACGGTAATTTTCTTATTTCTACACTTAGGCTTGAAAACATGGCGTTAGAGGGTAAAAACTCGAAACAACCCCCGAACGGCCCCGTGGGTGGCACCAACACCTCCCACGGGACCAACGTAACTCGTAGGAACTGACCCCGTAGCCGCGGGTCTCCCGGTTTGAGAGTACGACGCTAATTTGCTTATTTCTACACTTAGGCTTGAAAACATGGCGTTAGAGGGTAAAAACTCGAAACAACCCCCGAACGGCCCCGTGGGTGGCACCAACACCTCCCACGGGACCAACGTAACTCGTAGGAACTGACCCCGTAGCCGCGGGTCTCCCGGTTTGAGAGTACGACGCTAATTTGCTTATTTCTACACTTAGGCTTGAAAACATGGCGTTAGAGGGTGAAAACTCGAAACAGCCCCCGAACGACCCCGTGGGAGGCACCAACACCTCCCACGGGACCAACGTAACTCGTAGGAACTGACCCCGCAGCCGCGGGTGTCCCGGTTTGAGAGTATGACGGTAATTTGCTTATTTCTACACTTAGGCTTGAAAACATGGCGTTAGAGGGTGAAAACTCGAAACATCCCCCGAACGGCCCCGTGGGTGGCACCAACACCTCCCACGGCACCAACGTAACTCGTAGGAACAGACCCCGCAGCCGCGGGTGTCCCGGTTTGAGAGTACGATGGTAATTTTCTTATTTCTACACTTAGGCTTGAAAACATGGCGTTAGAGGGTGAAAACTCGAAACAGCCCCCGAACGTCCCCATGGGTGGCACCAACACCTCCCACGGGACCAACGTAACTCGTAGGAACTGACCCCGCAGCCGCGGGTGTCCCGGTTTGAGAGTACGACGGTAATTTTCTTATTTCTACACTTAAGCTTGAAAACATGGCGTTAGAGGGTGAAAACTCGAAACAGCCCCCGAACGGCCCAGTGGGTGGCACCAACACCTCCCACGGGACCAACGTAACTCGTAGAAACTGACCCCGCAGCCGCGGGTGTCCCGGTTTGAGAGTACGATGGTAATTTGCTTATTTCTACACTTAGGCTTGAAAACATGGCGTTAGAAGGTGAAAACTCGAAACAACCCCCGAACGGCCCCGTGAGTGGCACCAACACCTCCCACGGGACCAACGTAACTCGTAGGAACTGACCCCGCAGCCGCGGGTGTCCCGGTTTCAGAGTACGACATAAATTTCCTATTTCTACCCTTAGGTTTGAAAACATGGCGTTAGAGGGTGAAAACTCAAAACAGCCCCCGAACGGCCTCGTGGGTGGCACCTACACCTCCCACGGGACCAACTTAATTTGTAGGAACTGACCCCGCAGCCGCGGGTGTCCCGGTTTGAGAGTACGACGGTAATTTTCTTATTTCTACACTTAGGCTTGAAAATATGGCGTTAGAGGGTGAAAACTCGAAACAGCCCCCGAACGGCCCCGTGGGTGGCACCAACACCTCCCACGGGACCAACGTAACTCGTAGGAACTGACCCCGCAGCCGCGGGTGTCCCGGTTTGAGAGTACGACGGTAATTTGCTTATTTCTACCCTTAGGTTTGAAAACATGGCGTTAGAGGGTGAAAACTCATAACAGCCCCCGAACGGCCTCGTGGGTGGCGACAACACCTACCACGGGACCAACTTAACTCGTAGGAACTGACCCCGCAGCCGCGGGTGTCCCGGTTTGAGAGTACGACGGTAATTTTCTTATTTCTACACTTAGGTTTGAAAACATGGCGTTAGAGGGTGAAAACTCATAACAGCCCCCGAACGGCCTCGTGGGTGGCGACAACACCTACCACGGGACCAACTTAACTCGTAGGAACTGACCCCGCAGCCGCGGGTGTCCCGGTTTGAGAGTACGACGGTAATTTTCTTATTTCTACACTTAGGCTTGAAAACATGGCGTTAGAGGGTGAAAACTCGAAACAGCCCCCGAACGGCCCCGTGGGTGGCACCAACACCTCCCACGGGACCAACGTAACTCGTAGGAACTGACCCCGCAGCCGCGGGTGTCCCGGTTTGAGAGTACGACGGTAATTTGCTTATTTCTACACTTAGGCTTGAAAACATGGCGTTAGAGGGTGAAAACTCGAAACAGCACCCGAACGGCCCCGTGGGTGGCACCAACACCTCCCACGGGACCAACGTAACTCGTAGGAACTGACCCCCACAGCCGCGGGTGTCCCGGTTTGAGAGTACGACGGTAATTTGCTTATTTCTACACTTAGGCTTGAAAACATGGCGTTAGAGGGTGAAAACTCAAAACAGCCCCCGAACGGCCCCGTGGGTGGCACCAACACCTCCCACGGGACCAACGTAACTCGTAGGAACTGACCCCGCTGCCGCGGGTGTCCCGGTTTGAGAGTACGACGGTAATTTTCTTATTTCTACACTTAGGCTTGAAAACATGGCGTTAGAGGGTGAAAACTCGAAACAGCCCCCGAACGGCCCCGTGGGTGGCACCAACAACTCCCACGGGACCAACGTAACTCGTAGGAACTGACCCCGCAGCCGCGGGTGTCCCGGTTTGAGAGTACGACGGTAATTTGCTTATTTCTACACTTAGGCTTGAAAACATGGCGTTAGAGGGTGAAAACTCGAAACAGCCCCCGAACGGCCCCGTGGGTGGCACCAACACCTCCCACGGGACCAACGTAACTCGTAGGAACTGACCCCGCAGCGGCGGGTGTCCCGGTTTGACAGTATGACGGTAATTTGCTTATTTCTACACTTAGGCTTGAAAACATGGCGTTAGAGGGTGAAAACTCGAAACAGCCCCCGAACGGCCCCGTGGGTGGCACCAACACCTCCCACGGGACCAACGTAACTCGTAGGAACTGACCCCGCAGCCGCGGGTGTCCAGGTTTGAGAGTACGATGGTAATTTGCTTATTTCTACACTTAGGCTTGAAACACATGGCGTTAGAGGGTGAAAACTCGAAACAGCCCCCGAACGGCCCCGTGGGAGGCACCAACACCTCCCACGGGACCAACGTAACTCGTAGGAACTGACCCCGCAGCCGCGGGTGTCCCGGTTTGAGAGTACGATGGTAATTTGCTTATTTCTACACTTAGGCTTGAAAACATGGCGTTAGAAGGTGAAAACTCGAAACAACCCCCGAACGGCCTCGTGAGTGGCACCAACACCTCCCACGGGACCAACGTAACTCGTAGGAACTGACCCCGCAGCCGCGGGTGTCCCGGTTTCAGAGTACGACGGTAATTTTCTTATTTCTACCCTTAGGTTTGAAAACATGGCGTTAGAGGGCGAAAACTCAAAACAGCCCCCGAACGGCCTCGTGGGTGGCACCTACACCTCCCACGGGACCAACTTAATTTGTAGGAACTGACCCCGCAGCCGCGGGTGTCCCGGTTTGAGAGTACGACGGTAATTTTCTTATTTGTACCCTTAGGTTTGAAAACATGGCGTTAGAGGGCGAAAACTCAAAACAGCCCCCGAACGGCCTCGTGGGTGGCACCTACACCTCCCACGGGACCAACTTAATTTGTAGGAACTGACCCCGCAGCCGCGGGTGTCCCGGTTTGAGAGTACGACGGTAATTTTCTTATTTCTACACTTAGGCTTGAAAATATGGCGTTAGAGGGTGAAAACTCGAAACAGCCCCCGAACGGCCCCGTGGGTGGCACCAACACCTCCCACGGGACCAACGTAACTCGTAGGAACTGACCCCGCTGCCGCGGGTGTCCCGGTTTGAGAGTACGACGGTAATTTTCTTATTTCTACACTTAGGCTTGAAAACATGGCGTTAGAGGGTGAAAACTCGAAACAGCCCCCGAACGGCCCCGTGGGTGGCACCAACACCTCCCACGGGACCAACGTAACTCGTAGGAACTGACCCCGCAGCCGCGGGTGTCCCGGTTTGAGAGTACGACGGTAATTTGCTTATTTCTACACTTAGGCTTGAAAACATGGCGTTAGAGGGTGAAAACTCGAAACAGCCCCCGAACGGCCCCGTGGGTGGCACCAACACCTCCCACGGGACCAACGTAACTCGTAGGAACTGACCCCACAGCCGCGGGTGTCCCGGTTTGAGAGTACGACGGTAATTTGCTTATTTCTACACTTAGGCTTGAAAACAGGGCGTTAGAGGGTGAAAACTCAAAACAGCCCCCGAACGGCCCCGTGGGTGGCACCAACACCTCCCACGGGACCAACGTAACTCGTAGGAACTGACCCCGCAGCCGCGGGTCTCCCGGTTTGAGAGTACGACGCTAATTTGCTTATTTCTACACTTAGGCTTGAAAACATGGTGTTAGAGGGTGAAAACTCGAAACAGCCCCCGAACGGCCCCGTGGGAGGCACCAACACTTCCCACGGGACCAACGTAACTCGTAGGAACTGACCCCGCAGCCGCGGGTGTCCAGGTTTGAGAGTACGATGGTAATTTGCTTATTTCTACACTTAGGCTTGAAAACATGGCGTTAGAGGGTGAAAACTCGAAACAGCCCCCGAACGGCCCCGTGGGTGGCACCGACACCTCCCACGGGACCAACGTAACTCGTAGGAACTGACCCCGCAGCCGCGGGTGTCCCGGTTTGAGAGTACGATGGTAATTTGCTTATTTCTACACTTAGGCTTGAAAACGTGGCGTTATAGGGTGAAAACTCGAAACAGCCCCCGAACGGCCCCGTGGGTGGCACCAACACCTCCCACGGGACCAACGTAACTCGTAGGAACTGACCCCGCAGCCGCGGGTGTCCCGGTTTGAGAGTACGACGGTAATTTGCTTATTTCTACCCTTAGGTTTGAAAACATGGCGTTAGAGGGTGAAAACTCATAACAGCCCCCGAACGGCCTCGTGGGTGGCACCAACACCTACCACGGGACCAACTTAACTCGTAGGAACTGACCCCGCAGCCGCGGGTGTCCCGGTTTGAGAGTACGACGGTAATTTTCTTATTTCTACACTTAGGCTTGAAAACATGGCGTTAGAGGGTGAAAACTCGAAACAGCCCCCGAACGGCCCCGTGGGTAGCACCAACACCTCCCACGGGACCTACGTAACTCGTAGGAACTGACCCCGCAGCCGCGGGTGTCCCCGTTTGAGAGTACGACGGTAATTTTCTTATTTCTACACTTAGGCTTGAAAACATGGCGTTAGAGGGTGAAAACTCGAAACAGCCCCCGAACGGCCCCGTGGGTGGCACCAACACCTCCCACGGGACCAACGTAACTCGTAGGAACTGACCCCACAGCCGCGGGTGTCCCGGTTTGAGAGTACGACGGTAATTTGCTTATTTCTACACTTAGGCTTGAAAACATGGCGTTAGAGGGTGAAAACTGAAAACTGAAAACAGCCCCCGAACGGCCCCGTGGGTGGCACCAACACCTCCCACGGGACCAACGTAACTCGCAGGAACTGACCCCGCTGCCGCGGGTGTCCCGGTTTGAGAGTACGACGGTAATTTTCTTATTTCTACACTTAGGCTTGAAAACATGGCGTTAGAGGGTGAAAACTCGAAACAGCCCCCGAACGGCCCCGTGGGTGGCACCAACACCTCCCACGGGACCAACGTAACTCGTAGGAACTGACCCCGCAGCCGCGGGTGTCCCGGTTTGAGAGTACGACGGTAATTTGCTTATTTCTACACTTAGGCTTGAAAACATGGCGTTAGAGGGTGAAAACTCGAAACAGCCCCCGAACGGCCCCGTGGGTGGCACCAACACCTCCCACGGGACCAACGTAACTCGTAGGAACTGACCCCGCAGCCGCGGGTGTCCCGGTTTGAGAGTATGACGGTAATTTGCTTATTTCTACACTTAGGCTTGAAAACATGGCGTTAGAGGGTGAAAACTCGAAACAGCCCCCGAACGGCCCCGTGGGTGGCACCAACACCTCCCACGGGACCAACGTAACTCGTAGGAACTGACCCCGCAGCCGCGGGTGTCCAGGTTTGAGAGTACGATGGTAATTTGCTTATTTCTACACTTAGGCGTGAAACACATGGCGTTAGAGGGTGAAAACTCGAAACAGCTCCCGAACGGCCCCGTGGGAGGCACCAACACCTCCCACGGGACCAACGTAACTCGTAGGAACTGACCCCGCAGCCGCGGGTGTCCCGGTTTGAGAGTATGACGGTAATTTGCTTATTTCTACACTTAGACTTGAAAACATGGCGTTAGAGGGTGAAAACTCAAAACAGCCCCCGAACGGCCCCGTGGGTGGCACCAACACCTCCCACGGGACCAACTTAACTCGTAGGAACTGACCCCGCAGCCGCGGGTGTCCCGGTTTGAGAGTACGACGGTAATTTTCTTATTTCTACACTTAGGCTTGAAAACATGGCGTTAGAGGGTGAAAACTCGAAACAGCCCCCGAACGGCCCCGTGGGTGGCACCAACACCTCCCACGGGACCAACGTAACTCGTAGGAACTGACCCCGCAGCCGCGGGTGTCCCGGTTTGAGAGTACGATGGTAATTTGCTTATTTCTACACTTAGGCTTGAAAACATGGCGTTAGAGGGTAAAAACTCGAAACAACCCCCGTACGGCCCCGTGGGTGGCACCAACACCTCCCACGGGACCAACGTAACTCGCAGGAACTGACCCCGTAGCCGCGGGTCTCCAGGTTTGAGAGTACGACGCTAATTTGCTTATTTCTACACTTAGGCTTGAAAACATGGCGTTAGAGGGTGAAAACTCGAAACAGCCCCCGAACGACCCCGTGGGAGGCACCAACACCTCCCACGGGACCAACGTAACTCGTAGGAACTGACCCCGCAGCCGCGGGTGTCCCGGTTTGAGAGTATGACGGTAATTTGCTTATTTCTACACTTAGGCTTGAAAACATGGCGTTAGAGGGTGAAAACTCGAAACATCCCCCGAACGGCCCCGTGGGTGGCACCAACACCTCCCACGGGACCAACTTAACTCGTAGGAACAGACCCCGCAGCCGCGGGTGTCCCGGTTTGAGAGTACGATGGTAATTTTCTTATTTCTACACTTAGGCTTGAAAACATGGCGTTAGAGGGTGAAAACTCGAAACAGCCCCCGAACGTCCCCATGGGTGGCACCAACACCTCCCACGGGACCAACGTAACTCGTAGGAACTGACCCCGCAGCCGCGGGTGTCCCGGTTTGAGAGTACGACGGTAATTTTCTTATTTCTACACTTAAGCTTGAAAACATGGCGTTAGAGGGTGAAAACTCGAAACAGCCCCCGAACGGCCCAGTGGGTGGCACCAACACCTCCCACGGGACCAACGTAACTCGTAGGAACTGACCCCGCAGCCGCGGGTGTCCCGGTTTGAGAGTACGATGGTAATTTGCTTATTTCTACACTTAGGCTTGAAAACATGGCGTTAGAAGGTGAAAACTCGAAACAACCCCCGAACGGCCCCGTGAGTGGCACCAACACCTCCCACGGGACCAACGTAACTCGTAGGAACTGACCCCGCAGCCGCGGGTGTCCCGATTTCAGAGTACGACGGTAATTTTCTTATTTCTACCCTTAGGTTTGAAAACATGGCGTTAGAGGGTGAAAACCCAAAACAGCCCCCGAACGGCCTCGTGGGTGGCACCTACACCTCCCACGGGACCAACTTAATTTGTAGGAACTGACCCCGCAGCCGCGGGTGTCCCGGTTTGAGAGTACGACGGTAATTTTCTTATTTCTACACTTAGGCTTGAAAATATGGCGTTAGAGGGTGAAAACTCGAAACAGCCCCCGAACGGCCCCGTGGGTGGCACCAACACCTCCCACGGGACCAACGTAACTCGTAGGAACTGACCCCGCAGCCGCGGGTGTCCCGGTTTGAGAGTACGACGGTAATTTGCTTATTTCTACCCTTAGGTTTGAAAACATGGCGTTAGAGGGTGAAAACTCATAACAGCCCCCGAACGGCCTCGTGGGTGGCACCAACACCTACCACGGGACCAACTTAACTCGTAGGAACTGACCCCGCAGCCGCGGGTGTCCCGGTTTGAGAGTACGACGGTAATTTTCTTATTTCTACACTTAGGCTTGAAAACATGGCGTTAGAGGGTGAAAACTCGAAACAGCCCCCGAACGGCCCCGTGGGTGGCACCAACACCTCCCACGGGACCAACGTAACTCGTAGGAACTGACCCCGCAGCCGCGGGTGTCCCGGTTTGAGAGTACGACGGTAATTTGCTTATTTCTACACTTAGGCTTGAAAACATGGCGTTAGAGGGTGAAAACTCGAAACAGCCCCCGAACGGCCCCGTGGGTGGCACCAACACCTCCCACGGGACCAACGTAACTCGTAGGAACTGACCCCCACAGCCGCGGGTGTCCCGGTTTGAGAGTACGACGGTAATTTGCTTATTTCTACACTTAGGCTTGAAAACATGGCGTTAGAGGGTGAAAACTCAAAACAGCCCCCGAACGGCCCCGTGGGTGGCACCAACACCTCCCACGGGACCAACGTAACTCGTAGGAACTGACCCCGCTGCCGCGGGTGTCCCGGTTTGAGAGTACGACGGTAATTTTCTTATTTCTACACTTAGGCTTGAAAACATGGCGTTAGAGGGTGAAAACTCGAAACAGCCCCCGAACGGCCCCGTGGGTGGCACCAACACCTCCCACGGGACCAACGTAACTCGTAGGAACTGACCCCGCAGCCGCGGGTGTCCCGGTTTGAGAGTACGACGGTAATTTGCTTATTTCTACACTTAGGCTTGAAAACATGGCGTTAGAGGGTGAAAACTCGAAACAGCCCCCGAACGGCCCCGTGGGTGGCACCAACACCTCCCACGGGACCAACGTAACTCGTAGGAACTGACCCCGCAGCGGCGGGTGTCCCGGTTTGAGAGTATGACGGTAATTTGCTTATTTCTACACTTAGGCTTGAAAACATGGCGTTAGAGGGTGAAAACTCGAAACAGCCCCCGAACGGCCCCGTGGGTGGCACCAACACCTCCCACGGGACCAACGTAACTCGTAGGAACTGACCCCGCAGCCGCGGGTATCCAGGTTTGAGAGTACGATGGTAATTTGCTTATTTCTACACTTAGGCTTGAAACACATGGCGTTAGAGGGTGAAAACTCGAAACAACCCCCGAACGGCCCCGTGGGAGGCACCAACACCTCCCACGGGACCCACGTAACTCGTAGGAACAGACCCCGCAGCCGCGGGTGTCCCGGTTTGAGAGTATGACGGTAATTTGCTTATTTCTACACTTAGGCTTGAAAACATGGCGTTAGAGGGTGAAAACTCAAAACAGCCCCCGAACGGCCCCGTGGGTGGCACCAACACCTCCCACGGGACCAACGTAACTCGTAGGAACTGACCCCGCTGCCGCGGGTGTCCCGGTTTGAGAGTACGACGGTAATTTTCTTATTTCTACACTTAGGCTTGAAAACATGGCGTTAGAGGGTGAAAACTCGAAACAGCCCCCGAACGGCCCCGTGGGTGGCACCAACACCTCCCACGGGACCAACGTAACTCGTAGGAACTGACCCCGCAGCCGCGGGTGTCCCGGTTTGAGAGTATGACGGTAATTTGCTTATTTCTACACTTAGGCTTGAAAACATGGCGTTAGAGGGTGAAAACTCAAAACAGCCCCCGAACGGCCCCGTGGGAGGCACCAACACCTCCCACGGGACCAACGTAACTCGTAGGAACTGACCCCGCAGCCGCGGGTGTCCCGGTTTGAGAGTATGACGGTAATTTGCTTATTTCTACACTTAGGCTTGAAAACATGGCGTTAGAGGGTGAAAACTCGAAACAACCCCCGAACGGCCTCGTGGGTGGCACCAACACCTCCCACGGGACCAACTTAACTCGTAGGAACTGACCCCGCAGCCGCGGGTGTCCCGGTTTGAGAGTACGACGGTAATTTTCTTATTTCTACACTTAGGCTTGAAAACATGGCGTTAGAGGGTGAAAACTCGAAACAGCCCCCGAACGGCCCCGTGGGTGGCACCAACACCTCCCACGGGAATAACGTAACTCGTAGGAACTGAACCCGTAGCCGCGGGTCTCCCGGTTTGAGAGTACGACGCTAATTTGCTTATTTCTACACTTAGGCTTGAAAACATGGCGTTAGAGGGTGAAAACTCGAAACAGCCCCCGAACGGCCCCGTGGGAGGCACCAACACCTCCCACGGGACCAACGTAACTCGTAGGAACTGACCCCGCAGCCGCGGGTGTCCCGGTTTGAGAGTATGACGGTAATTTGCTTATTTCTACACTTAGGCTTGAAAACATGGCGTTAGAGGGTGAAAACTCGAAACATCCCCCGAACGGCCCCGTGGGTGGCACCAACACCTCCCACGGGACCAACGTAACTCGTAGGAACAGACCCCGCAGCCGCGGGTGTCCCGGTTTGAGAGTACGATGGTAATTTTCTTATTTCTACACTTAGGCTTGAAAACATGGCGTTAGAGGGTGAAAACTCGAAACAGCCCCCGAACGGCCCCGTGGGTGGCACCAACACCTCCCACGGGACCAACGTAACTCGTAGGAACTGACCCCACAGCCGCGGGTGTCCCGGTTTGAGAGTACGACGGTAATTTTCTTATTTCTACACTTAAGCTTGAAAACATGGCGTTAGAGGGTGAAAACTCGAAACAGCCCCCGAACGGCCCAGTGGGTGGCACCAACACCTCCCACGGGACCAACGTAACTCGTAGGAACTGACCCCGCAGCCGCGGGTGTCCCGGTTTGAGAGTACGATGGTAATTTGCTTATTTCTACACTTAGGCTTGAAAACATGGCGTTAGAAGGTGAAAACTCGAAACAGCCCCCGAACGGCCCCGTGAGTGGCACCAACACCTCCCACGGGACCAACGTAACTCGTAGGAACTGACCCCGCAGCCGCGGGTGTCCCGGTTTCAGAGTACGACGGTAATTTTCTTATTTCTACACTTAGGCTTGAAAACATGGCGTTAGAGGGTGAAAACTCGAAACAACCCCCGAACGGCCCCGTGGGTGGCACCAACACTTCACAGGGGACCAACGTAACTCGTAGGAACTGACCCCGCAGCCGCGGGTGTCCAGGTTTGAGAGTACGATGGTAATTTGCTTATTTCTACACTTAGGCTGTAAAACATGGCGTTAGAGGGTGAAAACTCGAAACAGCCCCCGAACGTCCCCGTGGGTGGCACCGACACCTCCCACGGGACCAACGTAACTCGTAGGAACTGACCCCGCAGCCGCGGGTGTCCCGGTTTGAGAGTACGATGGTAATTTGCTTATTTCTACACTTAGGCTTGAAAACGTGGCGTTATAGGGTGAAAACTCGAAACAGCCCCCGAACGGCCCCGTGGGTGGCACCAACACCTCCCACGGGACCAACGTAACTCGTAGGAACTGACCCCGCAGCCGCGGGTGTCCCGGTTTGAGAGTACGACGGTAATTTGCTTATTTCTACCCTTAGGTTTGAAAACATGGCGTTAGAGGGTGAAAACTCGAAACAGCCCCCGAACGGTCCCGTGGGTGGCACCAACACCTCCCACGGGACCAACGTAACTCGTAGGAACTGACCCCACAGCCGCGGGTCTCCCGGTTTGAGAGTACGACGGTAATTTGCTTATTTCTACACTTAGGCTTGAAAACATGGCGTTAGAGGGTGAAAACTCGAAACGGCCCCCGAACGGCCCCGTGGGTGGCACCAACACCTCCCACGGGACCAACGTAACTCGTAGGAACTGACCCCGCATCCGCGGGTGTCCCGGTTTGAGAGTACGACGGTAATTTGCTTATTTCTACACTTAGGCTTGAAAACATGGCGTTAGAGGGTGAAAACTAGAAACAGCCCCCGAACGGCCCCGTGGGTGGCACCAACACCTCCCACGGGACCAACGTAACTCGTAGGAACTGACCCCACAGCCGCGGGTGTCCCGGTTTGAGAGTACGACGGTAATTTGCTTATTTCTACACTTAGGCTTGAAAACATGGCGTTAGAGGGTGAAAACTCAAAACAGCCCCCGAACGGCCCCGTGGGTGGCACCAACACCTCCCACGGGACCAACGTAACTCGTAGGAACTGATCCCGCTGCCGCGGGTGTCCCGGTTTGAGAGTACGACGGTAATTTGCTTATTTCTACACTTAGGCTTGAAAACATGGCGTTAGAGGGTGAAAACTCGAAACAGCCCCCGAACGGCCCCGTGGGTGGCACCAACACCTCCCACGGGACCAACATAACTCGTAGGAACTGACCCCGCAGCCGCGGGTGTCCCGGTTTGAGAGTACGACGGTAATTTTCTTATTTCTACACTTAGGCTTGAAAACATGGCGTTAGAGGGTGAAAACTCGAAATCGCCCCCGAACGGCCCCGTGGGTGGCACCAACACCTCCCACGGGACCAACGTAACTCGTAGGAACTGACCCCGCAGCCGCGGGTGTCCCGGTTTGAGAGTACGACTGTAATTTTCTTATTTCTACACTTAGGCTTAAAAAACATGGCGTTAGAGGGTGAAAACTCGAAACAGCCCCCGAACGGCCCCGTGGGTGGTACCAACACCTCCCACGGGACCAACGTAACTCGTAGGAACTGACCCCGCAGCCGCGGGTGTCTCGGTTTGAGAGTACGATGGTAATTTGCTTATTTCTACACTTAGGCTTGAAAACATGGCGTTAGAGGGTGAAAACTCGAAACAGCCCCCGAACGGCCCCGTGGGTGGCAGTAACACCTCCCACGGGACCAACGTAACTCGTAGGAACTGACCCCGCAGCCGCGGGTGTCCCGGTTTGAGAGTACGATGGTAATTTGCTTATTTCTACACTTAGGCTTGAAAACATGGCGTTAGAGGGTGAAAACTCGAAACAGCCCCCGGACGGCCCCGTGGGTGGCACCAACACCTCCCACGGGACCAACGTAACTCGTACGAACTGACCCCGCAGCCGCGGGTGTCCCGGTTTGAGAGTACGACGGTAATTTTCTTATTTCTACACTTAGGCTTGAAAACATGGCGTTAGAAGGTGAAAACTCGAAACAGCCCCCGAAGGGCCCCGTGGGTGGCACCAACACCTCCCACGGAACCAACGTAACTCGTAGGAACTGACCCCGCAGCCGCGGGTGTCCCGGTTTGAGAGTACGACGCTAATTTGCTTATTTCTACACTTAGGCTTGAAAACATGGCGTTAGAGGGTGAAAACTAAAAACAGCCCCCGAACGGGCCCGTGGGAGGCACCAACACCTCCCACGGGACCAACGTAACTCGTCGGAACTGACCCCGCAGCCGCGGGTGTCCCGGTTTGAGAGTATGACGGTAATTTGCTTATTTCTACACTTAGGCTTGAAAACATGGCTTAGAGGGTGAAAACTCGAAAGAGCCCCCGAACGGCCCCGTGGGTGGCACCAACACCTCCCACGGGACCAACGTAACTCGTAGGAACTGACCCCGCAGCCGCGGGTGTCCCGGTTTGAGAGTACGACGGTAATTTGCTTATTTCTACACTTAGGCTTGAAAACATGGCGTTAGAGGGTGAAAACTCGAAACAGCCCCCGAACGGCCCCGTGGGTGGCACCAACACCTCCCACGGGACCAACGTAACTCGTAGGAACTGACCCCGCAGCCGCGGGTGTCCCGGTTTGAGAGTACGACGGTAATTTGCTTATTTCTACACTTAGGCTTGAAAACATGGCGTTAGAGGGTGAAAACTCGAAACAGCCCCCGAATGGCCTCGTGGGTGGCACCAACACCTCCCACGGGACCAACGTAACTCGTAGGAACTGACCCCGCAGCCGCGGGTCTCCCGATTTGAGAGTACGACGCTAATTTGCTTATTTCTACACTTAGGCTTGAAAACATGGCGTTAGAGGGTGAAAACTCGAAACATCCCCCGAACGGCCCCGTGGGAGGCACCAACACCTCCCACGGGACCAACGTAACTCGTAGGAACTGACCCCGCAGCCGCGGGTGTCCCGGTTTGAGAGTACGACGGTAATTTGCTTATTTCTACACTTAGGCTTGAAAACATGGCGTTAGAGGGTGAAAACTCGAAACAGTTCCCGAACGGCCCCGTGGGTGGCACCAACACCTCCCACGGGACCAACGTAACTCGTTGGAACTGACCCCGCAGCCGCGGGTGTCCCGGTTTGAGAGTACGACGGTAATTTTCTTATTTCTACACTTAAGCTTGAAAACATGGCGTTAGAGGGTGAAAACTCGAAACAGCCCCCGAACGGCCCAGTGGGTGGCACCAACACCTCCCACGGGACCAACGTAACTCGTAGGAACTGACCCCGCAGCCGCGGGTGTCCCGGTTTGAGAGTACGATGGTAATTTGCTTATTTCTACACTTAGGCTTGAAAACATGGCGTTAGAAGGTGAAAACTCGAAACAACCCCCGAACGGCCCCGTGAGTGGCACCAACACCTCCCACGGGACCAACGTAACTCGTAGGAACTGACCCCGCAGCCGCGGGTGTCCTGGTTTCAGAGTACGACATAAATTTCCTATTTCTACCCTTAGGTTTGAAAACATGGCGTTAGAGGGTGAAAACTCAAAACAGCCCCCGAACGGCCTCGTGGGTGGCACCTACACCTCCCACGGGACCAACTTAATTTGTAGGAACTGACCCCGCAGCCGCGGGTGTCCCGGTTTGAGAGTACGACGGTAATTTTCTTATTTCTACACTTAGGCTTGAAAATATGGCGTTAGAGGGTGAAAACTCGAAACAGCCCCCGAACGGCCCCGTGGGTGGCACCAACACCTCCCACGGGACCAACGTAACTCGTAGGAACTGACCCCGCAGCCGCGGGTGTCCCGGTTTGAGAGTACGACGGTAATTTGCTTATTTCTACCCTTAGGTTTGAAAACATGGCGTTAGAGGGTGAAAACTCATAACAGCCCCCGAACGGCCTCGTGGGTGGCGACAACACCTACCACGGGACCAACTTAACTCGTAGGAACTGACCCCGCAGCCGCGGGTGTCCCGGTTTGAGAGTACGACGGTAATTTTCTTATTTCTACACTTAGGCTTGAAAACATGGCGTTAGAGGGTGAAAACTCGAAACAGCCCCCGAACGGCCCCGTGGGTGGCACCAACACCTCCCACGGGACCAACGTAACTCGTAGGAACTGACCCCGCAGCCGCGGGTGTCCCGGTTTGAGAGTACGACGGTAATTTGCTTATTTCTACACTTAGGCTTGAAAACATGGCGTTAGAGGGTGAAAACTCGAAACAGCCCCCGAACGGCCCCGTGGGTGGCACCAACACCTCCCACGGGACCAACGTAACTCGTAGGAACTGACCCCGCAGCCGCGGGTGTCCCGGTTTGAGAGTACGACGGTAATTTGCTTATTTCTACACTTAGGCTTGAAAACATGGCGTTAGAGGGTGAAAACTCGAAACAGCCCCCGAATGGCCTCGTGGGTGGCACCAACACCTCCCACGGGACCAACGTAACTCGTAGGAACTGACCCCGCAGCCGCGGGTCTCCCGATTTGAGAGTACGACGCTAATTTGCTTATTTCTACACTTAGGCTTGAAAACATGGCGTTAGAGGGTGAAAACTCGAAACATCCCCCGAACGGCCCCGTGGGAGGCACCAACACCTCCCACGGGACCAACGTAACTCGTAGGAACTGACCCCGCAGCCGCGGGTGTCCCGGTTTGAGAGTACGACGGTAATTTGCTTATTTCTACACTTAGGCTTGAAAACATGGCGTTAGAGGGTGAAAACTCGAAACAGTTCCCGAACGGCCCCGTGGGTGGCACCAACACCTCCCACGGGACCAACGTAACTCGTAGGAACTGACCCCGCAGCCGCGGGTGTCCCGATTTGAGAGTACGATAGTAATTTGCTTATTTCTACACTTAGGCTTGAAAACATGGCGTTAGAGGGTGAAAACTCGAAACAGGCCCCGAACGGCCCCGTGGGTGGCACCAACACCTCCCACGGGACCAACGTAACTCGTTGGAACTGACCCCGCAGCCGCGGGTGTCCCGGTTTGAGAGTACGACGGTAATTTTCTTATTTCTACACTTAAGCTTGAAAACATGGCGTTAGAGGGTGAAAACTCGAAACAGCCCCCGAACGGCCCAGTGGGTGGCACCAACACCTCCCACGGGACCAACGTAACTCGTAGGAACTGACCCCGCAGCCGCGGGTGTCCCGGTTTGAGAGTACGATGGTAATTTGCTTATTTCTACACTTAGGCTTGAAAACATGGCGTTAGAAGGTGAAAACTCGAAACAACCCCCGAACGGCCCCGTGAGTGGCACCAACACCTCCCACGGGACCAACGTAACTCGTAGGAACTGACCCCGCAGCCGCGGGTGTCCCGGTTTCAGAGTACGACATAAATTTCCTATTTCTACCCTTAGGTTTGAAAACATGGCGTTAGAGGGTGAAAACTCAAAACAGCCCCCGAACGGCCTCGTGGGTGGCACCTACACCTCCCACGGGACCAACTTAATTTGTAGGAACTGACCCCGCAGCCGCGGGTGTCCCGGTTTGAGAGTACGACGGTAATTTTCTTATTTCTACACTTAGGCTTGAAAATATGGCGTTAGAGGGTGAAAACTCGAAACAGCCCCCGAACGGCCCCGTGGGTGGCACCAACACCTCCCACGGGACCAACGTAACTCGTAGGAACTGACCCCGCAGCCGCGGGTGTCCCGGTTTGAGAGTACGACGGTAATTTGCTTATTTCTACCCTTAGGTTTGAAAACATGGCGTTAGAGGGTGAAAACTCATAACAGCCCCCGAACGGCCTCGTGGGTGGCGACAACACCTACCACGGGACCAACTTAACTCGTAGGAACTGACCCCGCAGCCGCGGGTGTCCCGGTTTGAGAGTACGACGGTAATTTTCTTATTTCTACACTTAGGCTTGAAAACATGGCGTTAGAGGGTGAAAACTCGAAACAGCCCCCGAACGGCCCCGTGGGTGGCACCAACACCTCCCACGGGACCAACGTAACTCGTAGGAACTGACCCCGCAGCCGCGGGTGTCCCGGTTTGAGAGTACGACGGTAATTTGCTTATTTCTACACTTAGGCTTGAAAACATGGCGTTAGAGGGTGAAAACTCGAAACAGCCCCCGAACGGCCCCGTGGGTGGCACCAACACCTCCCACGGGACCAACGTAACTCGTAGGAACTGACCCCCACAGCCGCGGGTGTCCCGGTTTGAGAGTACGACGGTAATTTGCTTATTTCTACACTTAGGCTTGAAAACATGGCGTTAGAGGGTGAAAACTCAAAACAGCCCCCGAACGGCCCCGTGGGTGGCACCAACACCTCCCACGGGACCAACGTAACTCGTAGGAACTGACCCCGCTGCCGCGGGTGTCCCGGTTTGAGAGTACGACGGTAATTTTCTTATTTCTACACTTAGGCTTGAAAACATGGCGTTAGAGGGTGAAAACTCGAAACAGCCCCCGAACGGCCCCGTGGGTGGCACCAACACCTCCCACGGGACCAACGTAACTCGTAGGAACTGACCCCGCAGCCGCGGGTGTCCCGGTTTGAGAGTACGACGGTAATTTGCTTATTTCTACACTTAGGCTTGAAAACATGGCGTTAGAGGGTGAAAACTCGAAACAGCCCCCGAACGGCCCCGTGGGTGGCACCAACACCTCCCACGGGACCAACGTAACTCGTAGGAACTGACCCCGCAGCCGCGGGTGTCCCGGTTTGAGAGTATGACGGTAATTTGCTTATTTCTACACTTAGGCTTGAAAACATGGCGTTAGAGGGTGAAAACTCGAAACAGCCCCCGAACGGCCCCGTGGGTGGCACCAACACCTCCCACGGGACCAACGTAACTCGTAGGAACTGACCCCGCAGCCGCGGGTGTCCAGGTTTGAGAGTACGATGGTAATTTGCTTATTTCTACACTTAGGCTTGAAACACATGGCGTTAGAGGGTGAAAACTCGAAACAGCCCCCGAACGGCCCCGTGGGAGGCACCAACACCTCCCACGGGACCAACGTAACTCGTAGGAACTGACCCCGCAGCCGCGGGTGTCCCGGTTTGAGAGTACGATGGTAATTTGCTTATTTCTACACTTAGGCTTGAAAACATGGCGTTAGAAGGTGAAAACTCGAAACAACCCCCGAACGGCCTCGTGAGTGGCACCAACACCTCCCACGGGACCAACGTAACTCGTAGGAACTGACCCCGCAGCCGCGGGTGTCCCGGTTTCAGAGTACGACGGTAATTTTCTTATTTCTACCCTTAGGTTTGAAAACATGGCGTTAGAGGGCGAAAACTCAAAACAGCCCCCGAACGGCCTCGTGGGTGGCACCTACACCTCCCACGGGACCAACTTAATTTGTAGGAACTGACCCCGCAGCCGCGGGTGTCCCGGTTTGAGAGTACGACGGTAATTTTCTTATTTCTACACTTAGGCTTGAAAATATGGCGTTAGAGGGTGAAAACTCGAAACAGCCCCCGAACGGCCCCGTGGGTGGCACCAACACCTCCCACGGGACCAACGTAACTCGTAGGAACTGACCCCGCAGTCGCGGGTGTTCCGGTTTGAGAGTACGACAGTAATTTGCTTATTTCTACACTTAGGCTTGAAAACATGGCGTTAGAGGGTGAAAACTCGAAACAGCCCCCGAACGGCCCCGTGGGTGGCACCAACACCTCCCACGGGACCAACGTAACTCGTAGGAACTGACCCCACAGCCGCGGGTGTCCCGGTTTGAGAGTACGACGGTAATTTGCTTATTTCTACACTTAGGCTTGAAAACAGGGCGTTAGAGGGTGAAAACTCAAAACAGCCCCCGAACGGCCCCGTGGGTGGCACCAACACCTCCCACGGGACCAACGTAACTCGTAGGAACTGACCCCGCAGCCGCGGGTCTCCCGGTTTGAGAGTACGACGCTAATTTGCTTATTTCTACACTTAGGCTTGAAAACATGGCGTTAGAGGGTGAAAACTCGAAACAGCCCCCGAACGGCCCCGTGGGAGGCACCAACACTTCCCACGGGACCAACGTAACTCGTAGGAACTGACCCCGCAGCCGCGGGTGTCCAGGTTTGAGAGTACGATGGTAATTTGCTTATTTCTACACTTAGGCTTGAAAACATGGCGTTAGAGGGTGAAAACTCGAAACAGCCCCCGAACGGCCCCGTGGGTGGCACCGACACCTCCCACGGGACCAACGTAACTCGTAGGAACTGACCCCGCAGCCGCGGGTGTCCCGGTTTGAGAGTACGATGGTAATTTGCTTATTTCTACACTTAGGCTTGAAAACGTGGCGTTATAGGGTGAAAACTCGAAACAGCCCCCGAACGGCCCCGTGGGTGGCACCAACACCTCCCACGGGACCAACGTAACTCGTAGGAACTGACCCCGCAGCCGCGGGTGTCCCGGTTTGAGAGTACGACGGTAATTTGCTTATTTCTACCCTTAGGTTTGAAAACATGGCGTTAGAGGGTGAAAACTCATAACAGCCCCCGAACGGCCTCGTGGGTGGCACCAACACCTACCACGGGACCAACTTAACTCGTAGGAACTGACCCCGCAGCCGCGGGTGTCCCGGTTTGAGAGTACGACGGTAATTTTCTTATTTCTACACTTAGGCTTGAAAACATGGCGTTAGAGGGTGAAAACTCGAAACAGCCCCCGAACGGCCCCGTGGGTAGCACCAACACCTCCCACGGGACCTACGTAACTCGTAGGAACTGACCCCGCAGCCGCGGGTGTCCCCGTTTGAGAGTACGACGGTAATTTGCTTATTTCTACACTTAGGCTTGAAAACATGGCGTTAGAGGGTGAAAACTCGAAACAGCCCCCGAACGGCCCCGTGGGTGGCACCAACACCTCCCACGGGACCAACGTAACTCGTAGGAACTGACCCCACAGCCGCGGGTGTCCCGGTTTGAGAGTACGACGGTAATTTGCTTATTTCTACACTTAGGCTTGAAAACATGGCGTTAGAGGGTGAAAACTGAAAACAGCCCCCGAACGGCCCCGTGGGTGGCACCAACACCTCCCACGGGACCAACGTAACTCGTAGGAACTGACCCCGCAGCCGCGGGTGTCCCGGTTTGAGAGTACGACGGTAATTTGCTTATTTCTACACTTAGGCTTGAAAACATGGCGTTAGAGGGTGAAAACTCGAAACAGCCCCCGAACGGCCCCGTGGGTGGCACCAACACCTCCCACGGGACCAACGTAACTTGTAGGAACTGACCCCGCAGCCGCGGGTGTCCCGGTTTGAGAGTATGACGGTAATTTGCTTATTTCTACACTTAGGCTTGAAAACATGGCGTTAGAGGGTGAAAACTCGAAACAGCCCCCGAACGGCCCCGTGGGTGGCACCAACACCTCCCACGGGACCAACGTAACTCGTAGGAACTGACCCCGCAGCCGCGGGTGTCCAGGTTTGAGAGTACGATGGTAATTTGCTTATTTCTACACTTAGGCTTGAAACACATGGCGTTAGAGGGTGAAAACTCGAAATAGCTCCCGAACGGCCCCGTGGGAGGCACCAACACCTCCCACGGGACCAACGTAACTCGTAGGAACTGACCCCGCAGCCGCGGGTGTCCCGGTTTGAGAGTATGACGGTAATTTGCTTATTTCTACACTTAGACTTGAAAACATGGCGTTAGAGGGTGAAAACTCAAAACAGCCCCCGAACGGCCCCGTGGGTGGCACCAACACCTCCCACGGGACCAACTTAACTCGTAGGAACTGACCCCGCAGCCGCGGGTGTCCCGGTTTGAGAGTACGACGGTAATTTTCTTATTTCTACACTTAGGCTTGAAAACATGGCGTTAGAGGGTGAAAACTCGAAACAGCCCCCGAACGGCCCCGTGGGTGGCACCAACACCTCCCACGGGACCAACGTAACTCGTAGGAACTGACCCCGCAGCCGCGGGTGTCCCGGTTTGAGAGTACGATGGTAATTTGCTTATTTCTACACTTAGGCTTGAAAACATGGCGTTAGAGGGTAAAAACTCGAAACAACCCCCGTACGGCCCCGTGGGTGGCACCAACACCTCCCACGGGACCAACGTAAATCGTAGGAACTGACCCCGTAGCCGCGGGTCTCCAGGTTTGAGAGTACGACGCTAATTTGCTTATTTCTACACTTAGGCTTGAAAACATGGCGTTAGAGGGTGAAAACTCGAAACAGCCCCCGAACGACCCCGTGGGAGGCACCAACACCTCCCACGGGACCAACGTAACTCGTAGGAACTGACCCCGCAGCCGCGGGTGTCCCGGTTTGAGAGTATGACGGTAATTTGCTTATTTCTACACTTAGGCTTGAAAACATGGCGTTAGAGGGTGAAAACTCGAAACATCCCCCGAACGGCCCCGTGGGTGGCACCAACACCTCCCACGGGACCAACTTAACTCGTAGGAACAGACCCCGCAGCCGCGGGTGTCCCGGTTTGAGAGTACGATGGTAATTTTCTTATTTCTACACTTAGGCTTGAAAACATGGCGTTAGAGGGTGAAAACTCGAAACAGCCCCCGAACGTCCCCATGGGTGGCACCAACACCTCCCACGGGACCAACGTAACTCGTAGGAACTGACCCCGCAGCCGCGGGTGTCCCGGTTTGAGAGTACGACGGTAATTTTCTTATTTCTACACTTAAGCTTGAAAACATGGCGTTAGAGGGTGAAAACTCGAAACAGCCCCCGAACGGCCCAGTGGGTGGCACCAACACCTCCCACGGGACCAACGTAACTCGTAGGAACTGACCCCGCAGCCGCGGGTGTCCCGGTTTGAGAGTACGATGGTAATTTGCTTATTTCTACACTTAGGCTTGAAAACATGGCGTTAGAAGGTGAAAACTCGAAACAACCCCCGAACGGCCCCGTGAGTGGCACCAACACCTCCCACGGGACCAACGTAACTCGTAGGAACTGACCCCGCAGCCGCGGGTGTCCCGATTTCAGAGTACGACGGTAATTTTCTTATTTCTACCCTTAGGTTTGAAAACATGGCGTTAGAGGGTGAAAACCCAAAACAGCCCCCGAACGGCCTCGTGGGTGGCACCTACACCTCCCACGGGACCAACTTAATTTGTAGGAACTGACCCCGCAGCCGCGGGTGTCCCGGTTTGAGAGTACGACGGTAATTTTCTTATTTCTACACTTAGGCTTGAAAATATGGCGTTAGAGGGTGAAAACTCGAAACAGCCCCCGAACGGCCCCGTGGGTGGCACCAACACCTCCCACGGGACCAACGTAACTCGTAGGAACTGACCCCGCAGCCGCGGGTGTCCCGGTTTGAGAGTACGACGGTAATTTGCTTATTTCTACCCTTAGGTTTGAAAACATGGCGTTAGAGGGTGAAAACTCATAACAGCCCCCGAACGGCCTCGTGGGTGGCACCAACACCTACCACGGGACCAACTTAACTCGTAGGAACTGACCCCGCAGCCGCGGGTGTCCCGGTTTGAGAGTACGACGGTAATTTTCTTATTTCTACCCTTAGGCTTGAAAACATGGCGTTAGAGGGGTGAAAACTCGAAACAGCCCCCGAACGGCCCCCGTGGGTGGCACCAACACCTCCCACGGGACCAACGTAACTCGTAGGAACTGACCCCGCAGCCGCGGGTGTCCCGGTTTGAGAGTACGACGGTAATTTGCTTATTTCTACACTTAGGCTTGAAAACATGGCGTTAGAGGGTGAAAACTCGAAACAGCCCCCGAACGGCCCCGTGGGTGGCACCAACACCTCCCACGGGACCAACGTAACTCGTAGGAACTGACCCCCACAGCCGCGGGTGTCCCGGTTTGAGAGTACGACGGTAATTTGCTTATTTCTACACTTAGGCTTGAAAACATGGCGTTAGAGGGTGAAAACTCAAAACAGCCCCCGAACGGCCCCGTGGGTGGCACCAACACCTCCCACGGGACCAACGTAACTCGTAGGAACTGACCCCGCTGCCGCGGGTGTCCCGGTTTGAGAGTACGACGGTAATTTTCTTATTTCTACACTTAGGCTTGAAAACATGGCGTTAGAGGGTGAAAACTCGAAACAGCCCCCCGAACGGCCCCGTGGGTGGCACCAACACCTCCCACGGGACCAACGTAACTCGTAGGAACTGACCCCGCAGCCGCGGGTGTCCCGGTTTGAGAGTACGACGGTAATTTGCTTATTTCTACACTTAGGCTTGAAAACATGGCGTTAGAGGGTGAAAACTCGAAACAGCCCCCGAACGGCCCCGTGGGTGGCACCAACACCTCCCACGGGACCAACGTAACTCGTAGGAACTGACCCCGCAGCGGCGGGTGTCCCGGTTTGAGAGTACGACGGTAATTTTCTTATTTCTACACTTAGGCTTGAAAACATGGCGTTAGAGGGTGAAAACTCGAAACAGCCCCCGAACGGCCCCGTGGGTGGCACCAACACCTCCCACGGGACCAACGTAACTCGTAGGAACTGACCCCCACAGCCGCGGGTGTCCCGGTTTGAGAGTACGACGGTAATTTGCTTATTTCTACACTTAGGCTTGAAAACATGGCGTTAGAGGGTGAAAACTCAAAACAGCCCCCGAACGGCCCCGTGGGTGGCACCAACACCTCCCACGGGACCAACGTAACTCGTAGGAACTGACCCCGCTGCCGCGGGTGTCCCGGTTTGAGAGTACGACGGTAATTTTCTTATTTCTACACTTAGGCTTGAAAACATGGCGTTAGAGGGTGAAAACTCGAAACAGCCCCCGAACGGCCCCGTGGGTGGCACCAACACCTCCCACGGGACCAACGTAACTCGTAGGAACTGACCCCGCAGCCGCGGGTGTCCCGGTTTGAGAGTACGACGGTAATTTGCTTATTTCTACACTTAGGCTTGAAAACATGGCGTTAGAGGGTGAAAACTCGAAACAGCCCCCGAACGGCCCCGTGGGTGGCACCAACACCTCCCACGGGACCAACGTAACTCGTAGGAACTGACCCCGCAGCGGCGGGTGTCCCGGTTTGAGAGTATGACGGTAATTTGCTTATTTCTACACTTAGGCTTGAAAACATGGCGTTAGAGGGTGAAAACTCGAAACAGCCCCCGAACGGCCCCGTGGGTGGCACCAACACCTCCCACGGGACCAACGTAACTCGTAGGAACTGACCCCGCAGCCGCGGGTATCCAGGTTTGAGAGTACGATGGTAATTTGCTTATTTCTACACTTAGGCTTGAAACACATGGCGTTAGAGGGTGAAAACTCGAAACAACCCCCGAACGGCCCCGTGGGAGGCACCAACACCTCCCACGGGACCCACGTAACTCGTAGGAACAGACCCCGCAGCCGCGGGTGTCCCGGTTTGAGAGTATGACGGTAATTTGCTTATTTCTACACTTAGGCTTGAAAACATGGCGTTAGAGGGTGAAAACTCAAAACAGCCCCCGAACGGCCCCGTGGGTGGCACCAACACCTCCCACGGGACCAACGTAACTCGTAGGAACTGACCCCGCTGCCGCGGGTGTCCCGGTTTGAGAGTACGACGGTAATTTTCTTATTTCTACACTTAGGCTTGAAAACATGGCGTTAGAGGGTGAAAACTCGAAACAGCCCCCGAACGGCCCCGTGGGTGGCACCAACACCTCCCACGGGACCAACGTAACTCGTAGGAACTGACCCCGCAGCCGCGGGTGTCCCGGTTTGAGAGTATGACGGTAATTTGCTTATTTCTACACTTAGGCTTGAAAACATGGCGTTAGAGGGTGAAAACTCAAAACAGCCCCCGAACGGCCCCGTGGGAGGCACCAACACCTCCCACGGGACCAACGTAACTCGTAGGAACTGACCCCGCAGCCGCGGGTGTCCCGGTTTGAGAGTATGACGGTAATTTGCTTATTTCTACACTTAGGCTTGAAAACATGGCGTTAGAGGGTGAAAACTCGAAACAACCCCCGAACGGCCTCGTGGGTGGCACCAACACCTCCCACGGGACCAACTTAACTCGTAGGAACTGACCCCGCAGCCGCGGGTGTCCCGGTTTGAGAGTACGACGGTAATTTTCTTATTTCTACACTTAGGCTTGAAAACATGGCGTTAGAGGGTGAAAACTCGAAACAGCCCCCGAACGGCCCCGTGGGTGGCACCAACACCTCCCACGGGAATAACGTAACTCGTAGGAACTGAACCCGTAGCCGCGGGTCTCCCGGTTTGAGAGTACGACGCTAATTTGCTTATTTCTACACTTAGGCTTGAAAACATGGCGTTAGAGGGTGAAAACTCGAAACAGCCCCCGAACGGCCCCGTGGGAGGCACCAACACCTCCCACGGGACCAACGTAACTCGTAGGAACTGACCCCGCAGCCGCGGGTGTCCCGGTTTGAGAGTATGACGGTAATTTGCTTATTTCTACACTTAGGCTTGAAAACATGGCGTTAGAGGGTGAAAACTCGAAACATCCCCCGAACGGCCCCGTGGGTGGCACCAACACCTCCCACGGGACCAATGTAACTCGTAGGAACAGACCCCGCAGCCGCGGGTGTCCCGGTTTGAGAGTACGATGGTAATTTTCTTATTTCTACACTTAGGCTTGAAAACATGGCGTTAGAGGGTGAAAACTCGAAACAGCCCCCGAACGGCCCCGTGGGTGGCACCAACACCTCCCACGGGACCAACGTAACTCGTAGGAACTGACCCCACAGCCGCGGGTGTCCCGGTTTGAGAGTACGACGGTAATTTTCTTATTTCTACACTTAAGCTTGAAAACATGGCGTTAGAGGGTGAAAACTCGAAACAGCCCCCGAACGGCCCAGTGGGTGGCACCAACACCTCCCACGGGACCAACGTAACTCGTAGGAACTGACCCCGCAGCCGCGGGTGTCCCGGTTTGAGAGTACGATGGTAATTTGCTTATTTCTACACTTAGGCTTGAAAACATGGCGTTAGAAGGTGAAAACTCGAAACAGCCCCCGAACGGCCCCGTGAGTGGCACCAACACCTCCCACGGGACCAACGTAACTCGTAGGAACTGACCCCGCAGCCGCGGGTGTCCCGGTTTCAGAGTACGACGGTAATTTTCTTATTTCTACACTTAGGCTTGAAAACATGGCGTTAGAGGGTGAAAACTCGAAACAACCCCCGAACGGCCCCGTGGGTGGCACCAACACCTCCCACGGGACCAACGTAACTCGTAGGAACTGACCCCGCAGCCGCGGGTGTCCCGGTTTGAGAGTACGACGGTAATTTTCTTATTTCTACACTTAGGTTTGAAAACATGGCGTTAGAGGGTGAAAACTCAAAACAGCCCCCGAACGGCCCCGTGGGTGGCACCAACACCTCCCACGGGTCCAACGTAATTTGTAGGAACTGACCCCGCAGTCGCGGGTGTCCCGGTTTGAGAGTACGACAGTAATTTGCTTATTTCTACACTTAGGCTTGAAAACATGGCGTTAGAGGGTGAAAACTCGAAACAGTCCCCGAACGGCCCCGTGGGTGGCACCAACACCTCCCAAGGGACCAACGTAACTCGTAGGAACTGACCCCACAGCCGCGGGTGTCCCGGTTTGAGAGTACGACGGTTATTTGCTTATTTCTACACTTAGGCTTGAAAACATGGCGTTAGAGGGTGAAAACTCAAAACAGCCCCCGAACGGCCCCGTGGGTGGCACCAACACCTCCCACGGGACCAACGTAACTCGTAGGAAATGACCCCGCAGCCGCGGGTCTCCCGGTTTGAGAGTACGACGCTAATTTGCTTATTTCTACACTTAGGCTTGAAAACATGGCGTTAGAGGGTGAAAACTCGAAACAGCCCCCGAACGGCCCCGTGGGAGGCACCAACACTTCACAGGGGACCAACGTAACTCGTAGGATCTGACCCCGCAGCCGCGGGTGTCCAGGTTTGAGAGTACGATGGTAATTTGCTTATTTCTACACTTAGGCTGTAAAACATGGCGTTAGAGGGTGAAAACTCGAAACAGCCCCCGAACGTCCCCGTGGGTGGCACCGACACCTCCCACGGGACCAACGTAACTCGTAGGAACTGACCCCGCAGCCGCGGGTGTCCCGGTTTGAGAGTACGATGGTAATTTGCTTATTTCTACACTTAGGCTTGAAAACGTGGCGTTATAGGGTGAAAACTCGAAACAGCCCCCGAACGGCCCCGTGGGTGGCACCAACACCTCCCACGGGACCAACGTAACTCGTAGGAACTGACCCCGCAGCCGCGGGTGTCCCGGTTTGAGAGTACGACGGTAATTTGCTTATTTCTACCCTTAGGTTTGAAAACATGGCGTTAGAGGGTGAAAACTCGAAACAGCCCCCGAACGGTCCCGTGGGTGGCACCAACACCTCCCACGGGACCAACGTAACTCGTAGGAACTGACCCCACAGCCGCGGGTGTCCCGGTTTGAGAGTACGACGGTAATTTGCTTATTTCTACACTTAGGCTTGAAAACATGGCGTTAGAGGGTGAAAACTCGAAACGGCCCCCGAACGGCCCCGTGGGTGGCACCAACACCTCCCACGGGACCAACGTAACTCGTAGGAACTGACCCCGCATCCGCGGGTGTCCCGGTTTGAGAGTACGACGGTAATTTGCTTATTTCTACACTTAGGCTTGAAAACATGGCGTTAGAGGGTGAAAACTAGAAACAGCCCCCGAACGGCCCCGTGGGTGGCACCAACACCTCCCACGGGACCAACGTAACTCGTAGGAACTGACCCCACAGCCGCGGGTGTCCCGGTTTGAGAGTACGACGGTAATTTGCTTATTTCTACACTTAGGCTTGAAAACATGGCGTTAGAGGGTGAAAACTCAAAACAGCCCCCGAACGGCCCCGTGGGTGGCACCAACACCTCCCACGGGACCAACGTAACTCGTAGGAACTGATCCCGCTGCCGCGGGTGTCCCGGTTTGAGAGTACGACGGTAATTTGCTTATTTCTACACTTAGGCTTGAAAACATGGCGTTAGAGGGTGAAAACTCGAAACAGCCCCCGAACGGCCCCGTGGGTGGCACCAACACCTCCCACGGGACCAACATAACTCGTAGGAACTGACCCCGCAGCCGCGGGTGTCCCGGTTTGAGAGTACGACGGTAATTTTCTTATTTCTACACTTAGGCTTGAAAACATGGCGTTAGAGGGTGAAAACTCGAAATCGCCCCCGAACGGCCCCGTGGGTGGCACCAACACCTCCCACGGGACCAACGTAACTCGTAGGAACTGACCCCGCAGCCGCGGGTGTCCCGGTTTGAGAGTACGACTGTAATTTTCTTATTTCTACACTTAGGCTTAAAAAACATGGCGTTAGAGGGTGAAAACTCGAAACAGCCCCCGAACGGCCCCGTGGGTGGTACCAACACCTCCCACGGGACCAACGTAACTCGTAGGAACTGACCCCGCAGCCGCGGGTGTCTCGGTTTGAGAGTACGATGGTAATTTGCTTATTTCTACACTTAGGCTTGAAAACATGGCGTTAGAGGGTGAAAACTCGAAACAGCCCCCGAACGGCCCCGTGGGTGGCACTAACACCTCCCACGGGACCAACGTAACTCGTAGGAACTGACCCCGCAGCCGCGGGTGTCCCGGTTTGAGAGTACGATGGTAATTTGCTTATTTCTACACTTAGGCTTGAAAACATGGCGTTAGAGGGTGAAAACTCGAAACAGCCCCCGGACGGCCCCGTGGGTGGCACCAACACCTCCCACGGGACCAACGTAACTCGTACGAACTGACCCCGCAGCCGCGGGTGTCCCGGTTTGAGAGTACGACGGTAATTTTCTTATTTCTACACTTAGGCTTGAAAACATGGCGTTAGAAGGTGAAAACTCGAAACAGCCCCCGAAGGGCCCCGTGGGTGGCACCAACACCTCCCACGGAACCAACGTAACTCGTAGGAACTGACCCCGCAGCCGCGGGTGTCCCGGTTTGAGAGTACGACGCTAATTTGCTTATTTCTACACTTAGGCTTGAAAACATGGCGTTAGAGGGTGAAAACTAAAAACAGCCCCCGAACGGGCCCGTGGGAGGCACCAACACCTCCCACGGGACCAACGTAACTCGTCGGAACTGACCCCGCAGCCGCGGGTGTCCCGGTTTGAGAGTATGACGGTAATTTGCTTATTTCTACACTTAGGCTTGAAAACATGGCTTAGAGGGTGAAAACTCGAAAGAGCCCCCGAACGGCCCCGTGGGTGGCACCAACACCTCCCACGGGACCAACGTAACTCGTAGGAACTGACCCCGCAGCCGCGGGTGTCCCGGTTTGAGAGTACGACGGTAATTTGCTTATTTCTACACTTAGGCTTGAAAACATGGCGTTAGAGGGTGAAAACTCGAAACAGCCCCCGAACGGCCCCGTGGGTGGCACCAACACCTCCCACGGGACCAACGTAACTCGTAGGAACTGACCCCGCAGCCGCGGGTGTCCCGGTTTGAGAGTACGACGGTAATTTGCTTATTTCTACACTTAGGCTTGAAAACATGGCGTTAGAGGGTGAAAACTCGAAACAGCCCCCGAATGGCCTCGTGGGTGGCACCAACACCTCCCACGGGACCAACGTAACTCGTAGGAACTGACCCCGCAGCCGCGGGTCTCCCGATTTGAGAGTACGACGCTAATTTGCTTATTTCTACACTTAGGCTTGAAAACATGGCGTTAGAGGGTGAAAACTCGAAACATCCCCCGAACGGCCCCGTGGGAGGCACCAACACCTCCCACGGGACCAACGTAACTCGTAGGAACTGACCCCGCAGCCGCGGGTGTCCCGGTTTGAGAGTACGACGGTAATTTGCTTATTTCTACACTTAGGCTTGAAAACATGGCGTTAGAGGGTGAAAACTCGAAACAGTTCCCGAACGGCCCCGTGGGTGGCACCAACACCTCCCACGGGACCAACGTAACTCGTTGGAACTGACCCCGCAGCCGCGGGTGTCCCGGTTTGAGAGTACGACGGTAATTTTCTTATTTCTACACTTAAGCTTGAAAACATGGCGTTAGAGGGTGAAAACTCGAAACAGCCCCCGAACGGCCCAGTGGGTGGCACCAACACCTCCCACGGGACCAACGTAACTCGTAGGAACTGACCCCGCAGCCGCGGGTGTCCCGGTTTGAGAGTACGATGGTAATTTGCTTATTTCTACACTTAGGCTTGAAAACATGGCGTTAGAAGGTGAAAACTCGAAACAACCCCCGAACGGCCCCGTGAGTGGCACCAACACCTCCCACGGGACCAACGTAACTCGTAGGAACTGACCCCGCAGCCGCGGGTGTCCCGGTTTCAGAGTACGACATAAATTTCCTATTTCTACCCTTAGGTTTGAAAACATGGCGTTAGAGGGTGAAAACTCAAAACAGCCCCCGAACGGCCTCGTGGGTGGCACCTACACCTCCCACGGGACCAACTTAATTTGTAGGAACTGACCCCGCAGCCGCGGGTGTCCCGGTTTGAGAGTACGACGGTAATTTTCTTATTTCTACACTTAGGCTTGAAAATATGGCGTTAGAGGGTGAAAACTCGAAACAGCCCCCGAACGGCCCCGTGGGTGGCACCAACACCTCCCACGGGACCAACGTAACTCGTAGGAACTGACCCCGCAGCCGCGGGTGTCCCGGTTTGAGAGTACGATGGTAATTTGCTTATTTCTACCCTTAGGTTTGAAAACATGGCGTTAGAGGGTGAAAACTCATAACAGCCCCCGAACGGCCTCGTGGGTGGCGACAACACCTACCACGGGACCAACTTAACTCGTAGGAACTGACCCCGCAGCCGCGGGTGTCCCGGTTTGAGAGTACGACGGTAATTTTCTTATTTCTACACTTAGGCTTGAAAACATGGCGTTAGAGGGTGAAAACTCGAAACAGCCCCCGAACGGCCCCGTGGGTGGCACCAACACCTCCCACGGGACCAACGTAACTCGTAGGAACTGACCCCGCAGCCGCGGGTGTCCCGGTTTGAGAGTACGACGGTAATTTGCTTATTTCTACACTTAGGCTTGAAAACATGGCGTTAGAGGGTGAAAACTCGAAACAGCCCCCGAACGGCCCCGTGGGTGGCACCAACACCTCCCACGGGACCAACGTAACTCGTAGGAACTGACCCCGCAGCCGCGGGTGTCCCGGTTTGAGAGTACGACGGTAATTTGCTTATTTCTACACTTAGGCTTGAAAACATGGCGTTAGAGGGTGAAAACTCGAAACAGCCCCCGAATGGCCTCGTGGGTGGCACCAACACCTCCCACGGGACCAACGTAACTCGTAGGAACTGACCCCGCAGCCGCGGGTCTCCCGATTTGAGAGTACGACGCTAATTTGCTTATTTCTACACTTAGGCTTGAAAACATGGCGTTAGAGGGTGAAAACTCGAAACATCCCCCGAACGGCCCCGTGGGAGGCACCAACACCTCCCACGGGACCAACGTAACTCGTAGGAACTGACCCCGCAGCCGCGGGTGTCCCGGTTTGAGAGTACGACGGTAATTTGCTTATTTCTACACTTAGGCTTGAAAACATGGCGTTAGAGGGTGAAAACTCGAAACAGTTCCCGAACGGCCCCGTGGGTGGCACCAACACCTCCCACGGGACCAACGTAACTCGTAGGAACTGACCCCGCAGCCGCGGGTGTCCCGATTTGAGAGTACGATAGTAATTTGCTTATTTCTACACTTAGGCTTGAAAACATGGCGTTAGAGGGTGAAAACTCGAAACAGGCCCCGAACGGCCCCGTGGGTGGCACCAACACCTCCCACGGGACCAACGTAACTCGTTGGAACTGACCCCGCAGCCGCGGGTGTCCCGGTTTGAGAGTACGACGGTAATTTTCTTATTTCTACACTTAAGCTTGAAAACATGGCGTTAGAGGGTGAAAACTCGAAACAGCCCCCGAACGGCCCAGTGGGTGGCACCAACACCTCCCACGGGACCAACGTAACTCGTAGGAAATGACCCCGCAGCCGCGGGTCTCCCGGTTTCAGAGTACGACATAAATTTCCTATTTCTACCCTTAGGTTTGAAAACATGGCGTTAGAGGGTGAAAACTCAAAACAGCCCCCGAACGGCCTCGTGGGTGGCACCTACACCTCCCACGGGACCAACTTAATTTGTAGGAACTGACCCCGCAGCCGCGGGTGTCCCGGTTTGAGAGTACGACGGTAATTTTCTTATTTCTACACTTAGGCTTGAAAATATGGCGTTAGAGGGTGAAAACTCGAAACAGCCCCCGAACGGCCCCGTGGGTGGCACCAACACCTCCCACGGGACCAACGTAACTCGTAGGAACTGACCCCGCAGCCGCGGGTGTCCCGGTTTGAGAGTACGACGGTAATTTGCTTATTTCTACCCTTAGGTTTGAAAACATGGCGTTAGAGGGTGAAAACTCATAACAGCCCCCGAACGGCCTCGTGGGTGGCGACAACACCTACCACGGGACCAACTTAACTTGTAGGAACTGACCCCGCAGCCGCGGGTGTCCCGGTTTGAGAGTACGACGGTAATTTTCTTATTTCTACACTTAGGCTTGAAAACATGGCGTTAGAGGGTGAAAACTCGAAACAGCCCCCGAACGGCCCCGTGGGTGGCACCAACACCTCCCACGGGACCAACGTAACTCGTAGGAACTGACCCCGCAGCCGCGGGTGTCCCGGTTTGAGAGTACGACGGTAATTTGCTTATTTCTACACTTAGGCTTGAAAACATGGCGTTAGAGGGTGAAAACTCGAAACAGCCCCCGAACGGCCCCGTGGGTGGCACCAACACCTCCCACGGGACCAACGTAACTCGTAGGAACTGACCCCCACAGCCGCGGGTGTCCCGGTTTGAGAGTACGACGGTAATTTGCTTATTTCTACACTTAGGCTTGAAAACATGGCGTTAGAGGGTGAAAACTCAAAACAGCCCCCGAACGGCCCCGTGGGTGGCACCAACACCTCCCACGGGACCAACGTAACTCGTAGGAACTGACCCCGCTGCCGCGGGTGTCCCGGTTTGAGAGTACGACGGTAATTTTCTTATTTCTACACTTAGGCTTGAAAACATGGCGTTAGAGGGTGAAAACTCGAAACAGCCCCCGAACGGCCCCGTGGGTGGCACCAACACCTCCCACGGGACCAACGTAACTCGTAGGAACTGACCCCGCAGCCGCGGGTGTCCCGGTTTGAGAGTACGACGGTAATTTGCTTATTTCTACACTTAGGCTTGAAAACATGGCGTTAGAGGGTGAAAACTCGAAACAGCCCCCGAACGGCCCCGTGGGTGGCACCAACACCTCCCACGGGACCAACGTAACTCGTAGGAACTGACCCCGCAGCCGCGGGTGTCCCGGTTTGAGAGTATGACGGTAATTTGCTTATTTCTACACTTAGGCTTGAAAACATGGCGTTAGAGGGTGAAAACTCGAAACAGCCCCCGAACGGCCCCGTGGGTGGCACCAACACCTCCCACGGGACCAACGTAACTCGTAGGAACTGACCCCGCAGCCGCGGGTGTCCAGGTTTGAGAGTACGATGGTAATTTGCTTATTTCTACACTTAGGCTTGAAACACATGGCGTTAGAGGGTGAAAACTCGAAACAGCCCCCGAACGGCCCCGTGGGAGGCACCAACACCTCCCACGGGACCAACGTAACTCGTAGGAACTGACCCCGCAGCCGCGGGTGTCCCGGTTTGAGAGTACGATGGTAATTTGCTTATTTCTACACTTAGGCTTGAAAACATGGCGTTAGAAGGTGAAAACTCGAAACAACCCCCGAACGGCCTCGTGAGTGGCACCAACACCTCCCACGGGA
The DNA here is from genome assembly GCA_949130495.1 of Sambucus nigra. Classification (NCBI taxonomy): domain Eukaryota; kingdom Viridiplantae; phylum Streptophyta; class Magnoliopsida; order Dipsacales; family Adoxaceae; genus Sambucus; species Sambucus nigra. The sequence goes on from OX422213.1 coordinate 119,002,420, forward strand.
CCAACGTAACTCGTAGGAACTGACCCCGCAGCCGCGGGTGTCCCGGTTTCAGAGTACGACGGTAATTTTCTTATTTCTACCCTTAGGTTTGAAAACATGGCGTTAGAGGGCGAAAACTCAAAACAGCCCCCGAACGGCCTCGTGGGTGGCACCTACACCTCCCACGGGACCAACTTAATTTGTAGGAACTGACCCCGCAGCCGCGGGTGTCCCGGTTTGAGAGTACGACGGTAATTTTCTTATTTCTACACTTAGGCTTGAAAATATGGCGTTAGAGGGTGAAAACTCGAAACAGCCCCCGAACGGCCCCGTGGGTGGCACCAACACCTCCCACGGGACCAACGTAACTCGTAGGAACTGACCCCGCAGTCGCGGGTGTTCCGGTTTGAGAGTACGACAGTAATTTGCTTATTTCTACACTTAGGCTTGAAAACATGGCGTTAGAGGGTGAAAACTCGAAACAGCCCCCGAACGGCCCCGTGGGTGGCACCAACACCTCCCACGGGACCAACGTAACTCGTAGGAACTGACCCCACAGCCGCGGGTGTCCCGGTTTGAGAGTACGACGGTAATTTGCTTATTTCTACACTTAGGCTTGAAAACAGGGCGTTAGAGGGTGAAAACTCAAAACAGCCCCCGAACGGCCCCGTGGGTGGCACCAACACCTCCCACGGGACCAACGTAACTCGTAGGAACTGACCCCGCAGCCGCGGGTCTCCCGGTTTGAGAGTACGACGCTAATTTGCTTATTTCTACACTTAGGCTTGAAAACATGGCGTTAGAGGGTGAAAACTCGAAACAGCCCCCGAACGGCCCCGTGGGAGGCACCAACACTTCCCACGGGACCAACGTAACTCGTAGGAACTGACCCCGCAGCCGCGGGTGTCCAGGTTTGAGAGTACGATGGTAATTTGCTTATTTCTACACTTAGGCTTGAAAACATGGCGTTAGAGGGTGAAAACTCGAAACAGCCCCCGAACGGCCCCGTGGGTGGCACCGACACCTCCCACGGGACCAACGTAACTCGTAGGAACTGACCCCGCAGCCGCGGGTGTCCCGGTTTGAGAGTACGATGGTAATTTGCTTATTTCTACACTTAGGCTTGAAAACGTGGCGTTATAGGGTGAAAACTCGAAACAGCCCCCGAACGGCCCCGTGGGTGGCACCAACACCTCCCACGGGACCAACGTAACTCGTAGGAACTGACCCCGCAGCCGCGGGTGTCCCGGTTTGAGAGTACGACGGTAATTTGCTTATTTCTACCCTTAGGTTTGAAAACATGGCGTTAGAGGGTGAAAACTCATAACAGCCCCCGAACGGCCTCGTGGGTGGCACCAACACCTACCACGGGACCAACTTAACTCGTAGGAACTGACCCCGCAGCCGCGGGTGTCCCGGTTTGAGAGTACGACGGTAATTTTCTTATTTCTACACTTAGGCTTGAAAACATGGCGTTAGAGGGTGAAAACTCGAAACAGCCCCCGAACGGCCCCGTGGGTAGCACCAACACCTCCCACGGGACCTACGTAACTCGTAGGAACTGACCCCGCAGCCGCGGGTGTCCCCGTTTGAGAGTACGACGGTAATTTGCTTATTTCTACACTTAGGCTTGAAAACATGGCGTTAGAGGGTGAAAACTCGAAACAGCCCCCGAACGGCCCCGTGGGTGGCACCAACACCTCCCACGGGACCAACGTAACTCGTAGGAACTGACCCCACAGCCGCGGGTGTCCCGGTTTGAGAGTACGACGGTAATTTGCTTATTTCTACACTTAGGCTTGAAAACATGGCGTTAGAGGGTGAAAACTGAAAACAGCCCCCGAACGGCCCCGTGGGTGGAACCAACACCTCCCACGGGACCAACGTAACTCGTAGGAACTGACCCCGCTGCCGCGGGTGTCCCGGTTTGAGAGTACGACGGTAATTTTCTTATTTCTACACTTAGGCTTGAAAACATGGCGTTAGAGGGTGAAAACTCGAAACAGCCCCCGAACGGCCCCGTGGGTGGCACCAACACCTCCCACGGGACCAACGTAACTCGTAGGAACTGACCCCGCAGCCGCGGGTGTCCCGGTTTGAGAGTATGACGGTAATTTGCTTATTTCTACACTTAGGCTTGAAAACATGGCGTTAGAGGGTGAAAACTCAAAACAGCCCCCGAACGGCCCCGTGGGTGGCACCAACACCTCCCACGGGACCAACGTAACTCGTAGGAACTGACCCCGCAGCCGCGGGTGTCCCGGTTTGAGAGTACGACGGTAATTTGCTTATTTCTACACTTAGGCTTGAAAACATGGCGTTAGAGGGTGAAAACTCGAAACAGCCCCCGAATGGCCTCGTGGGTGGCACCAACACCTCCCACGGGACCAACGTAACTCGTAGGAACTGACCCCGCAGCCGCGGGTCTCCCGATTTGAGAGTACGACGCTAATTTGCTTATTTCTACACTTAGGCTTGAAAACATGGCGTTAGAGGGTGAAAACTCGAAACATCCCCCGAACGGCCCCGTGGGAGGCACCAACACCTCCCACGGGACCAACGTAACTCGTAGGAACTGACCCCGCAGCCGCGGGTGTCCCGGTTTGAGAGTACGACGGTAATTTGCTTATTTCTACACTTAGGCTTGAAAACATGGCGTTAGAGGGTGAAAACTCGAAACAGTTCCCGAACGGCCCCGTGGGTGGCACCAACACCTCCCACGGGACCAACGTAACTCGTAGGAACTGACCCCGCAGCCGCGGGTGTCCCGATTTGAGAGTACGATAGTAATTTGCTTATTTCTACACTTAGGCTTGAAAACATGGCGTTAGAGGGTGAAAACTCGAAACAGGCCCCGAACGGCCCCGTGGGTGGCACCAACACCTCCCACGGGACCAACGTAACTCGTTGGAACTGACCCCGCAGCCGCGGGTGTCCCGGTTTGAGAGTACGACGGTAATTTTCTTATTTCTACACTTAAGCTTGAAAACATGGCGTTAGAGGGTGAAAACTCGAAACAGCCCCCGAACGGCCCAGTGGGTGGCACCAACACCTCCCACGGGACCAACGTAACTCGTAGGAACTGACCCCGCAGCCGCGGGTGTCCCGGTTTGAGAGTACGATGGTAATTTGCTTATTTCTACACTTAGGCTTGAAAACATGGCGTTAGAAGGTGAAAACTCGAAACAACCCCCGAACGGCCCCGTGAGTGGCACCAACACCTCCCACGGGACCAACGTAACTCGTAGGAACTGACCCCGCAGCCGCGGGTGTCCCGGTTTCAGAGTACGACATAAATTTCCTATTTCTACCCTTAGGTTTGAAAACATGGCGTTAGAGGGTGAAAACTCAAAACAGCCCCCGAACGGCCTCGTGGGTGGCACCTACACCTCCCACGGGACCAACTTAATTTGTAGGAACTGACCCCGCAGCCGCGGGTGTCCCGGTTTGAGAGTACGACGGTAATTTTCTTATTTCTACACTTAGGCTTGAAAATATGGCGTTAGAGGGTGAAAACTCGAAACAGCCCCCGAACGGCCCCGTGGGTGGCACCAACACCTCCCACGGGACCAACGTAACTCGTAGGAACTGACCCCGCAGCCGCGGGTGTCCCGGTTTGAGAGTACGACGGTAATTTGCTTATTTCTACCCTTAGGTTTGAAAACATGGCGTTAGAGGGTGAAAACTCATAACAGCCCCCGAACGGCCTCGTGGGTGGCGACAACACCTACCACGGGACCAACTTAACTCGTAGGAACTGACCCCGCAGCCGCGGGTGTCCCGGTTTGAGAGTACGACGGTAATTTTCTTATTTCTACACTTAGGCTTGAAAACATGGCGTTAGAGGGTGAAAACTCGAAACAGCCCCCGAACGGCCCCGTGGGTGGCACCAACACCTCCCACGGGACCAACGTAACTCGTAGGAACTGACCCCGCAGCCGCGGGTGTCCCGGTTTGAGAGTACGACGGTAATTTGCTTATTTCTACACTTAGGCTTGAAAACATGGCGTTAGAGGGTGAAAACTCGAAACAGCCCCCGAACGGCCCCGTGGGTGGCACCAACACCTCCCACGGGACCAACGTAACTCGTAGGAACTGACCCCCACAGCCGCGGGTGTCCCGGTTTGAGAGTACGACGGTAATTTGCTTATTTCTACACTTAGGCTTGAAAACATGGCGTTAGAGGGTGAAAACTCAAAACAGCCCCCGAACGGCCCCGTGGGTGGCACCAACACCTCCCACGGGACCAACGTAACTCGTAGGAACTGACCCCGCTGCCGCGGGTGTCCCGGTTTGAGAGTACGACGGTAATTTTCTTATTTCTACACTTAGGCTTGAAAACATGGCGTTAGAGGGTGAAAACTCGAAACAGCCCCCGAACGGCCCCGTGGGTGGCACCAACACCTCCCACGGGACCAACGTAACTCGTAGGAACTGACCCCGCAGCCGCGGGTGTCCCGGTTTGAGAGTACGACGGTAATTTGCTTATTTCTACACTTAGGCTTGAAAACATGGCGTTAGAGGGTGAAAACTCGAAACAGCCCCCGAACGGCCCCGTGGGTGGCACCAACACCTCCCACGGGACCAACGTAACTCGTAGGAACTGACCCCGCAGCCGCGGGTGTCCCGGTTTGAGAGTATGACGGTAATTTGCTTATTTCTACACTTAGGCTTGAAAACATGGCGTTAGAGGGTGAAAACTCGAAACAGCCCCCGAACGGCCCCGTGGGTGGCACCAACACCTCCCACGGGACCAACGTAACTCGTAGGAACTGACCCCGCAGCCGCGGGTGTCCAGGTTTGAGAGTACGATGGTAATTTGCTTATTTCTACACTTAGGCTTGAAACACATGGCGTTAGAGGGTGAAAACTCGAAACAGCCCCCGAACGGCCCCGTGGGAGGCACCAACACCTCCCACGGGACCAACGTAACTCGTAGGAACTGACCCCGCAGCCGCGGGTGTCCCGGTTTGAGAGTACGATGGTAATTTGCTTATTTCTACACTTAGGCTTGAAAACATGGCGTTAGAAGGTGAAAACTCGAAACAACCCCCGAACGGCCTCGTGAGTGGCACCAACACCTCCCACGGGACCAACGTAACTCGTAGGAACTGACCCCGCAGCCGCGGGTGTCCCGGTTTCAGAGTACGACGGTAATTTTCTTATTTCTACCCTTAGGTTTGAAAACATGGCGTTAGAGGGCGAAAACTCAAAACAGCCCCCGAACGGCCTCGTGGGTGGCACCTACACCTCCCACGGGACCAACTTAATTTGTAGGAACTGACCCCGCAGCCGCGGGTGTCCCGGTTTGAGAGTACGACGGTAATTTTCTTATTTCTACACTTAGGCTTGAAAATATGGCGTTAGAGGGTGAAAACTCGAAACAGCCCCCGAACGGCCCCGTGGGTGGCACCAACACCTCCCACGGGACCAACGTAACTCGTAGGAACTGACCCCGCAGTCGCGGGTGTTCCGGTTTGAGAGTACGACAGTAATTTGCTTATTTCTACACTTAGGCTTGAAAACATGGCGTTAGAGGGTGAAAACTCGAAACAGCCCCCGAACGGCCCCGTGGGTGGCACCAACACCTCCCACGGGACCAACGTAACTCGTAGGAACTGACCCCACAGCCGCGGGTGTCCCGGTTTGAGAGTACGACGGTAATTTGCTTATTTCTACACTTAGGCTTGAAAACAGGGCGTTAGAGGGTGAAAACTCAAAACAGCCCCCGAACGGCCCCGTGGGTGGCACCAACACCTCCCACGGGACCAACGTAACTCGTAGGAACTGACCCCGCAGCCGCGGGTCTCCCGGTTTGAGAGTACGACGCTAATTTGCTTATTTCTACACTTAGGCTTGAAAACATGGCGTTAGAGGGTGAAAACTCGAAACAGCCCCCGAACGGCCCCGTGGGAGGCACCAACACTTCCCACGGGACCAACGTAACTCGTAGGAACTGACCCCGCAGCCGCGGGTGTCCAGGTTTGAGAGTACGATGGTAATTTGCTTATTTCTACACTTAGGCTTGAAAACATGGCGTTAGAGGGTGAAAACTCGAAACAGCCCCCGAACGGCCCCGTGGGTGGCACCGACACCTCCCACGGGACCAACGTAACTCGTAGGAACTGACCCCGCAGCCGCGGGTGTCCCGGTTTGAGAGTACGATGGTAATTTGCTTATTTCTACACTTAGGCTTGAAAACGTGGCGTTATAGGGTGAAAACTCGAAACAGCCCCCGAACGGCCCCGTGGGTGGCACCAACACCTTCCACGGGACCAACGTAACTCGTAGGAACTGACCCCGCAGCCGCGGGTGTCCCGGTTTGAGAGTACGACGGTAATTTGCTTATTTCTACCCTTAGGTTTGAAAACATGGCGTTAGAGGGTGAAAACTCATAACAGCCCCCGAACGGCCTCGTGGGTGGCACCAACACCTACCACGGGACCAACTTAACTCGTAGGAACTGACCCCGCAGCCGCGGGTGTCCCGGTTTGAGAGTACGACGGTAATTTTCTTATTTCTACACTTAGGCTTGAAAACATGGCGTTAGAGGGTGAAAACTCGAAACAGCCCCCGAACGGCCCCGTGGGTAGCACCAACACCTCCCACGGGACCTACGTAACTCGTAGGAACTGACCCCGCAGCCGCGGGTGTCCCCGTTTGAGAGTACGACGGTAATTTGCTTATTTCTACACTTAGGCTTGAAAACATGGCGTTAGAGGGTGAAAACTCGAAACAGCCCCCGAACGGCCCCGTGGGTGGCACCAACACCTCCCACGGGACCAACGTAACTCGTAGGAACTGACCCCACAGCCGCGGGTGTCCCGGTTTGAGAGTACGACGGTAATTTGCTTATTTCTACACTTAGGCTTGAAAACATGGCGTTAGAGGGTGAAAACTGAAAACAGCCCCCGAACGGCCCCGTGGGTGGCACCAACACCTCCCACGGGACCAACGTAACTCGTAGGAACTGACCCCGCTGCCGCGGGTGTCCCGGTTTGAGAGTACGACGGTAATTTTCTTATTTCTACACTTAGGCTTGAAAACATGGCGTTAGAGGGTGAAAACTCGAAACAGCCCCCGAACGGCCCCGTGGGTGGCACCAACACCTCCCACGGGACCAACGTAACTCGTAGGAACTGACCCCGCAGCCGCGGGTGTCCCGGTTTGAGAGTACGACGGTAATTTGCTTATTTCTACACTTAGGCTTGAAAACATGGCGTTAGAGGGTGAAAACTCGAAACAGCCCCCGAACGGCCCCGTGGGTGGCACCAACACCTCCCACGGGACCAACGTAACTCGTAGGAACTGACCCCGCAGCCGCGGGTGTCCCGGTTTGAGAGTATGACGGTAATTTGCTTATTTCTACACTTAGGCTTGAAAACATGGCGTTAGAGGGTGAAAACTCGAAACAGCCCCCGAACGGCCCCGTGGGTGGCACCAACACCTCCCACGGGACCAACGTAACTCGTAGGAACTGACCCCGCAGCCGCGGGTGTCCAGGTTTGAGAGTACGATGGTAATTTGCTTATTTCTACACTTAGGCTTGAAACACATGGCGTTAGAGGGTGAAAACTCGAAACAGCTCCCGAACGGCCCCGTGGGAGGCACCAACACCTCCCACGGGACCAACGTAACTCGTAGGAACTGACCCCGCAGCCGCGGGTGTCCCGGTTTGAGAGTATGACGGTAATTTGCTTATTTCTACACTTAGACTTGAAAACATGGCGTTAGAGGGTGAAAACTCAAAACAGCCCCCGAACGGCCCCGTGGGTGGCACCAACACCTCCCACGGGACCAACTTAACTCGTAGGAACTGACCCCGCAGCCGCGGGTGTCCCGGTTTGAGAGTACGACGGTAATTTTCTTATTTCTACACTTAGGCTTGAAAACATGGCGTTAGAGGGTGAAAACTCGAAACAGCCCCCGAACGGCTCCGTGGGTGGCACCAACACCTCCCACGGGACCAACGTAACTCGTAGGAACTGACCCCGCAGCCGCGGGTGTCCCGGTTTGAGAGTACGATGGTAATTTGCTTATTTCTACACTTAGGCTTGAAAACATGGCGTTAGAGGGTAAAAACTCGAAACAACCCCCGTACGGCCCCGTGGGTGGCACCAACACCTCCCACGGGACCAACGTAACTCGTAGGAACTGACCCCGTAGCCGCGGGTCTCCAGGTTTGAGAGTACGACGCTAATTTGCTTATTTCTACACTTAGGCTTGAAAACATGGCGTTAGAGGGTGAAAACTCGAAACAGCCCCCGAACGACCCCGTGGGAGGCACCAACACCTCCCACGGGACCAACGTAACTCGTAGGAACTGACCCCGCAGCCGCGGGTGTCCCGGTTTGAGAGTATGACGGTAATTTGCTTATTTCTACACTTAGGCTTGAAAACATGGCGTTAGAGGGTGAAAACTCGAAACATCCCCCGAACGGCCCCGTGGGTGGCACCAACACCTCCCACGGGACCAACTTAACTCGTAGGAACAGACCCCGCAGCCGCGGGTGTCCCGGTTTGAGAGTACGATGGTAATTTTCTTATTTCTACACTTAGGCTTGAAAACATGGCGTTAGAGGGTGAAAACTCGAAACAGCCCCCGAACGTCCCCATGGGTGGCACCAACACCTCCCACGGGACCAACGTAACTCGTAGGAACTGACCCCGCAGCCGCGGGTGTCCCGGTTTGAGAGTACGACGGTAATTTTCTTATTTCTACACTTAAGCTTGAAAACATGGCGTTAGAGGGTGAAAACTCGAAACAGCCCCCGAACGGCCCAGTGGGTGGCACCAACACCTCCCACGGGACCAACGTAACTCGTAGGAACTAACCCTGCAGCCGCGGGTGTCCCGGTTTGAGAGTACGATGGTAATTTGCTTATTTCTACACTTAGGCTTGAAAACATGGCGTTAGAAGGTGAAAACTCGAAACAACCCCCGAACGGCCCCGTGAGTGGCACCAACACCTCCCACGGGACCAACGTAACTCGTAGGAACTGACCCCGCAGCCGCGGGTGTCCCGGTTTCAGAGTACGACGGTAATTTTCTTATTTCTACCCTTAGGTTTGAAAACATGGCGTTAGAGGGTGAAAACCCAAAACAGCCCCCGAACGGCCTCGTGGGTGGCACCTACACCTCCCACGGGACCAACTTAATTTGTAGGAACTGACCCCGCAGCCGCGGGTGTCCCGGTTTGAGAGTACGACGGTAATTTTCTTATTTCTACACTTAGGCTTGAAAATATGGCGTTAGAGGGTGAAAACTCGAAACAGCCCCCGAACGGCCCCGTGGGTGGCACCAACACCTCCCACGGGACCAATGTAACTCGTAGGAACTGACCCCGCAGCCGCGGGTGTCCCGGTTTGAGAGTACGACGGTAATTTGCTTATTTCTACCCTTAGGTTTGAAAACATGGCGTTAGAGGGTGAAAACTCATAACAGCCCCCGAACGGCCTCGTGGGTGGCACCAACACCTACCACGGGACCAACTTAACTCGTAGGAACTGACCCCGCAGCCGCGGGTGTCCCGGTTTGAGAGTACGACGGTAATTTTCTTATTTCTACACTTAGGCTTGAAAACATGGCGTTAGAGGGTGAAAACTCGAAACAGCCCCCGAACGGCCCCGTGGGTGGCACCAACACCTCCCACGGGACCAACGTAACTCGTAGGAACTGACCCCGCAGCCGCGGGTGTCCCGGTTTGAGAGTACGACGGTAATTTGCTTATTTCTACACTTAGGCTTGAAAACATGGCGTTAGAGGGTGAAAACTCGAAACAGCCCCCGAACGGCCCCGTGGGTGGCACCAACACCTCCCACGGGACCAACGTAACTCGTAGGAACTGACCCCCACAGCCGCGGGTGTCCCGGTTTGAGAGTACGACGGTAATTTGCTTATTTCTACACTTAGGCTTGAAAACATGGCGTTAGAGGGTGAAAACTCAAAACAGCCCCCGAACGGCCCCGTGGGTGGCACCAACACCTCCCACGGGACCAACGTAACTCGTAGGAACTGACCCCGCTGCCGCGGGTGTCCCGGTTTGAGAGTACGACGGTAATTTTCTTATTTCTACACTTAGGCTTGAAAACATGGCGTTAGAGGGTGAAAACTCGAAACAGCCCCCGAACGGCCCCGTGGGTGGCACCAACACCTCCCACGGGACCAACGTAACTCGTAGGAACTGACCCCGCAGCCGCGGGTGTCCCGGTTTGAGAGTACGACGGTAATTTGCTTATTTCTACACTTAGGCTTGAAAACATGGCGTTAGAGGGTGAAAACTCGAAACAGCCCCCGAACGGCCCCGTGGGTGGCACCAACACCTCCCACGGGACCAACGTAACTCGTAGGAACTGACCCCGCAGCGGCGGGTGTCCCGGTTTGAGAGTATGACGGTAATTTGCTTATTTCTACACTTAGGCTTGAAAACATGGCGTTAGAGGGTGAAAACTCGAAACAGCCCCCGAACGGCCCCGTGGGTGGCACCAACACCTCCCACGGGACCAACGTAACTCGTAGGAACTGACCCCGCAGCCGCGCGTGTCCAGGTTTGAGAGTACGATGGTAATTTGCTTATTTCTACACTTAGGCTTGAAACACATGGCGTTAGAGGGTGAAAACTCGAAACAGCCCCCGAACGGCCCCGTGGGAGGCACCAACACCTCCCACGGGACCCACGTAACTCGTAGGAACTGACCCCGCAGCCGCGGGTGTCCCGGTTTGAGAGTATGACGGTAATTTGCTTATTTCTACACTTAGGCTTGAAAACATGGCGTTAGAGGGTGAAAACTCGAAACAACCCCCGAACGGCCTCGTGGGTGGCACCAACACCTCCCACGGGACCAACTTAACTCGTAGGAACTGACCCCGCAGCCGCGGGTGTCCCGGTTTGAGAGTACGACGGTAATTTTCTTATTTCTACACTTAGGCTTGAAAACATGGCGTTAGAGGGTGAAAACTCGAAACAGCCCCCGAACGGCCCCGTGGGTGGCACCAACACCTCCCACGGGAATAACGTAACTCGTAGGAACTGAACCCGTAGCCGCGGGTCTCCCGGTTTGAGAGTACGACGCTAATTTGCTTATTTCTACACTTAGGCTTGAAAACATGGCGTTAGAGGGTGAAAACTCGAAACAGCCACCGAACGGCCCCGTGGGAGGCACCAACACCTCCCACGGGACCAACGTAACTCGTAGGAACTGACCCCGCAGCCGCGGGTGTCCCGGTTTGAGAGTATGACGGTAATTTGCTTATTTCTACACTTAGGCTTGAAAACATGGCGTTAGAGGGTGAAAACTCGAAACATCCCCCGAACGGCCCCGTGGGTGGCACCAACACCTCCCACGGGACCAACGTAACTCGTAGGAATAGACCCCGCAGCCGCGGGTGTCCCGGTTTGAGAGTACGATGGTAATTTTCTTATTTCTACACTTAGGCTTGAAAACATGGCGTTAGAGGGTGAAAACTCGAAACAGCCCCCGAACGGCCCCGTGGGTGGCACCAACACCTCCCACGGGACCAACGTAACTCGTAGGAACTGACCCCACAGCCGCGGGTGTCCCGGTTTGAGAGTACGACGGTAATTTTCTTATTTCTACACTTAAGCTTGAAAACATGGCGTTAGAGGGTGAAAACTCGAAACAGCCCCCGAACGGCCCAGTGGGTGGCACCAACACCTCCCACGGGACCAACGTAACTCGTAGGAACTGACCCCGCAGCCGCGGGTGTCCCGGTTTGAGAGTACGATGGTAATTTGCTTATTTCTACACTTAGGCTTGAAAACATGGCGTTAGAAGGTGAAAACTTGAAACAGCCCCCGAACGGCCCCGTGAGTGGCACCAACACCTCCCACGGGACCAACGTAACTCGTAGGAACTGACCCCGCAGCCGCGGGTGTCCCGGTTTCAGAGTACGACGGTAATTTTCTTATTTCTACACTTAGGCTTGAAAACATGGCGTTAGAGGGTGAAAACTCGAAACAACCCCCGAACGGCCCCGTGGGTGGCACCAACACCTCCCACGGGACCAACGTAACTCGTAGGAACTGACCCCGCAGCCGCGGGTGTCCCGGTTTGAGAGTACGACGGTAATTTTCTTATTTCTACACTTAGGTTTGAAAACATGGCGTTAGAGGTTGAAAACTCAAAACAGCCCCCGAACGGCCCCGTGGGTGGCACCAACACCTCCCACGGGACCAACGTAATTTGTAGGAACTGACCCCGCAGTCGCGGGTGTCCCGGTTTGAGAGTACGACAGTAATTTGCTTATTTCTACACTTAGGCTTGAAAACATGGCGTTAGAGGGTGAAAACTCGAAACAGCCCCCGAACGGCCCCGTGGGTGGCACCAACACCTCCCACGGGACCAACGTAACTCGTAGGAACTGACCCCACAGCCGCGGGTGTCCCGGTTTGAGAGTACGACGGTTATTTGCTTATTTCTACACTTAGGCTTGAAAACATGGCGTTAGAGGGTGAAAACTCAAAACAGCCCCCGAACGGCCCCGTGGGTGGCACCAACACCTCCCACGGGACCAACGTAACTCGTAGGAAATGACCCCGCAGCCGCGGGTCTCCCGGTTTGAGAGTACGACGCTAATTTGCTTATTTCTACACTTAGGCTTGAAAACATGGCGTTAGAGGGTGAAAACTCGAAACAGCCCCCGAACGGCCCCGTGGGAGGCACCAACACTTCACAGGGGACCAACGTAACTCGTAGGAACTGACCCCGCAGCCGCGGGTGTCCAGGTTTGAGAGTACGATGGTAATTTGCTTATTTCTACACTTAGGCTGTAAAACATGGCGTTAGAGGGTGAAAACTCGAAACAGCCCCCGAACGTCCCCGTGGGTGGCACCGACACCTCCCACGGGACCAACGTAACTCGTAGGAACTGACCCCGCAGCCGCGGGTGTCCCGGTTTGAGAGTACGATGGTAATTTGCTTATTTCTACACTTAGGCTTGAAAACGTGGCGTTATAGGGTGAAAACTCGAAACAGCCCCCGAACGGCCCCGTGGGTGGCACCAACACCTCCCACGGGACCAACGTAACTCGTAGGAACTGACCCCGCAGCCACGGGTGTCCCGGTTTGAGAGTACGACGGTAATTTGCTTATTTCTACCCTTAGGTTTGAAAACATGGCGTTAGAGGGTGAAAACTCGAAACAGCCCCCGAACGGTCCCGTGGGTGGCACCAACACCTCCCACGGGACCAACGTAACTCGTAGGAACTGACCCCACAGCCGCGGGTGTCCCGGTTTGAGAGTACGACGGTAATTTGCTTATTTCTACACTTAGGCTTGAAAACATGGCGTTAGAGGGTGAAAACTCGAAACAGCCCCCGAACGGCCCCGTGGGTGGCACCAACACCTCCCACGGGACCAACATAACTCGTAGGAACTGACCCCGCAGCCGCGGGTGTCCCGGTTTGAGAGTACGACGGTAATTTTCTTATTTCTACACTTAGGCTTGAAAACATGGCGTTAGAGGGTGAAAACTCGAAACAGCCCCCGAACGGCCCCGTGGGTGGCACCAACACCTCCCACGGGACCAACGTAACTCGTAGGAACTGACCCCACAGCCGCGGGTGTCCCGGTTTGAGAGTACGACGGTAATTTGCTTATTTCTACACTTAGGCTTGAAAACATGGCGTTAGAGGGTGAAAACTCAAAACAGCCCCCGAACGGCCCCGTGGGTGGCACCAACACCTCCCACGGGACCAACGTAACTCGTAGGAACTGATCCCGCTGCCGCGGGTGTCCCGGTTTGAGAGTACGACGGTAATTTGCTTATTTCTGCACTTAGGCTTGAAAACATGGCGTTAGAGGGTGAAAACTCGAAACAGCCCCCGAACGGCCCCGTGGGTGGCACCAACACCTCCCACGGGACCAACATAACTCGTAGGAACTGACCCCGCAGCCGCGGGTGTCCCGGTTTGAGAGTACGACGGTAATTTTCTTATTTCTACACTTAGGCTTGAAAACATGGCGTTAGAGGGTGAAAACTCGAAATCGCCCCCGAACGGCCCCGTGGGTGGCACCAACACCTCCCACAGGACCAACGTAACTCGTAGGAACTGACCCCGCAGCCGCGGGTGTCCCGGTTTGAGAGTACGACTGTAATTTTCTTATTTCTACACTTAGGCTTAAAAAACATGGCGTTAGAGGGTGAAAACTCGAAACAGCCCCCGAACGGCCCCGTGGGTGGTACCAACACCTCCCACGGGACCAACGTAACTCGTAGGAACTGACCCCGCAGCCGCGGGTGTCTCGGTTTTAGAGTACGATGGTAATTTGCTTATTTCTACACTTAGGCTTGAAAACATGGCGTTAGAGGGTGAAAACTCGAAACAGCCCCCGAACGGCCCCGTGGGTGGCACCAACACCTCCCACGGGACCAACGTAACTCGTAGGAACTGACCCCGCAGCCGCGGGTGTCCCGGTTTGAGAGTACGATGGTAATTTGCTTATTTCTACACTTAGGCTTGAAAACATGGCGTTAGAGGGTGAAAACTCGAAACAGCCCCCGGACGGCCCCGTGGGTGGCACCAACACCTCCCACGGGACCAACGTAACTCGTACGAACTGACCCCGCAGCCGCGGGTGTCCCGGTTTGAGAGTACGACGGTAATTTTCTTATTTCTACACTTAGGCTTGAAAACATGGCGTTACAGGGTGAAAACTCGAAACAGCCCCCGAAGGGCCCCGTGGGTGGCACCAACACCTCCCACGGAACCAACGTAACTCGTAGGAACTGACCCCGCAGCCGCGGGTGTCCCGGTTTGAGAGTACGACGCTAATTTGCTTATTTCTACACTTAGGCTTGAAAACATGGCGTTAGAGGGTGAAAACTAAAAACAGCCCCCGAACGGGCCCGTGGGAGGCACCAACACCTCCCACGGGACCAACGTAACTCGTCGGAACTGACCCCGCAGCCGCGGGTGTCCCGGTTTGAGAGTATGACGGTAATTTGCTTATTTCTACACTTAGGCTTGAAAACATGGCTTAGAGGGTGAAAACTCGAAAGAGCCCCCGAACGGCCCCGTGGGTGGCACCAACACCTCCCACGGGACCAACGTAACTCTTAGGAACTGACCCCGCAGCCGCGGGTGTCCCGGTTTGAGAGTACGACGGTAATTTGCTTATTTCTACACTTAGGCTTGAAAACATGGCGTTAGAGGGTGAAAACTCGAAACAGCCCCCGAACGGCCCCGTGGGTGGCACCAACACCTCCCACGGGACCAACGTAACTCGTAGGAACTGACCCCGCAGCCGCGGGTGTCCCGGTTTGAGAGTACGACGGTAATTTGCTTATTTCTACACTTAGGCTTGAAAACATGGCGTTAGAGGGTGAAAACTCGAAACAGCCCCCGAATGGCCTCGTGGGTGGCACCAACACCTCCCACGGGACCAACGTAACTCGTAGGAACTGACCCCGCAGCCGCGGGTCTCCCGATTTGAGAGTACGACGCTAATTTGCTTATTTCTACACTTAGGCTTGAAAACATGGCGTTAGAGGGTGAAAACTCGAAACATCCCCCGAACGGCCCCGTGGGAGGCACCAACACCTCCCACGGGACCAACGTAACTCGTAGGAACTGACCCCGCAGCCGCGGGTGTCCCGGTTTGAGAGTACGACGGTAATTTGCTTATTTCTACACTTAGGCTTGAAAACATGGCGTTAGAGGGTGAAAACTCGAAACAGTTCCCGAACGGCCCCGTGGGTGGCACCAACACCTCCCACGGGACCAACGTAACTCGTAGGAACTGACCCCGCAGCCGCGGGTGTCCCGATTTGAGAGTACGATAGTAATTTGCTTATTTCTACACTTAGGCTTGAAAACATGGCGTTAGAGGGTGAAAACTCGAAACAGCCCCCGAACGGCCCCGTGGGTGGCACCAACACCTCCCACGGGACCAACGTAACTCGTTGGAACTGACCCCGCAGCCGCGGGTGTCCCGGTTTGAGAGTACGACGGTAATTTTCTTATTTCTACACTTAAGCTTGAAAACATGGCGTTAGAGGGTGAAAACTCGAAACAGCCCCCGAACGGCCCAGTGGGTGGCACCAACACCTCCCACGGGACCAACGTAACTCGTAGGAACTGACCCCGCAGCCGCGGGTGTCCCGGTTTGAGAGTACGATGGTAATTTGCTTATTTCTACACTTAGGCTTGAAAACATGGCGTTAGAAGGTGAAAACTCGAAACAACCCCCGAACGGCCCCGTGAGTGGCACCAAGACCTCCCACGGGACCAACGTAACTCCTAGGAACTGACCCCGCAGCCGCGGGTGTCCCGGTTTGAGAGTACGACGGTAATTTGCTTATTTCTACCCTTAGGTTTGAAAACATGGCGTTAGAGGGTGAAAACTCAAAACAGCCCCCGAACGGCCTCGTGGGTGGCACCTACACCTCCCACGAGACCAACTTAATTTGTAGGAACTGACCCCGCAGCCGCGGGTGTCCCGGTTTGAGAGTACGACGGTAATTTTCTTATTTCTACCCTTAGGCTTGAAAACATGGCGTTAGAGGGTGAAAACTCGAAACAGCCCCCGAACGGCCCCGTGGGTGGCACCAACACCTCCCACAGGACCAACGTAAGTCGTAGGAACTGACCCCGCAGTCGCGGGTCTCCCGGTTTGAGAGTACGACAGTAATTTGCTTATTTCTACACTTAGGCGTGAAAACATGGCGTTAGAGGGTGAAAACTTGAAACAGCCCCCGAACGGCCCCGTGGGTGGCACCAACACCTCCCACGGGACCAACGTAACTCGTAGGAACTTACCCCACAGCCGCGGGTGTCCCGGTTTGAGAGTACGATGGTAATTTGCTTATAGGCTTGAAAACATGGCGTTAGAGGGTGAAAACTCGAAACAACCACCGAACGGCCCCGTGGGTGGCACCAACACCTCCCACGGGACCAACGTAACTCGTCGGAACTGACCCCGCAGCCGCGGGTGTCCCGGTTTGAGAGTATGACGGTAATTTGCTTATTTCTACACTTAGGCTTGAAAACATGGCTTAGTGGGTGAAAACTCGAAAGAGCCCCCGAACGGCCCCGTGGGTGGCACCAACACCTCCCACGGGACCAACGTAACTCGTAGGAACTGACCCCGCAGCCGCGGGTGTCCCGGTTTGAGAGTACGACGGTAATTTGCTTATTTCTACACTTAGGCTTGAAAACATGGCGTTAGAGGGTGAAAACTCGAAACAGCCCCCGAACGGCCCCGTGGGTGGCACCAACACCTCCCACGGGACCAACGTAACTCGTAGGAACTGACCCCGCAGCCGCGGGTGTCCCGGTTTGAGAGTACGACGGTAATTTGCTTATTTCTACACTTAGGCTTGAAAACATGGCGTTAGAGGGTGAAAACTCGAAACAGCCCCCGAATGGCCTCGTGGGTGGCACCAACACCTCCCACGGGACCAACGTAACTCGTAGGAACTGACCCCGCAGCCGCGGGTCTCCCGATTTGAGAGTACGACGCTAATTTGCTTATTTCTACACTTAGGCTTGAAAACATGGCGTTAGAGGGTGAAAACTCGAAACATCCCCCGAACGGCCCCGTGGGAGGCACCAACACCTCCCACGGGACCAACGTAACTCGTAGGAACTGACCCCGCAGCCGCGGGTGTCCCGGTTTGAGAGTACGACGGTAATTTGCTTATTTCTACACTTAGGCTTGAAAACATGGCGTTAGAGGGTGAAAACTCGAAACAGTTCCCGAACGGCCCCGTGGGTGGCACCAACACCTCCCACGGGACCAACGTAACTCGTAGGAACTGACCCCGCAGCCGCGGGTGTCCCGATTTGAGAGTACGATAGTAATTTGCTTATTTCTACACTTAGGCTTGAAAACATGGCGTTAGAGGGTGAAAACTCGAAACAGCCCCCGAACGGCCCCGTGGGTGGCACCAACACCTCCCACGGGACCAACGTAACTCGTTGGAACTGACCCCGCAGCCGCGGGTGTCCCGGTTTGAGAGTACGACGGTAATTTTCTTATTTCTACACTTAAGCTTGAAAACATGGCGTTAGAGGGTGAAAACTCGAAACAGCCCCCGAACGGCCCAGTGGGTGGCACCAACACCTCCCACGGGACCAACGTAACTCGTAGGAACTGACCCCGCAGCCGCGGGTGTCCCGGTTTGAGAGTACGATGGTAATTTGCTTATTTCTACACTTAGGCTTGAAAACATGGCGTTAGAAGGTGAAAACTCGAAACAACCCCCGAACGGCCCCGTGAGTGGCACCAAGACCTCCCACGGGACCAACGTAACTCCTAGGAACTGACCCCGCAGCCGCGGGTGTCCCGGTTTGAGAGTACGACGGTAATTTGCTTATTTCTACCCTTAGGTTTGAAAACATGGCGTTAGAGGGTGAAAACTCAAAACAGCCCCCGAACGGCCTCGTGGGTGGCACCTACACCTCCCACGAGACCAACTTAATTTGTAGGAACTGACCCCGCAGCCGCGGGTGTCCCGGTTTGAGAGTACGACGGTAATTTTCTTATTTCTACCCTTAGGCTTGAAAACATGGCGTTAGAGGGTGAAAACTCGAAACAGCCCCCGAACGGCCCCGTGGGTGGCACCAACACCTCCCACAGGACCAACGTAAGTCGTAGGAACTGACCCCGCAGTCGCGGGTCTCCCGGTTTGAGAGTACGACAGTAATTTGCTTATTTCTACACTTAGGCTTGAAAACATGGCGTTAGAGGGTGAAAACTTGAAACAGCCCCCGAACGGCCCCGTGGGTGGCACCAACACCTCCCACGGGACCAACGTAACTCGTAGGAACTTACCCCACAGCCGCGGGTGTCCCGGTTTGAGAGTACGATGGTAATTTGCTTATAGGCTTGAAAACATGGCGTTAGAGGGTGAAAACTCGAAACAGCCCCCGAACGGCCCCGTGGGTGGCACCAACACCTCCCACGGGACCAACGTAACTCGTAGGAACTGACCCCGCAGCCACGGGTGTCCCGGTTTGAGAGTACGACGGTAATTTGCTTATTTCTACACTTAGGCTTGAAAACATGGCGTTAGAGGGTGAAAACTCGAAACAGCCCCCGAATGGCCCCGTGGGTGGCACCAACACCTCCCACGGGACCAACGTAACTCGTAGGAACTGACCCCGCAGCCGCGGGTGTCCCAGTTTGAGAGTACGACGCTAATTTGCTTATTTCTACACTTAGGCTTGAAAACATGGCGTTAGAGGGTGAAAACTCGAAACAGCCCCCGGACGGCCCCGTGGGTGGCACCAACACCTCCCACGGGACCGACGTAACTCGTAGGAACTGACCCCGCAGCCGCGGGTGTCCCGGTTTGAGAGTACGACGGTAATTTTCTTATTTCTACACTTAGGCTTGAAAACATGGCGTTAGAGGGTGAAAACTCGAAACAGCCCACGAACGGCCCCGTGGGTGGCACCAACACCTCCCACGGGACCAACGTAACTCGTAGGAACTGACCCCGCAGCCGCGGGTGTCCCGGTTTGAGAGTACGATGGTAATTTTCTTATTTCTACACTTAGGCTTGAAAACATGGCGTTAGAGGGTGAAAACTCGAAACAGCCCCCGAACGGGCCCGTGGAAGGCACCAACACCTCCCACAGGACCAACGTAACTCGTAGGAACTGACCCCGCAGCCGCGGGTGTCCCGGTTTGAGAGTATGACGGTAATTTGCTTATTTCTACACTTAGGCTTGAAAACATGGCTTAGAGGGTGAAAACTCGAAAGAGCCCCCGAACGGCCCCGTGGGTGGAACCAACACCTCCCACGGGACCAACGTAACTCGTAGGAACTGACCCCGCAGCCGCGGGTGTCCCGGTTTGAGAGTACGACGGTAATTTTCTTATTTTTACACTTAGGCTTGAAAACATGGCGTTAGAGGGCGAAAACTCGAAACAGCCCCCGAATGGCCCCGTGGGTGGCACCAACACCTCCCACGGAACCAACGTAACTCGTAGGAACTGACCCCGCAGCCGCGGGTGTCCCGGTTTGAGAGTACGACGCTAATTTGCTTATTTCTACACTTAAGCTTGAAAACATGGCGTTAGAGGGTGAAACGTCGAAATAGCCCCCAAACGGCCCAGTGGGTGGCACCAACACCTCCCACGGGACCAACGTAACTCGTAGGAACTGACCCCGCAGCCGCGGGTGTCCCGGTTTGAGAGTACGATGGTAATTTGCTTATTTCTACACTTAGGCTTGAAAACATGGCGTTAGAGGGTGAAAACTCGAAACAGCCCCCGAATGGCCTCGTGGGTGGCACCAACACCTCCCACGGGACCAACGTAACTCGTAGGAACTGACCCCGCAGCCGCGGGTGTCCCGGTTTGAGAGTACGACGGTAATTTGCTTATTTCTACCCTTAGGTTTGAAAACATGGCGTTAGAGGGTGAAAACTCAAAACAGCCCCCGAACGGCCTCGTGGGTGGCACCTACACCTCCCACGAGACCAACTTAATTTGTAGGAACTGACCCCGCAGCCGCGGGTGTCCCGGTTTGAGAGTACAACGGTAATTTTCTTATTTCTACCCTTAGGCTTGAAAACATGGCGTTAGAGGGTGAAAACTCGAAACAGCCCCCGAACGGCCCCGTGGGTGGCACCAACACCTCCCACGGGACCAACGTAAGTCGTAGGAACTGACCCCGCAGTCGCGGGTGTCCCGGTTTGAGAGTACGACAGTAATTTACTTATTTCTACACTTAGGCTTGAAAACATGGCGTTAGAGGGTGAAAACTCGAAACAGCCCCCGAACGGCCCCGTGGGTGGCACCAACACCTCCCACGGGACCAACGTAACTCGTAGGAACTGACCCCACAGCCGCGGGTGTCCCGGTTTGAGAGTACGATGGTAATTTGCTTATTTCTACACTTAGGCTTGAAAACATGGCGTTAGAGGGTGAAAACTCGAAACAGCCCCCGAACGGCCCCGTGGGTGGCACCAACACCTCCCACGGGACCAACGTAACTCGTAGGAACTGACCCCGCAGCCGCGGGTGTCCCGGTTTGAGAGTACGACGGTAATTTGCTTATTTCTACACTTAGGCTTGAAAACATGGCGTTAGAGGGTGAAAACTCGAAACAGCCCCCGAATGGCCCCGTGGGTGGTACCAACACCTCCCACGAGACCAACGTAACTCGTAGGAACTGACCCCGCAGCCGCGGGTGTCCCGGTTTGAGAGTACGACGCTAATTTGCTTATTTCTACACTTAGGCTTGAAAACATGGCGTTAGAGGGTGAAAACTCGAAACAGCCCCCGAACGGGCCCGTGGGAGGCACCAACACCTCCCACGGGACCAACGTAACTCGTAGGAACTGACCCCGCAGCCGCGGGTGTCCCGGTTTGAGAGTATGACGGTAATTTGCTTATTTCTACACTTAGGCTTGAAAACATGGCTTAGACGGTGAAAACTCGAAAGAGCCCCCGAACGGCCGCGTGGGTGGCACCAACACCTCCCACGGGACCAACGTAACTCGTAGGAACTGACCCCGAAGCCACGGGTGTCCCGGTTTGAGAGTACGACGGTAATTTGCTTATTTCTACACTTAGGCTTGAAAACATGGCGTTAGAGGGTGAAAACTCGAAACAGCCACCGAACGGCCCCGTGGGTGGCACCAACACCTCCCACGGGACCAACGTAACTCGTAGGAACTGACCCCGCAGCTGCGGGTGTCCCGGTTTGAGAGTACGACGGTAATTTGCTTATTCCTACACTTAGGCTTGAAAACATGGCGTTAGAGGGTGAAAACTCGAAACAGCCACCGGATGGCCCCGTGGGTGGCACCAACACCTCCCACGGGACCAACGTAACTCGTAGGAACTGACCCCGCAGCCGCGGGTGTCCCGGTTTGAGAGTACGATGGTAATTTGCTTATTTCTACACTTAGGCTTGAAAACATGGCGTTAGAGGGTGAAAACTCGAAACAGCCCCCGAACGGCCCCGTGGGTGGTACCAACACCTCCCACGGGACCAACGTAACTCGTAGGAACTGACCCCGCAGCCGCGGGTGTCCCGGTTTGAGAGTACGACTGTAATTTTCTTATTTCTACACTTAGGCTTGAAAACATGACGTTAGAGGGTGAAAACTCGAAACAGCCCCCGAATGGCCCCGTGGGTGGCACCAACACCTCCCACGGAACCAACGTAACTCGTAGGAACTGACCCCGCAGCCGCGGGTGTACCGGTTTGAGAGTACGACGGTAATTTGCTTCTTTCTACACTTAGGCTTGAGAACATGGCGTTAGAGGGTGAAAACTCGAAACAGCCCCCGAATGGCCCCGTGGGTGGCACCAACACCTCCCACGGGACCAACGTAACTCGTAGGAACTGACCCCGCAGCCGCGGGTGTCCCGGTTTGAGAGTACGACGCTAATTTGCTTATTTCTACACTTAGGCTTGAAAACATGGCGTTAGAGGGTGAAAACTCGAAACAGCCCCCGAACGGGCCCGTGGGAGGCACCAACACCTCCCACGGGACCAACGTAACTCGTAGGAACTGACCCCGCAGTCGCGGGTGTCCCGGTTTGAGAGTATGACGGTAATTTGCTTATTTCTACACTTAGGCTTGAAAACATGGCTTAGAGGGTGAAAACTCGAAACAGCCCCCGAACGGCCCCGTGGGTAGCACCAACACCTCCCACGGGACCAACGTAACTCGTAGGAACTGACCCCGAAGCCGCGGGTGTCCCGGTTTGAGAGTACGACGGTAATTTGCTTATTTCTACACTTAGGCTTGAAAATATGGCGTTAGAGGGTGAAAACTCGAAACTGCCCCCGAACGGCCCCGTGGGTGGCACCAACACCTCCCACGGGACCAACGTAACTCGTAAGAACTGACCCCGCAGCCGCGGGTGTCCCGGTTTGAGAGTACGACGGTAATTTGCTTATTTCTACACTTAGGCTTTAAAACATGGCGTTAGAGGGTGAAAACTCGAAACAGCCCCCGAATGGCCCCGTGGGTGGCACCAACACCTCCCACGGGACCAACGTAACTCGTAGGAACTGACCCCGCAGCCGCGGGTCTCCCGATTTGAGAGTACGACGCTAATTTGCTTATTTCTACATTTAGGCTTGAAAACATGGCGTTAGAGGGTGAAAACTCGAAACAGCCCCCGAACGGCCCCGTGGGAGGCACCAACATCTCCCACGGGACCAACGTAACTCGTAGGAACTAACCCCGCAGCCGCGGGTGTCCCGGTTTGAGAGTATGACGGTAATTTGCTTATTTCTACACTTAGGCTTAAAAACATGGCGTTAGAGGGTGAAAACTCGAAACAGCCCCCGAACGGCCCCGTGGGTGGCACCAACACCTCCCACGGGACCAACGTAACTCGTAGGAACTGACCCCGCAGCCGCGGGTGTCCCGATTTGGGAGTACGATGGTAATTTGCTTATTTCTACACTTAGGCTTGAAAACATGGCGTTAGAGGTTGAAAACTCGAAACAGCCCCCGAACGGCCCCGTGGGTGGCACCAACACCTCCCGCGGGACCAACGTAACTCGTTGGAACTGACCCCGCAGCCGCGGGTGTCCCGGTTTGAGAGTACGACGGTAATTTTCTTATTTCTACACTTAAGCTTGAAAACATGGCGTTAGTGGGTGAAAACTCGAAACAGCCCCCGAACGGCCCAGTGGGTGGCACCAACACCTCCCACGGGACCAACGTAACTCGTAGGAACTGACCCCGCAGTCGCGGGTGTCCCGGTTTGAGAGTACGATGGTAATTTGCTTATTTCTACACTTAGGCTTGAAAACATGGCGTTAGAAGGTGAAAACTCGAAACAACTCCCGAACGGCCCCGTGAGTGGCACCAAGACCTCCCACGGGACCAACGTAACTCGTAGGAACTGACCCCGCAGCCGCGGGTGTCCCGGTTTGAGAGTACGACGGTAATTTGCTTAGTTCTACCCTTAGGTTTGAAAACATGGCGTTAGAGGGTGAAAACTCAAAACAGCCCCCGAACGGCCTCGTGGGTGGAACCTACACCTCCCACGAGACCAACTTAATTTGTAGGAACTGACCCCGCAGCCGCGGGTGTCCCGGTTTGAGAGTACGACAGTAATTTGCTTATTTCTACACTTAGGCTTGAAAACATGGCGTTAGAGGGTGAAAACTCGAAACAGCCCCCGAACGGCCCCGTGGGTGGCACCAACACCTCCCACGGGACCAACGTAAGTCGTAGGAACTGACCCCACAGCCGCGGGTGTCCCGGTTTGAGAGTACGATTGTAATTTGCTTATTTCTACACTTAGGCTTGAAAACATGGCGTTAGAGGGTGAAAACTCGAAACAGCCCCCGAACGGCCCCGTGGGTGGCACCAACACCTCCCACGGGACCAACGTAACTCGTAGGAACTGACCCCGTAGCCGCGGGTCTCCCGATTTGGAAGTACGACGCTAATTTGCTTATTTCTACACTTAGGCTTGAAAACATGGCGTTAGAGGGTGAAAACTCGAAACAGCCCCCGAACGGCCCCGTGGGTGGCACCAACACCTCCCACGGGACCAACGTAACTCGTAGGAACTGACCCCGCAGCCGCGGGTGTCCCGGTTTGAGAGTATGACGGTAATTTGCTTATTTATACACTTAGGCTTGAAAACATGGCGTTAGAGGGTGAAAATTCGAAACAGCCCCCGAACGGCCCCGTGGGTGGCACCAACACCTCCCACGGGACCAACGTAACTCGTAGGAATGGACCCCGCAGCCGCGGGTGTCCCGGTTTGAGAGTACGATGGTAATTTGCTTATTTCTACACTTAGGCTTGAAAACGTCGCATTAGAGGGTGAAAACTCGAAACGGCCCCCGAACGGCCCCGTGGGTGGCACCAACACCTCCCACAGGACCAACGTAACTCGTAGGAACTGACCCCACAGCCGCGGGTGTCCCGGTTTGAGAGTACGACGGTAATTTGCTTATTTCTACACTTAGGCTTGAAAACATGGCGTTAGAGGGTGAAAACTCCAAACAGCCCTCGAACGGCCCCGTGGGTGGCACCAACACCTCCCACGGGACCAACGTAACTCGTAGGAACTGACCCCGCTGCCGCGGGTGTCCCGGTTTGAGAGTACGACGGTAATTTGATTACTTCTACACTTAGGCTTGAAAACATGGCGTTAGAGGGTGAAAACTCGAAACAGCCCCCGAACGGCCCCGTGGGTGGCACCAACACCTCCCACGGGACCTACGTAACTCGTAGGAACTGACCCCGCAGCCGCGGGTGTCCCCGTTTGAGAGTACGACGGTAATTTGCTTATTTCTACACTTAGGCTTGAAAACATGGCGTTAGAGGGTGAAAACTGAAAACAGCCCCCGAACGGCCCCGTGGGTGGCACCAACACCTCCCACGGGACCAACGTAACTCGTAGGAACTGACCCCACAGCCGCGGGTGTCCCGGTTTGAGAGTACGATGGTAATTTGCTTATTTCTACACTTAGGCTTGAAAACATGGCGTTAGAGGGTGAAAACTCGAAACAGCCCCCGAACGGCCCCGTGGGTGGCACCAACACCTCCCACGGGACCAACGTAACTCGTAGGAACTGACCCCGCAGCCGCGGGTGTCCCGGTTTGAGAGTACGACGGTAATTTGCTTATTTCTACACTTAGGCTTGAAAACATGGCGTTAGAGGGTGAAAACTCGAAACAGCCCCCGAATGGCCCCGTGGGTGGTACCAACACCTCCCACGAGACCAACGTAACTCGTAGGAACTGACCCCGCAGCCGCGGGTGTCCCGGTTTGAGAGTACGACGCTAATTTGCTTATTTCTACACTTAGGCTTGAAAACATGGCGTTAGAGGGTGAAAACTCGAAACAGCCCCCGAACGGGCCCGTGGGAGGCACCAACACCTCCCACGGGACCAACTTAACTCGTAGGAACTGACCCCGCAGCCGCGGGTGTCCCGGTTTGAGAGTATGACGGTAATTTGCTTATTTCTACACTTAGGCTTGAAAACATGGCTTAGAGGGTGAAAACTCGAAAGAGCCCCCGAACGGCCGCGTGGGTGGCACCAACACCTCCCACGGGACCAACGTAACTCGTAGGAACTGACCCCGAAGCCACGGGTGTCCCGGTTTGAGAGTACGACGGTAATTTGCTTATTTCTACACTTAGGCTTGAAAACATGGCGTTAGAGGGTGAAAACTCGAAACAGCCACCGAACGGCCCCGTGGGTGGCACCAACACCTCCCACGGGACCAACGTAACTCGTAGGAACTGACCCCGCAGCTGCGGGTGTCCCGGTTTGAGAGTACGACGGTAATTTGCTTATTCCTACACTTAGGCTTGAAAACATGGCGTTAGAGGGTGAAAACTCGAAACAGCCACCGGATGGCCCCGTGGGTGGCACCAACACCTCCCACGGGACCAACGTAACTCGTAGGAACTGACCCCGCAGCCGCGGGTGTCCCGGTTTGAGAGTACGATGGTAATTTGCTTATTTCTACACTTAGGCTTGAAAACATGGCGTTAGAGGGTGAAAACTCGAAACAGCCCCCGAACGGCCCCGTGGGTGGTACCAACACCTCCCACGGGACCAACGTAACTCGTAGGAACTGACCCCGCAGCCGCGGGTGTCCCGGTTTGAGAGTATGACGGTAATTTGCTTATTTCTACACTTAGGCTTGAAAACATGACGTTAGAGGGTGAAAACTCGAAACAGCCCCCGAATGGCCCCGTGGGTGGCACCAACACCTCCCACGGAACCAACGTAACTCGTAGGAACTGACCCCGCAGCCGCGGGTGTACCGGTTTGAGAGTACGACGGTAATTTGCTTCTTTCTACACTTAGGCTTGAGAACATGGCGTTAGAGGGTGAAAACTCGAAACAGCCCCCGAATGGCCCCGTGGGTGGCACCAACACCTCCCACGGGACCAACGTAACTCGTAGGAACTGACCCCGCAGCCGCGGGTGTCCCGGTTTGAGAGTACGACGCTAATTTGCTTATTTCTACACTTAGGCTTGAAAACATGGCGTTAGAGGGTGAAAACTCGAAACAGCCCCCGAACGGGCCCGTGGGAGGCACCAACACCTCCCACGGGACCAACGTAACTCGTAGGAACTGACCCCGCAGTCGCGGGTGTCCCGGTTTGAGAGTATGACGGTAATTTGCTTATTTCTACACTTAGGCATTAAAACATGGCGTTAGAGGGTGAAAACTCGAAACAGCCCCCGAATGGCCCCGTGGGTGGCACCAACACCTCCCACGGGACCAACGTAACTCGTAGGAACTGACCCCGCAGCCGCGGGTCTCCCGATTTGAGAGTACGACGCTAATTTGCTTATTTCTACACTTAGGCTTGAAAACATGGCGTTAGAGGGTGAAAACTCGAAACAGCCCCCGAACGGCCCCGTGGGAGGCACCAACATCTCCCACGGGACCAACGTAACTCGTAGGAACTTACCCCGCAGCCGCGGGTGTCCCGGTTTGAGAGTATGACGGTAATTTGCTTATTTCTACACTTAGGCTTAAAAACATGGCGTTAGAGGGTGAAAACTCGAAACAGCCCCCGAACGGCCCCGTGGGTGGCACCAACACCTCCCACGGGACCAACGTAACTCGTAGGAACTGACCCCGCAGCCGCGGGTGTCCCGATTTGGGAGTACGATGGTAATTTGCTTATTTCTACACTTAGGCTTGAAAACATGGCGTTAGAGGTTGAAAACTCGAAACAGCCCCCGAACGGCCCCGTGGGTGGCACCAACACCTCCCGCGGGACCAACGTAACTCGTTGGAACTGACCCCGCAGCCGCGGGTGTCCCGGTTTGAGAGTACGACGGTAATTTTCTTATTTCTACACTTAAGCTTGAAAACATGGCGTTAGTGGGTGAAAACTCGAAACAGCCCCCGAACGGCCCAGTGGGTGGCACCAACACCTCCCACGGGACCAACGTAACTCGTAGGAACTGACCCCGCAGTCGCGGGTGTCCCGGTTTGAGAGTACGATGGTAATTTGCTTATTTCTACACTTAGGCTTGAAAACATGGCGTTAGAAGGTGAAAACTCGAAACAACTCCCGAACGGCCCCGTGAGTGGCACCAAGACCTCCCACGGGACCAACGTAACTCGTAGGAACTGACCCCGCAGCCGCGGGTGTCCCGGTTTGAGAGTACGACGGTAATTTGCTTAGTTCTACCCTTAGGTTTGAAAACATGGCGTTAGAGGGTGAAAACTCAAAACAGCCCCCGAACGGCCTCGTGGGTGGAACCTACACCTCCCACGAGACCAACTTAATTTGTAGGAACTGACCCCGCAGCCGCGGGTGTCCCGGTTTGAGAGTACGACAGTAATTTGCTTATTTCTACACTTAGGCTTGAAAACATGGCGTTAGAGGGTGAAAACTCGAAACAGCCCCCGAACGGCCCCGTGGGTGGCACCAACACCTCCCACGGGACCAACGTAAGTCGTAGGAACTGACCCCACAGCCGCGGGTGTCCCGGTTTGAGAGTACGATTGTAATTTGCTTATTTCTACACTTAGGCTTGAAAACATGGCGTTAGAGGGTGAAAACTCGAAACAGCCCCCGAACGGCCCCGTGGGTGGCACCAACACCTCCCACGGGACCAACGTAACTCGTAGGAACTGACCCCGTAGCCGCGGGTCTCCCGATTTGGAAGTACGACGCTAATTTGCTTATTTCTACACTTAGGCTTGAAAACATGGCGTTAGAGGGTGAAAACTCGAAACAGCCCCCGAACGGCCCCGTGGGTGGCACCAACACCTCCCACGGGACCAACGTAACTCGTAGGAACTGACCCCGCAGCCGCGGGTGTCCCGGTTTGAGAGTATGACGGTAATTTGCTTATTTATACACTTAGGCTTGAAAACATGGCGTTAGAGGGTGAAAACTCGAAACAGCCCCCGAACGGCCCCGTGGGTGGCACCAACACCTCCCACGGGACCAACGTAACTCGTAGGAATGGACCCCGCAGCCGCGGGTGTCCCGGTTTGAGAGTACGATGGTAATTTGCTTATTTCTACACTTAGGCTTGAAAACGTCGCATTAGAGGGTGAAAACTCGAAACGGCCCCCGAACGGCCCCGTGGGTGGCACCAACACCTCCCACAGGACCAACGTAACTCGTAGGAACTGACCCCACAGCCGCGGGTGTCCCGGTTTGAGAGTACGACGGTAATTTGCTTATTTCTACACTTAGGCTTGAAAACATGGCGTTAGAGGGTGAAAACTCCAAACAGCCCTCGAACGGCCCCGTGGGTGGCACCAACACCTCCCACGGGACCAACGTAACTCGTAGGAACTGACCCCGCTGCCGCGGGTGTCCCGGTTTGAGAGTACGACGGTAATTTGATTACTTCTACACTTAGGCTTGAAAACATGGCGTTAGAGGGTGAAAACTCGAAACAGCCCCCGAACGGCCCCGTGGGTGGCACCAACACCTCCCACGGGACCTACGTAACTCGTAGGAACTGACCCCGCAGCCGCGGGTGTCCCCGTTTGAGAGTACGACGGTAATTTGCTTATTTCTACACTTAGGCTTGAAAACATGGCGTTAGAGGGTGAAAACTCGAAACAGCCCCCGAACGGCCCCGTGGGTGGCACCAACACCTCCCACGGGACCAACGTAACTCGTAGGAACTGACCCCACAGCCGCGGGTGTCCCGGTTTGAGAGTACGACGGTAATTTGCTTATTTCTACACTTAGGCTTGAAAACATGGCGTTAGAGGGTGAAAACTGAAAACAGCCCCCGAACGGCCCCGTGGGTGGCACCAACACCTCCCACGGGACCAACGTAACTCGTAGGAACTGACCCCGCTGCCGCGGGTGTCCCGGTTTGAGAGTACGACGGTAATTTTCTTATTTCTACACTTAGGCTTGAAAACATGGCGTTAGAGGGTGAAAACTCGAAACAGCCCCCGAACGGCCCCGTGGGTGGCACCAACACCTCCCACGGGACCAACGTAACTCGTAGGAACTGACCCCGCAGCCGTGGGTGTCCCGGTTTGAGAGTACGACGGTAATTTGCTTATTTCTACACTTAGGCTTGAAAACATGGCGTTAGAGGGTGAAAACTCGAAACAGCCCCCGAACGGCCCCGTGGGTGGCACCAACACCTCCCACGGGACCAACGTAACTCGTAGGAACTGACCCCGCAGCCGCGGGTGTCCCGGTTTGAGAGTATGACGGTAATTTGCTTATTTCTACACTTAGGCTTGAAAACATGGCGTTAGAGGGTGAAAACTCGAAACAGCCCCCGAACGGCCCCGTGGGTGGCACCAACACCTCCCACGGGACCAACGTAACTCGTAGGAACTGACCCCGCAGCCGCGGGTGTCCAGGTTTGAGAGTACGATGGTAATTTGCTTATTTCTACACTTAGGCTTGAAACACATGGCGTTAGAGGGTGAAAACTCGAAACAGCTCCCGAACGGCCCCGTGGGAGGCACCAACACCTCCCACGGGACCAACGTAACTCGTAGGAACTGACCCCGCAGCCGCGGGTGTCCCAGTTTGAGAGTATGACGGTAATTTGCTTATTTCTACACTTAGGCTTGAAAACATGGCGTTAGAGGGTGAAAACTCAAAACAGCCCCCGAACGGCCCCGTGGGTGGCACCAACACCTCCCACGGGACCAACGTAACTCGTAGGAACTGACCCCGCTGCCGCGGGTGTCCCGGTTTGAGAGTACGACGGTAATTTTCTTATTTCTACACTTAGGCTTGAAAACATGGCGTTAGAGGGTGAAAACTCGAAACAGCCCCCGAACGGCCCCGTGGGTGGCACCAACACCTCCCACGAGACCAACGTAACTCGTAGGAACTGACCCCGCAGCCGCGGGTGTCCCGGTTTGAGAGTATGACGGTAATTTGCTTATTTCTACACTTAGGCTTGAAAACATGGCGTTAGAGGGTGAAAACTCGAAACAGCTCCCGAACGGCCCCGTGGGAGGCACCAACACCTCCCACGGGACCAACGTAACTCGTAGGAACTGACCCCGCAGCCGCGGATGTCCCGGTTTGAGAGTACGACTGTAATTTTCTTATTTCTACACTTAGGCTTGAAAACATGGCGTTAGAGGGTGAAAACTCGAAACAGCCCCCGAACGGCCCCGTGGGTGACACCAACACCTCCCACGGGACCAACGTAACTCGTAGGAACTGACCCCGCAGCCGCGGGTGTCCCGGTTTGAGAGTACGATGGTAATTTGCTTATTTCTACACTTAGGCTTGAAAACATGGCGTTAGAGGGTAAAAACTCGAAACAACCCCCGAACGGCCCCGTGGGTGGCACCAACACCTCCCACGGGACCAACGTAACTCGTAGGAACTGACCCCGTAGCCGCGGGTCTCCAGGTTTGAGAGTACGACGCTAATTTGCTTATTTCTACACTTAGGCTTGAAAACATGGCGTTAGAGGGTGAAAACTCGAAACAGCCCCCGAACGACCCCGTGGGAGGCACCAACACCTCCCACGGGACCAACGTAACTCGTAGGAACTGACCCCGCAGCCGCGGGTGTCCCGGTTTGAGAGTATGACGGTAATTTGCTTATTTCTACACTTAGGCTTGAAAACATGGCGTTAGAGGGTGAAAACTCGAAACATCCCCCGAACGGCCCCGTGGGTGGCACCAACACCTCCCACGGGACCAACGTAACTCGTAGGAACAGACCCCGCAGCCGCGGGTGTCCCGGTTTGAGAGTACGATGGTAATTTTCTTATTTCTACACTTAGGCTTGAAAACATGGCGTTAGAGGGTGAAAACTCGAAACAGCCCCCGAACGTCCCCATGGGTGGCACCAACACCTCCCACGGGACCAACGTAACTCGTAGGAACTGACCCCGCAGCCGCGGGTGTCCCGGTTTGAGAGTACGACGGTAATTTTCTTATTTCTACACTTAAGCTTGAAACACATGGCGTTAGAGGGTGAAAACTCGAAACAGCTCCCGAACGGCCCCGTGGGAGGCACCAACACCTCCCACGGGACCAACGTAACTCGTAGGAACTGACCCCGCAGCCGCGGGTGTCCCAGTTTGAGAGTATGACGGTAATTTGCTTATTTCTACACTTAGGCTTGAAAACATGGCGTTAGAGGGTGAAAACTCAAAACAGCCCCCGAACGGCCCCGTGGGTGGCACCAACACCTCCCACGGGACCAACGTAACTCGTAGGAACTGACCCCGCTGCCGCGGGTGTCCCGGTTTGAGAGTACGACGGTAATTTTCTTATTTCTACACTTAGGCTTGAAAACATGGCGTTAGAGGGTGAAAACTCGAAACAGCCCCCGAACGGCCCCGTGGGTGGCACCAACACCTCCCACGAGACCAACGTAACTCGTAGGAACTGACCCCTCAGCCGCGGGTGTCCCGGTTTGAGAGTATGACGATAATTTGCTTATTTCTACACTTAGGCTTGAAAACATGGCGTTAGAGGGTGAAAACTCGAAACAGCTCCCGAACGGCCCCGTGGGAGGCACCAACACCTCCCACGGGACCAACGTAACTCGTAGGAACTGACCCCGCAGCCGCGGATGTCCCGGTTTGAGAGTACGACTGTAATTTTCTTATTTCTACACTTAGGCTTGAAAACATGGCGTTAGAGGGTGAAAACTCGAAACAGCCCCCGAACGGCCCCGTGGGTGACACCAACACCTCCCACGGGACCAACGTAACTCGTAGGAACTGACCCCGCAGCCGCGGGTGTCCCGGTTTGAGAGTACGATGGTAATTTGCTTATTTCTACACTTAGGCTTGAAAACATGGCGTTAGAGGGTAAAAACTCGAAACAACCCCCGAACGGCCCCGTGGGTGGCACCAACACCTCCCACGGGACCAACGTAACTCGTAGGAACTGACCCCGTAGCCGCGGGTCTCCAGGTTTGAGAGTACGACGCTAATTTGCTTATTTCTACACTTAGGCTTGAAAACATGGCGTTAGAGGGTGAAAACTCGAAACAGCCCCCGAACGACCCCGTGGGAGGCACCAACACCTCCCACGGGACCAACGTAACTCGTAGGAACTGACCCCGCAGCCGCGGGTGTCCCGGTTTGAGAGTATGACGGTAATTTGCTTATTTCTACACTTAGGCTTGAAAACATGGCGTTAGAGGGTGAAAACTCGAAACATCCCCCGAACGGCCCCGTGGGTGGCACCAACACCTCCCACGGGACCAACGTAACTCGTAGGAACAGACCCCGCAGCCGCGGGTGTCCCGGTTTGAGAGTACGATGGTAATTTTCTTATTTCTACACTTAGGCTTGAAAACATGGCGTTAGAGGGTGAAAACTCGAAACAGCCCCCGAACGTCCCCATGGGTGGCACCAACACCTCCCACGGGACCAACGTAACTCGTAGGAACTGACCCCGCAGCCGCGGGTGTCCCGGTTTGAGAGTACGACGGTAATTTTCTTATTTCTACACTTAAGCTTGAAAACATGGCGTTAGAGGGTGAAAACTCGAAACAGCCCCCGAACGGCCCAGTGGGTGGCACCAACACCTCCCACGGGACCAACGTAACTCGTAGGAACTGACCCCGCAGCCGCGGGAGTCCCGGTTTGAGAGTACGATGGTAATTTGCTTATTTCTACACTTAGGCTTGAAAACATGGCGTTAGAAGGTGAAAACTCGAAACAACCCCCGAACGGCCCCGTGAGTGGCACCAACACCTCCCACGGGACCAACGTAACTCGTAGGAACTGACCCCGCAGCCGCGGGTGTCCCGGTTTCAGAGTACGACATAAATTTTCTATTTCTACCCTTAGGTTTGAAAACATGGCGTTAGAGGGTGAAAACTCAAAACAGCCCCCGAACGGCCTCGTGGGTGGCACCTACACCTCCCACGGGACCAACTTAATTTGTAGGAACTGACCCCGCAGCCGCGGGTGTCCCGGTTTGAGAGTACGACGGTAATTTTCTTATTTCTACACTTAGGCTTGAAAATATGGCGTTAGAGGGTGAAAACTCGAAACAGCCCCCGAACGGCCCCGTGGGTGGCACCAACACCTCCCACGGGACCAACGTAACTCGTAGGAACTGACCCCGCAGCCGCGGGTGTCCCGGTTTGAGAGTACGACGGTAATTTGCTTATTTCTACCCTTAGGTTTGAAAACATGGCGTTAGAGGGTGAAAACTCATAACAGCCCCCGAACGGCCTCGTGGGTGGCACCAACACCTACCACGGGACCAACTTAACTCGTAGGAACTGACCCCGCAGCCGCGGGTGTCCCGGTTTGAGAGTACGACGGTAATTTTCTTATTTCTACACTTAGGCTTGAAAACATGGCGTTAGAGGGTGAAAACTCGAAACAGCCCCCGAACGGCCCCGTGGGTGGCACCAACACCTCCCACGGGACCAACGTAACTCGTAGGAACTGACCCCGCAGCCGCGGGTGTCCCGGTTTGAGAGTACGACGGTAATTTGCTTATTTCTACACTTAGGCTTGAAAACATGGCGTTAGAGGGTGAAAACTCGAAACAGCCCCCGAACGGCCCCGTGGGTGGCACCAACACCTCCCACGGGACCAACGTAACTCGTAGGAACTGACCCCCACAGCCGCGGGTGTCCCGGTTTGAGAGTACGACGGTAATTTGCTTATTTCTACACTTAGGCTTGAAAACATGGCGTTAGAGGGTGAAAACTCAAAACAGCCCCCGAACGGCCCCGTGGGTGGCACCAACACCTCCCACGGGACCAACGTAACTCGTAGGAACTGACCCCGCTGCCGCGGGTGTCCCGGTTTGAGAGTACGACGGTAATTTTCTTATTTCTACACTTAGGCTTGAAAACATGGCGTTAGAGGGTGAAAACTCGAAACAGCCCCCGAACGGCCCCGTGGGTGGCACCAACACCTCCCACGGGACCAACGTAACTCGTAGGAACTGACCCCGCAGCCGCGGGTGTCCCGGTTTGAGAGTACGACGGTAATTTGCTTATTTCTACACTTAGGCTTGAAAACATGGCGTTAGAGGGTGAAAACTCGAAACAGCCCCCGAACGGCCCCGTGGGTGGCACCAACACCTCCCACGGGACCAACGTAACTCGTAGGAACTGACCCCGCAGCGGCGGGTGTCCCGGTTTGAGAGTATGACGGTAATTCGCTTATTTCTACACTTAGGCTTGAAAACATGGCGTTAGAGGGTGAAAACTCGAAACAGCCCCCGAACGGCCCCGTGGGTGGCACCAACACCTCCCACGGGACCAACGTAACTCGTAGGAACTGACCCCGCAGCCGCGGGTGTCCAGGTTTGAGAGTACGATGATAATTTGCTTATTTCTACACTTAGGCTTGAAACACATGGCGTTAGAGGGTGAAAACTCGAAACAGCCCCCGAACGGCCCCGTGGGAGGCACCAACACCTCCCACGGGACCCACGTAACTCGTAGTAACTGACCCCGCAGCCGCGGGTGTCCCGGTTTGAGAGTATGACGGTAATTTGCTTATTTCTACACTTAGGCTTGAAAACATGGCGTTAGAGGGTGAAAACTCAAAACAGCCCCCGAACGGCCCCGTGGGTGGCACCAACACCTCCCACGGGACCAACGTAACTCGTAGGAACTGACCCCGCTGCCGCGGGTGTCCCGGTTTGAGAGTACGACGGTAATTTTCTTATTTCTACAATT
Source organism: Sambucus nigra (assembly GCA_949130495.1). Classification (NCBI taxonomy): domain Eukaryota; kingdom Viridiplantae; phylum Streptophyta; class Magnoliopsida; order Dipsacales; family Adoxaceae; genus Sambucus; species Sambucus nigra. The sequence continues at coordinate 119,037,976 of OX422213.1, forward strand.
AGGCTTGAAAACATGGCGTTAGAGGGTGAAAACTCGAAACAGCCCCCGAACGGCCCCGTGGGTGGCACCAACACCTCCCACGGGACCAACGTAACTCGTAGGAACTGACCCCGCAGCCGCGGGTGTCCCGGTTTGAGAGTATGACGGTAATTTGCTTATTTCTACACTTAGGCTTGAAAACATGGCGTTAGAGGGTGAAAACTCAAAACAGCCCCCGAACGGCCCCGTGGGAGGCACCAACACCTCCCACGGGACCAACGTAACTCGTAGGAACTGACCCCGCAGCCGCGGGTGTCCCGGTTTGAGAGTATGACGGTAATTTGCTTATTTCTACACTTAGGCTTGAAAACATGGCGTTAGAGGGTGAAAACTCGAAACAATCCCCGAACGGCCTCGTGGGTGGCACCAACACCTCCCACGGGACCAACTTAACTCGTAGGAACTGACCCCGCAGCCGCGGGTGTCCCGGTTTGAGAGTACGACGGTAATTTTCTTATTTCTACACTTAGGCTTGAAAACATGGCGTTAGAGGGTGAAAACTCGAAACAGCCCCCGAACGGCCCCGTGGGTGGCACCAACACCTCCCACGGGACCAACGTAACTCGTAGGAATGGACCCCGCAGCCGCGGGTGTCCCGGTTTGAGAGTACGATGGTAATTTGCTTATTTCTACACTTAGGCTTGAAAACGTGGCATTAGAGGGTGAAAACTCGAAACGGCCCCCGAACGGCCCAGTGGGTGGCACCAACACCTCCCACAGGACCAACGTAACTCGTAGGAACTGACCCCACAGCCGCGGGTGTCCCGGTTTGAGAGTACGACGGTAATTTGCTTATTTCTACACTTAGGCTTGAAAACATGGCGTTAGAGGGTGAAAACTCCAAACAGCCCTCGAACGGCCCCGTGGGTGGCACCAACACCTCCCACGGGACCAACGTAACTCGTAGGAACTGACCCCGCTGCCGCGGGTGTCCCGGTTTGAGAGTACGACGGTAATTTGATTACTTCTACACTTAGGCTTGAAAACATGGCGTTAGAGGGTGAAAACTCGAAACAGCCCCCGAACGGCCCCGTGGGTGGCACCAACACCTCCCACGGGACCTACGTAACTCGTAGGAACTGACCCCCCAGCCGCGGGTGTCCCCGTTTGAGAGTACGACGGTAATTTGCTTATTTCTACACTTAGGCTTGAAAACATGGCGTTAGAGGGTGAAAACTCGAAACAGCCCCCGAACGGCCCCGTGGGTGGCACCAACACCTCCCACGGGACCAACGTAACTCGTAGGAACTGACCCCACAGCCGCGGGTGTCCCGGTTTGAGAGTACGACGGTAATTTGCTTATTTCTACACTTAGGCTTGAAAACATGGCGTTAGAGGGTGAAAACTGAAAACAGCCCCCGAACGGCCCCGTGGGTGGCACCAACACCTCCCACGGGACCAACGTAACTCGTAGGAACTGATCCCGCTGCCGCGGGTGTCCCGGTTTGAGAGTACGACGGTAATTTTCTTATTTCTACACTTAGGCTTGAAAACATGGCGTTAGAGGGTGAAAACTCGAAACAGCCCCCGAACGGCCCCGTGGGTGGCACCAACACCTCCCACGGGACCAACGTAACTCGTAGGAAAAGACCCCGCAGCCGCGGGTGTCCCGGTTTGAGAGTACGACGGTAATTTGCTTATTTCTACACTTAGGCTTGAAAACATGGCGTTAGAGGGTGAAAACTCGAAACAGCCCCCGAACGGCCCCGTGGGTGGCACCAACACCTCCCACGGGACCAACGTAACTCGTAGGAACTGACCCCGCAGCCGCGGGTGTCCCGGTTTGAGAGTATGACGGTAATTTGCTTATTTCTACACTTAGGCTTGAAAACATGGCGTTAGAGGGTGAAAACTCGAAACAGCCCCCGAACGGCCCCGTGGGTGGCACCAACACCACCCACGGGACCAACGTAACTCGTAGGAACTGACCCCGCAGCCGCGGGTGTCCAGGTTTGAGAGTACGATGGTAATTTGCTTATTTCTACACTTAGGCTTGAAACACATGGCGTTAGAGGGTGAAAACTCGAAACAGCTCCCGAACGGCCCAGTGGGAGGCACCAACACCTCCCACGGGACCAACGTAACTCGTAGGAACTGACCCCGCAGCCGCGGGTGTCCCGGTTTGAGCGTATGACGGTAATTTGCTTATTTCTACACTTAGGCTTGAAAACATGGCGTTAGAGGGTGAAAACTCAAAACAGCCCCCGAACGGCCCCGTGGGTGGCACCAACACCTCCCACGGGACCAACGTAACTCGTAGGAACTGACCCCGCTGCCGCGGGTGTCCCGGTTTGAGAGTACGACGGTAATTTTCTTATTTCTACACTTAGGCTTGAAAACATGGCGTTAGAGGGTGAAAACTCGAAACAGCCCCCGAACGGCCCCGTGGGTGGCACCAACACCTCCCACGGGACCAACGTAACTCGTAGGAACTGACCCCGCAGCCGCGGGTGTCCCGGTTTGAGAGTATGACGGTAATTTGCTTATTTCTACACTTAGGCTTGAAAACATGGCGTTGGAGGGTGAAAACTCGAAACAGCTCCCGATCGGCCCCGTGGGAGGCACCAACACCTCCCACGGGACCAACGTAACTCGTAGGAACTGACCCCGCAGCCGCGGGTGTCCCGGTTTGAGAGTATGACGGTAATTTGCTTATTTCTACACTTAGGCTTGAAAACATGGCGTTAGAGGGAAAAAACTCGAAACAACCCCCGAACGGCCTCGTGGGTGGCACCAACACCTCCCACGGGACCAACTTAACTCGTAGGAACTGACCCCGCAGCCGCGGGTGTCCCGGTTTGAGAGTACGACGGTAATTTTCTTATTTCTACACTTAGGCTTGAAAACATGGCGTTAGAGGGTGAAAACTCGAAACAGCCCCCGAACGGCCCCGTGGGTGACACCAACACCTCCCACGGGACCAACGTAACTCGTAGGAACTGACCCCGCAGCCGCGGGTGTCCCGGTTTGAGAGTACAATGGTAATTTGCTTATTTCTACACTTAGGCTTGAAAACATGGCGTTAGAGGGTAAAAACTCGAAACAACCCCCGAACGGCCCCGTGGGTGGCACCAACACCTCCCACGGGACCAACGTAACTCGTAGGAACTGACCCCGTAGCCGCGGGTCTCCAGGTTTGAGAGTACGACGCTAATTTGCTTATTTCTACACTTAGGCTTGAAAACATGGCGTTAGAGGGTGAAAACTCGAAACAGCCCCCGAACGACCCCGTGGGAGGCACCAACACCTCCCACGGGACCAACGTAACTCGTAGGAACTGACCCCGCAGCCGCGGGTGTCCCGGTTTGAGAGTATGACGGTAATTTGCTTATTTCTACACTTAGGCTTGAAAACATGGCGTTAGAGGGTGAAAACTCGAAACATCCCCCGAACGGCCCCGTGGGTGGCACAAACACCTCCCACGGGACCAACGTAACTCGTAGGAACAGACCCCGCAGCCGCGGGTGTCCCGGTTTGAGAGTACGATGGTAATTTTCTTATTTCTACACTTAGGCTTGAAAACATGGCGTTAGAGGGTGAAAACTCGAAACAGCCCCCGAACGTCCCCATGGGTGGCACCAACACCTCCCACGGGACCAACGTAACTCGTAGGAACTGACCCCGCAGCCGCGGGTGTCCCGGTTTGAGAGTACGACGGTAATTTTCTTATTTCTACACTTAAGCTTGAAAACATGGCGTTAGAGGGTGAAAACTCGAAACAGCCCCCGAACGGCCCAGTGGGTGGCACCAACACCTCCCACGGGACCAACGTAACTCGTAGGAACTGACCCCGCAGCCGCGGGTGTCCCGGTTTGAGAGTACGATGGTAATTTGCTTATTTCTACACTTAGGCTTGAAAACGTGGCGTTAGAAGGTGAAAACTCGAAACAACCCCCGAACGGCCCCGTGAGTGGCACCAACACCTCCCACGGGACCAACGTAACTCGTAGGAACTGACCCCGCAGCCGCGGGTGTCCCGGTTTCAGAGTACGACGGTAATTTTCTTATTTCTACCCTTAGGTTTGAAAACATGGCGTTAGAGGGTGAAAACTCAAAACAGCCCCCGAACGGCCTCGTGGGTGGCACCTACACCTCCCACGGGACCAACTTAATTTGTAGGAACTGACCCCGCAGCCGCGGGTGTCCCGGTTTGAGAGTACGACGGTAATTTTCTTATTTCTACACTTAGGCTTGAAAATATGGCGTTAGAGGGTGAAAACTCGAAACAGCCCCCGAACGGCCCCGTGGGTGGCACCAACACCTCCCACGGGACCAACGTAACTCGTAGGAACTGACCCCGCAGCCGCGGGTGTCCCGGTTTGAGAGTACGACGGTAATTTGCTTATTTCTACCCTTAGGTTTGAAAACATGGCGTTAGAGGGTGAAAACTCATAACAGCCCCCGAACGGCCTCGTGGGTGGCACCAACACCTACCACGGGACCAACTTAACTCGTAGGAACTGACCCCGCAGCCGCGGGTGTCCCGGTTTGAGAGTACGACGGTAATTTTCTTATTTCTACACTTAGGCTTGAAAACATGGCGTTAGAGGGTGAAAACTCGAAACAGCCCCCGAACGGCCCCGTGGGTGGCACCAACACCTCCCACGGGACCAACGTAACTCGTAGGAACTGACCCCGCAGCCGCGGGTGTCCCGGTTTGAGAGTACGACGGTAATTTGCTTATTTCTACACTTAGGCTTGAAAACATGGCGTTAGAGGGTGAAAACTCGAAACAGCCCCCGAACGGCCCCGTGGGTGGCACCAACACCTCCCACGGGACCAACGTAACTCGTAGGAACTGACCCCCACAGCCGCGGGTGTCCCGGTTTGAGAGTACGACGGTAATTTGCTTATTTCTACACTTAGGCTTGAAAACATGGCGTTAGAGGGTGAAAACTCAAAACAGCCCCCGAACGGCCCCGTGGGTGGCACCAACACCTTCCACGGGACCAACGTAACTCGTAGGAACTGACCCCGCTGCCGCGGGTGTCCCGGTTTGAGAGTACGACGGTAATTTTCTTATTTCTACACTTAGGCTTGAAAACATGGCGTTAGAGGGTGAAAACTCGAAACAGCCCCCGAACGGCCCCGTGGGTGGCACCAACACCTCCCACGGGACCAACGTAACTCGTAGGAACTGACCCCGCAGCCGCGGGTGTCCCGGTTTGAGAGTACGACGGTAATTTGCTTATTTCTACACTTAGGCTTGAAAACATGGCGTTAGAGGGTGAAAACTCGAAACAGCCCCCGAACGGCCCCGTGGGTGGCACCAACACCTCCCACGGGACCAACGTAACTCGTAGGAACTGACCCCGCAGCGGCGGGTGTCCCGGTTTGAGAGTATGACGGTAATTTGCTTATTTCTACACTTAGGCTTGAAAACATGGCGTTAGAGGGTGAAAACTCGAAACAGCCCCCGAACGGCCCCGTGGGTGGCACCAACACCTCCCACGGGACCAACGTAACTCGTAGGAACTGACCCCGCAGCCGCGGGTGTCCAGGTTTGAGAGTACGATGGTAATTTGCTTATTTCTACACTTAGGCTTGAAACACATGGCGTTAGAGGGTGAAAACTCGAAACAGCCCCCGAACGGCCCCGTGGGAGGCACCAACACCTCCCACGGGACCCACGTAACTCGTAGGAACTGACCCCGCAGCCGCGGGTGTCCCGGTTTGAGAGTATGACGGTAATTTGCTTATTTCTACACTTAGGCTTGAAAACATGGCGTTAGAGGGTGAAAACTCAAAACAGCCCCCGAACGGCCCCGTGGGTGGCACCAACACCTCCCACGGGACCAACGTAACTCGTAGGAACTGACCCCGCTGCCGCGGGTGTCCCGGTTTGAGAGTACGACGGTAATTTTCTTATTTCTACACTTAGGCTTGAAAACATGGCGTTAGAGGGTGAAAACTCGAAACAGCCCCCGAACGGCCCCGTGGGTGGCACCAACACCTCCCACGGGACCAACGTAACTCGTAGGAACTGACCCCGCAGCCGCGGGTGTCCCGGTTTGAGAGTATGACGGTAATTTGCTTATTTCTACACTTAGGCTTGAAAACATGGCGTTAGAGGGTGAAAACTCAAAACAGCCCACGAACGGCCCCGTGGGAGGCACCAACACCTCCCACGGGACCAACGTAACTCGTAGGAACTGACCCCGCAGCCGCGGGTGTCCCGGTTTGAGAGTATGACGGTAATTTGCTTATTTCTACACTTAGGCTTGAAAACATGGCGTTAGAGGGTGAAAACTCGAAACAACCCCCGAACGGCCTCGTGGGTGGCACCAACACCTCCCACGGGACCAACTTAACTCGTAGGAACTGACCCCGCAGCCGCGGGTGTCCCGGTTTGAGAGTACGACGGTAATTTTCTTATTTCTACACTTAGGCTTGAAAACATGGCGTTAGAGGGTGAAAACTCGAAACAGCCCCCGAACGGCCCCGTGGGTGGCACCAACACCTCCCACGGGACCAACGTAACTCGTAGGAACTGACCCCGCAGCCGCGGGTGTCCCGGTTTGAGAGTACGATGGTAATTTGCTTATTTCTACACTTAGGCTTGAAAACATGGCGTTAGAGGGTAAAAACTCGAAACAACCCCCGAACGGCCCCGTGGGTGGCACCAACACCTCCCACGGGACCAACGTAACTCGTAGGAACTGAACCCGTAGCCGCGGGTCTCCCGGTTTGAGAGTACGACGCTAATTTGCTTATTTCTACACTTAGGCTTGAAAACATGGCGTTAGAGGGTGAAAACTCGAAACAGCCCCCGAACGGCCCCGTGGGTGGCACCAACACCTCCCACGGGACCAACGTAACTCGTAGGAACTGACCCCGCAGCCGCGGGTGTCCCGGTTTGAGAGTATGACGGTAATTTGCTTATTTCTACACTTAGGCTTGAAAACATGGCGTTAGAGGGTGAAAACTCGAAACATCCCCCGAACGGCCCCGTGGGTGGCACCAACACCTCCCACGGGACCAACGTAACTTGTAGGAACAGACCCCGCAGCCGCGGGTGTCCCGGTTTGAGAGTACGATGGTAATTTTCTTATTTCTACACTTAGGCTTGAAAACATGGCGTTAGAGGGTGAAAACTCGAAACAGCCCCCGAACGGCCCCGTGGGTGGCACCAACACCTCCCACGGGACCAACGTAACTCGTAGGAACTGACCCCGCAGCCGCGGGTGTCCCGGTTTGAGAGTACGACGGTAATTTTCTTATTTCTACACTTAAGCTTGAAAACATGGCGTTAGAGGGTGAAAACTCGAAACAGCCCCCGAACGGCCCCGTGGGTGGCACCAACACCTCCCACGGGACCAACGTAACTCGTAGGAACTGACCCCGCAGCCGCGGGTGTCCCGGTTTGAGAGTACGACGGTAATTTTCTTATTTCTACACTTAGGCTTGAAAACATGGCGTTAGAGGGTGAAAACTCGAAACAGCCCCCGAACGGCCCCGTGGGTGGCACCAACACCTCCCACGGGACCAACTTAACTCGTAGGAACTGACCCCGCAGCCGCGGGTGTCCCGGTTTGAGAGTACGACGGTAATTTTCTTATTTCTACACTTAGGCTTGAAAACATGGCGTTAGAGGGTGAAAACTCGAAACAGCCCCCGAACGGCCCCGTGGGTGGCACCAACACCTCCCACGGGACCAACGTAACTCGTAGGAACTGACCCCGCAGCCGCGGGTGTCCCGGTTTGAGAGTACGATGGTAATTTGCTTATTTCTACACTTAGGCTTGAAAACATGGCGTTAGAGGGTAAAAACTCGAAACAACCCCCGAACGGCCCCGTGGGTGGCACCAACACCTCCCACGGGACCAACGTAACTCGTAGGAACTGAACCCGTAGCCGCGGGTCTCCCGGTTTGAGAGTACGACGCTAATTTGCTTATTTCTACACTTAGGCTTGAAAACATGGCGTTAGAGGGTGAAAACTCGAAACAGCCCCCGAACGGCCCCGTGGGTGGCACCAACACCTCCCACGGGACCAACGTAACTCGTAGGAACTGACCCCGCAGCCGCGGGTGTCCCGGTTTGAGAGTATGACGGTAATTTGCTTATTTCTACACTTAGGCTTGAAAACATGGCGTTAGAGGGTGAAAACTCGAAACATCCCCCGAACGGCCCCGTGGGTGGCACCAACACCTCCCACGGGACCAACGTAACTCGTAGGAACAGACCCCGCAGCCGCGGGTGTCCCGGTTTGAGAGTACGATGGTAATTTTCTTATTTCTACACTTAGGCTTGAAAACATGGCGTTAGAGGGTGAAAACTCGAAACAGCCCCCGAACGGCCCCGTGGGTGGCACCAACACCTCCCACGGGACCAACGTAACTCGTAGGAACTGACCCCGCAGCCGCGGGTGTCCCGGTTTGAGAGTACGACGGTAATTTTCTTATTTCTACACTTAAGCTTGAAAACATGGCGTTAGAGGGTGAAAACTCGAAACAGCCCCCGAACGGCCCAGTGGGTGGCACCAACACCTCCCACGGGACCAACGTAACTCGTAGGAACTGACCCCGCAGCCGCGGGTGTCCCGGTTTGAGAGTACGATGATAATGTGCTTATTTCTACACTTAGGCTTGAAAACGTGGCGTTAGAAGGTGAAAACTCGAAACAACCCCCGAACGGCCCCGTGAGTGGCACCAACACCTCCCACGGGACCAACGTAACTCGTAGGAACTGACCCCGCAGCCGCGGGTGTCCCGGTTTCAGAGTACGACGGTAATTTTCTTATTTCTACCCTTAGGTTTGAAAACATGGCGTTAGAGGGTGAAAACTCAAAACAGCCCCCGAACGGCCTCGTGGGTGGCACCTACACCTCCCACGGGACCAACTTAATTTGTAGGAACTGACCCCGCAGCCGCGGGTGTCCCGGTTTGAGAGTACGACGGTAATTTTCTTATTTCTACACTTAGGCTTGAAAATATGGCGTTAGAGGGTGAAAACTCGAAACAGCCCCCGAACGGCCCCGTGGGTGGCACCAACACCTCCCACGGGACCAACGTAACTCGTAGGAACTGACCCCGCAGCCGCGGGTGTCCCGGTTTGAGAGTACGACGGTAATTTGCTTATTTCTACCCTTAGGTTTGAAAACATGGCGTTAGAGGGTGAAAACTCATAACAGCCCCCGAACGGCCTCGTGGGTGGCACCAACACCTACCACGGGACCAACTTAACTCGTAGGAACTGACCCCGCAGCCGCGGGTGTCCCGGTTTGAGAGTACGACGGTAATTTTCTTATTTCTACACTTAGGCTTGAAAACATGGCGTTAGAGGGTGAAAACTCGAAACAGCCCCCGAACGGCCCCGTGGGTGGCACCAACACCTCCCACGGGACCAACGTAACTCGTAGGAACTGACCCCGCAGCCGCGGGTGTCCCGGTTTGAGAGTACGACGGTAATTTGCTTATTTCTACACTTAGGCTTGAAAACATGGCGTTAGAGGGTGAAAACTCGAAACAGCCCCCGAACGGCCCCGTGGGTGGCACCAACACCTCCCACGGGACCAACGTAACTCGTAGGAACTGACCCCCACAGCCGCGGGTGTCCCGGTTTGAGAGTACGACGGTAATTTGCTTATTTCTACACTTAGGCTTGAAAACATGGCGTTAGAGGGTGAAAACTCAAAACAGCCCCCGAACGGCCCCGTGGGTGGCACCAACACCTTCCACGGGACCAACGTAACTCGTAGGAACTGACCCCGCTGCCGCGGGTGTCCCGGTTTGAGAGTACGACGGTAATTTTCTTATTTCTACACTTAGGCTTGAAAACATGGCGTTAGAGGGTGAAAACTCGAAACAGCCCCCGAACGGCCCCGTGGGTGGCACCAACACCTCCCACGGGACCAACGTAACTCGTAGGAACTGACCCCGCAGCCGCGTGTGTCCCGGTTTGAGAGTACGACGGTAATTTGCTTATTTCTACACTTAGGCTTGAAAACATGGCGTTAGAGGGTGAAAACTCGAAACAGCCTCCGAACGGCCCCGTGGGTGGCACCAACACCTCCCACGGGACCAACGTAACTCGTAGGAACTGACCCCGCAGCGGCGGGTGTCCCGGTTTGAGAGTATGACGGTAATTTGCTTATTTCTACACTTAGGCTTGAAAACATGGCGTTAGAGGGTGAAAACTCGAAACAGCCCCCGAACGGCCCCGTGGGTGGCACCAACACCTCCCACGGGACCAACGTAACTCGTAGGAACTGACCCCGCAGCCGCGGGTGTCCAGGTTTGAGAGTACGATGGTAATTTGCTTATTTCTACACTTAGGCTTGAAACACATGGCGTTAGAGGGTGAAAACTCGAAACAGCCCCCGAACGGCCCCGTGGGAGGCACCAACACCTCCCACGGGACCCACGTAACTCGTAGGAACTGACCCCGCAGCCGCGGGTGTCCCGGTTTGAGAGTATGACGGTAATTTGCTTATTTCTACACTTAGGCTTGAAAACATGGCGTTAGAGGGTGAAAACTCAAAACAGCCACCGAACGGCCCCGTGGGTGGCACCAACACCTCCCACGGGACCAACGTAACTCGTAGGAACTGACCCCGCTGCCGCGGGTGTCCCGGTTTGAGAGTACGACGGTAATTTTCTTATTTCTACACTTAGGCTTGAAAACATGGCGTTAGAGGGTGAAAACTCGAAACAGCCCCCGAACGGCCCCGTGGGTGGCACCAACACCTCCCACGGGACCAACGTAACTCGTAGGAACTGACCCCGCAGCCGCGGGTGTCCCGGTTTGAGAGTATGACGGTAATTTGCTTATTTCTACACTTAGGCTTGAAAACAGGGCGTTAGAGGGTGAAAACTCAAAACAGCCCCCGAACGGCCCCGTGGGAGGCACCAACACCTCCCACGGGACCAACGTAACTCGTAGGAACTGACCCCACAGCCGCGGGTGTCCCGGTTTGAGAGTATGACGGTAATTTGCTTATTTCTACACTTAGGCTTGAAAACATGGCGTTAGAGGGTGAAAACTCGAAACAACCCCCGAACGGCCTCATGGGTGGCACCAACACCTCCCACGGGACCAACTTAACTCGTAGGAACTGACCCCGCAGCCGCGGGTGTCCCGGTTTGAGAGTACGACGGTAATTTTCTTATTTCTACACTTAGGCTTGAAAACATGGCGTTAGAGGGTGAAAACTCGAAACAGCCCCCGAACGGCCCCGTGGGTGGCACCAACACCTCCCACGGGACCAACGTAACTCGTAGGAACTGACCCCGCAGCCGCGGGTGTCCCGGTTTGAGAGTACGATGGTAATTTGCTTATTTCTACACTTAGGCTTGAAAACATGGCGTTAGAGGGTAAAAACTCGAAACAACCCCCGAACGGCCCCGTGGGTGGCACCAACACCTCCCACGGGACCAACGTAACTCGTAGGAACTGAACCCGTAGCCGCGGGTCTCCCGATTTGAGAGTACGACGCTAATTTGCTTATTTCTACACTTAGGCTTGAAAACATGGCGTTAGAGGGTGAAAACTCGAAACAGCCACCGAACGGCCCCGTGGGAGGCACCAACACCTCCCACGGGACCAACGTAACTCGTAGGAACTGACCCCGCAGCCGCGGGTGTCCCGGTTTGAGAGTATGACGGTAATTTGCTTATTTCTACACTTAGGCTTGAAAACATGGCGTTAGAGGGTGAAAACTCGATACATCCCCCGAACGGCCCCGTGGGTGGCACCAACACCTCCCACGGGACCAACGTAACTCGTAGGAACAGACCCCGCAGCCGCGGGTGTCCCGGTTTGAGAGTACGATGGTAATTTTCTTATTTCTACACTTAGGCTTGAAAACATGGCGTTAGAGGGTGAAAACTCGAAACAGCCCCCGAACGGCCCCGTGGGTGGCACCAACACCTCCCACGGGACCAACGTAACTCGTAGGAACTGACCCCGCAGCCGCGGGTGTCCCGGTTTGAGAGTACGACGGTAATTTTCTTATTTCTACACTTAAGCTTGAAAACATGGCGTTAGAGGGTGAAAACTCGAAACAGCCCCCGAACGGCCCAGTGGTTGGCACCAACACCTCCCACGGGACCAACGTAACTCGTAGGAACTGACCCCGCAGCCGCGGGTGTCCCGGTTTGAGAGTACGATGGTAATTTGCTTATTTCTACACTTAGGCTTGAAAACATGGCGTTAGAAGGTGAAAACTCGAAACAACCCCCGAACGGCCCCGTGAGTGGCACCAACACCTCCCACGGGACCAACGTAACTCGTAGGAACTGACCCCGCAGCCGCGGGTGTCCCGGTTTCAGAGTACGACGGTAATTTTCTTATTTCTACCCTTAGGTTTGAAAACATGGCGTTAGAGGGTGAAAACTCAAAACAGCCCCCGAACGGCCTCGTGGGTGGCACCTACACCTCCCACGGGACCAACTTAATTTGTAGGAACTGACCCCGCAGCCGCGGGTGTCCCGGTTTGAGAGTACGACGGTAATTTTCATATTTCTACACTTAGGCTTGAAAATATGGCGTTAGAGGGTGAAAACTCGAAACAGCCCCCGAACGGCCCCGTGGGTGGCACCAACACCTCCCACGGGACCAACGTAACTCGTAGGAACTGACCCCGCAGTCGCGGGTGTCCCGGTTTGAGAGTACGACAGTAATTTGCTTATTTCTACACTTAGGCTTGAAAACATGGCGTTAGAGGGTGAAAACTCGAAACAGCCCCCGAACGGCCCCGTGGGTGGCACCAACACCTCCCACGGGACCAACGTAACTCGTAGGAACTGATCCCACAGCCGCGGGTGTCCCGGTTTGAGAGTACGACGGTTATTTGCTTATTTCTACACTTAGGCTTGAAAACATGGCGTTAGAGGGTGAAAACTCAAAACAGCCCCCGAACGGCCCCGTGGGTGGCACCAACACCTCCCACGGGACCAACGTAACTCGTAGGAAATGACCCCGCAGCCGCGGGTCTCCCGGTTTGAGAGTACGACGCTAATTTGCTTATTTCTAGACTTAGGCTTGAAAACATGGCGTTAGAGGGTGAAAACTCGAAACAGCCCCCGAACGGCCCCGTGGGAGGCACCAACACTTCACAGGGGACCAACGTAACTCGTAGGAACTGACCCCGCAGCCGCGGGTGTCCAGGTTTGAGAGTACGATGGTAATTTGCTTATTTCTACACTTAGGCTGTAAAACATGGCGTTAGAGGGTGAAAACTCGAAACAGCCCCCGAACGGCCCCGTGGGTGGCACCGACACCTCCCACGGGACCAACGTAACTCGTAGGAACTGACCCCGCAGCCGCGGGTGTCCCGGTTTGAGAGTACGATGGTAATTTGCTTATTTCTACACTTAGGCTTGAAAACGTGGCGTTATAGGGTGAAAACTCGAAACAGCCCCCGAACGGCCCCGTGGGTGGCACCAACACCTCCCACGGGACCAACGTAACTCGTAGGAACTGACCCCGCAGCCGCGGGTGTCCCGGTTTGAGAGTACGACGGTAATTTGCTTATTTCTACCCTTAGGTTTGAAAACATGGCGTTAGAGGGTGAAAACTCGAAACAGCCCCCGAACGGTCCCGTGGGTGGCACCAACACCTCCCACGGGACCAACGTAACTCGTAGGAACTGACCCCACAGCCGCGGGTGTCCCGGTTTGAGAGTACGACGGTAATTTGCTTATTTCTACACTTAGGCTTGAAAACATGGCGTTAGGGGGTGAAAACTCGAAACGGCCCCCGAACGGCCCCGTGGGTGGCACCAACACCTCCCACGGGACCAACGTAACTCGTAGGAACTGACCCCGCATCCGCGGGTGTCCCGGTTTGAGAGTACGACGGTAATTTGCTTATTTCTACACTTAGGCTTGAAAACATGGCGTTAGAGGGTGAAAACTCGAAACGGCCCCCGAACGGCCCCGTGGGTGGCACCAACACCTCCCACGGGACCAACGTAACTCGTAGGAACTGACCCCACAGCCGCGGGTGTCCCGGTTTGAGAGTACGACGGTAATTTACTTATTTCTACACTTAGGCTTGAAAACATGGCGTTAGAGGGTGAAAACTCAAAACAGCCCCCGAACGGCCCCGTGGGTGGCACCAACACCTCCCACGGGACCAACGTAACTCGTAGGAACTGACCCCGCTGCCGCGGGTGTCCCGGTTTGAGAGTACGACGGTAATTTGCTTATTTCTACACTTAGGCTTGAAAACATGGCGTTAGAGGGTGAAAACTCGAAACAGCCCCCGAACGGCCCCGTGGGTGGTACCAACACCTCCCACGGGACCAACATAACTCGTAGGAACTGACCCCGCAGCCGCGGGTGTCCCGGTTTGAGAGTACGACGGTAATTTTCTTATTTCTACACTTAGGCTTGAAAACATGGCGTTAGAGGGTGAAAACTCGAAATCGCCCCCGAACGGCCCCGTGGGTGGCACCAACACCTCCCACGGGACCAACGTAACTCGTAGGAACTGACCCCGCAGCCGCGGGTGTCCCGGTTTGAGAGTACGACTGTAATTTTCTTATTTCTACACTTAGGCTTAAAAAACATGGCGTTAGAGGGTGAAAACTCGAAACAACCCCGAACGGCCCCGTGGGTGGTACCAACACCTCCCACGGGACCAACGTAACTCGTAGGAACTGACCCCGCAGCCGCGGGTGTCTCGGTTTGAGAGTACGATGGTAATTTGCTTATTTCTACACTTAGGCTTGAAAACATGGCGTTAGAGAGTGAAAACTCGAAACAACCCCCGAACGGCCCCGTGGGTGGCACCAACACCTCCCACGGGACCAACGTAACTCGTAGGAACTGAGCCCGCAGCCGCGGGTGTCCCGGTTTGAGAGTACGATGGTAATTTGCTTATTTCTACACTTAGGCTTGAAAACATGGCGTTAGAGGGTGAAAACTCGAAACAGCCCCCGGACGGCCCCGTGGGTGGCACCAACACCTCCCACGGGACCAACGTAACTCGTACGAACTGACCCCGCAGCCGCGGGTGTCCCGGTTTGAGAGTACGACGGTAATTTTCTTATTTCTACACTTAGGCTTGAAAACATGGCGTTAGAGGGTGAAAACTCGAAACAGCCCCCGAAGGGCCCCGTGGGTGGCACCAACACCTCCCACGGAACCAACGTAACTCGTAGGAACTGACCCCGCAGCCGCGGGTGTCCCGGTTTGAGAGTACGACGCTAATTTGCTTATTTCTACACTTAGGCTTGAAAACATGGCGTTAGAGGGTGAAAACTAAAAACAGCCCCCGAACGGGCCCGTGGGAGGCACCAACACCTCCCACGGGACCAACGTAACTCGTCGGAACTGACCCCGCAGCCGCGGGTGTCCCGGTTTGAGAGTATGACGGTAATTTGCTTATTTCTACACTTAGGCTTGAAAACATGGCTTAGAGGGTGAAAACTCGAAAGAGCCCCCGAACGGCCCCGTGGGTGGCACCAACGCCTCCCACGGGACCAACGTAACTCGTAGGAACTGACCCCGCAGCCGCGGGTGTCCCGGTTTGAGAGTACGACGGTAATTTGCTTATTTCTACACTTAGGCTTGAAAACATGGCGTTAGAGGGTGAAAACTCGAAACAGCCCCCGAACGGCCCCGTGGGTGGCACCAACACCTCCCACGGGACCAACGTAACTCGTAGGAACTGACCCCGCAGCCGCGGGTGTCCCGGTTTGAGAGTACGACGGTAATTTGCTTATTTCTACACTTAGGCTTGAAAACATGGCGTTAGAGGGTGAAAACTCGAAACAGCCCCCGAATGGCCTCGTGGGTGGCACCAACACCTCCCACGGGACCAACGTAACTCGTAGGAACTGACCCCGCAGCCGCGGGTCTCCCGATTTGAGAGTACGACGCTAATTTGCTTATTTCTACACTTAGGCTTGAAAACATGGCGTTAGAGGGTGAAAACTCGAAACAGCCCCCGAACGGCCCCGTGGGAGGCACCAACACCTCCCACGGGACCAACGTAACTCGTAGGAACTGACCCCGCAGCCGCGGGTTTCCCGGTTTGAGAGTACGACGGTAATTTGCTTATTTCTACACTTAGGCTTGAAAACATGGCGTTAGAGGGTGAAAACTCGAAACAGCCCCCGAATGGCCTCGTGGGTGGCACCAACACCTCCCACGGGACCAACGTAACTCGTAGGAACTGACCCCGCAGCCGCGGGTGTCCCGGTTTGAGAGTACGATGGTAATTTGCTTATTTCTACACTTAGGCTTGAAAGCATGGCGTTAGAGGGTGAAAACTCGAAACAGCCCCCGAACGGCCCCGTGGGTGGCACCAACACCTCCCACGGGACCAACGTAACTCGTAGGAACTGACCCCGCAGCCGCGGGTGTCCCGGTTTGAGAGTACGATGGTAATTTGCTTATTTCTACACTTAGGCTTGAAAACATGGCGTTAGAGGGTGAAAACTCGAAACAGCCCCCGAACGGCCCCGTGGGTGGCACCAACACCTCCCACGGGACCAACGTAACTCGTTGGAACTGACCCCGCAGCCGCGGGTGTCCCGGTTTGAGAGTACGACGGTAATTTTCTTATTTCTACACTTAAGCTTGAAAACATGGCGTTAGAGGGTGAAAACTCGAAACAGCCCCCGAAGGGCCCGTGGGTGGCACCAACACCTCCCACGGGACCAACGTAACTCGTAGGAACTGACCCCGCAGCCGCGGGTGTCCCGGTTTGAGAGTACGACGGTAATTTGCTTATTTCTACACTTAGGCTTGAAAACATGGCGTTAGAGGGTGAAAACTCGAAACAGCCCCCGAACGGCCCCGTGGGTGGCACCAACACCTCCCACGGGACCAACGTAACTCGTAGGAACTGACCCCGCAGCGGCGGGTGTCCCGGTTTGAGAGTATGACGGTAATTTGCTTATTTCTACACTTAGGCTTGAAAACATGGCGTTAGAGGGTGAAAACTCGAAACAGCCCCCGAACGGCCCCGTGGGTGGCACCAACACCTCCCACGGGACCAACGTAACTCGTAGGAACTGACCCCGCAGCCGCGGGTGTCCAGGTTTGAGAGTACGATGGTAATTTGCTTATTTCTACACTTAGGCTTGAAACACATGGCGTTAGAGGGTGAAAAATCGAAACAGCCCCCGAACGGCCCCGTGGGAGGCACCAACACCTCCCACGGGACCCACGTAACTCGTAGGAACTGACCCCGCAGCCGCGGGTGTCCCGGTTTGAGAGTATGACGGTAATTTGCTTATTTCTACACTTAGGCTTGAAAACATGGCGTTAGAGGGTGAAAACTCAAAACAGCCCCCGAACGGCCCCGTGGGTGGCACCAACACCTCCCACGGGACCAACGTAACTCGTAGGAACTGACCCCGCTGCCGCGGGTGTCCCGGTTTGAGAGTACGACGGTAATTTTCTTATTTCTACACTTAGGCTTGAAAACATGGCGTTAGAGGGTGAAAACTCGAAACAGCCCCCGAACGGCCCCGTGGGTGGCACCAACACCTCCCACGGGACCAACGTAACTCGTAGGAACTGACCCCGCAGCCGCGGGTGTCCCGGTTTGAGAGTATGACGGTAATTTGCTTATTTCTACACTTAGGCTTGAAAACATGGCGTTAGAGGGTGAAAACTCAAAACAGCCCCCGAACGGCCCCGTGGGAGGCACCAACACCTCCCACGGGACCAACGTAACTCGTAGGAACTGACCCCGCAGCCGCGGGTGTCCCGGTTTGAGAGTATGACGGTAATTTGCTTATTTCTACACTTAGGCTTGAAAACATGGCGTTAGAGGGTGAAAACTCGAAACAACCCCCGAACGGCCTCGTGGGTGGCACCAACACCTCCCACGGGACCAACTTAACTCGTAGGAACTGACCCCGCAGCCGCGGGTGTCCCGGTTTGAGAGTACGACGGTAATTTTCTTATTTCTACACTTAGGCTTGAAAACATGGCGTTAGAGGGTGAAAACTCGAAACAGCCCCCGAACGGCCCCGTGGGTGGCACCAACACCTCCCACGGGACCAACGTAACTCGTAGGAACTGACCCCGCAGCCGCGGGTGTCCCGGTTTGAGAGTACGATGGTAATTTGCTTATTTCTACACTTAGGCTTGAAAACATGGCGTTAGAGGGTAAAAACTCGAAACAACCCCCGAACGGCCCCGTGGGTGGCACCAACACCTCCCACGGGACCAACGTAACTCGAAGGAACTGAACCCGTAGCCGCGGGTCTCCCGGTTTGAGAGTACGACGCTAATTTGCTTATTTCTACACTTAGGCTTGAAAACATGGCGTTAGAGGGTGAAAACTCGAAACAGCCCCCGAACGGCCCCGTGGGAGGCACCAACACCTCCCACGGGACCAACGTAACTCGTAGGAACTGACCCCGCAGCCGCGGGTGTCCCGGTTTGTGAGTATGACGGTAATTTGCTTATTTCTACACTTAGGCTTGAAAACATGGCGTTAGAGGGTGAAAACTCGAAACATCCCCCGAACGGCCCCGTGGGTGGCACCAACACCTGCCACGGGACCAACGTAACTCGTAGGAACAGACCCCGCAGCCGCGGGTGTCCCGGTTTGAGAGTACGATGGTAATTTTCTTATTTCTACACTTAGGCTTGAAAAGATGGCGTTAGAGGGTGAAAACTCGAAACAGCCCCCGAACGGCCCCGTGGGTGGCACCAACACCTCCCACGAGACCAACGTAACTCGTAGGAACTGACCCCGCAGCCGCGCGTGTCCCGGTTTGAGAGTACGACGGTAATTTTCTTATTTCTACACTTAAGCTTGAAAACATGGCGTTAGAGGGTGAAAACTCGAAACAGCCCCCGAACGGCCCAGTGGGTGGCACCAACACCTCCCACGGGACCAACGTAACTCGTAGGAACTGACCCCGCAGCCGCGGGTGTCCCGGTTTGAGAGTACGATGGTAATTTGCTTATTTCTACACTTAGGCTTGAAAACATGGCGTTAGAAGGTGAAAACTCGAAACAACCCCCGAACGGCCCCGTGAGTGGCACCAACACCTCCCACGGGACCAACGTAACTCGTAGGAACTGACCCCGCAGCCGCGGGTGTCCCGGTTTCAGAGTACGACGGTAATTTTCTTATTTCTACCCTTAGGTTTGAAAACATGGCGTTAGAGGGTGAAAACTCAAAACAGCCCCCGAACGGCCTCGTGGGTGGCACCTACACCTCCCACGGGACCAACTTAATTTGTAGGAACTGACCCCGCAGCCGCGGGTGTCCCGGTTTGAGAGTACGACGGTAATTTTCTTATTTCTACACTTAGGCTTGAAAATATGGCGTTAGAGGGTGAAAACTCGAAACAGCCCCCGAACGGCCCCGTGGGTGGCACCAACACCTCCCACGGGACCAACGTAACTCGTAGGAACTGACCCCGCAGTCGCGGGTGTCCCGGTTTGAGAGTACGACAGTAATTTGCTTATTTCTATACTTAGGCTTGAAAACATGGCGTTAGAGGGTGAAAACTCGAAACAGCCCCCGAACGGCCCCGTGGGTGGCACCAACACCTCCCACGGGACCAACGTAACTCGTAGGAACTGATCCCACAGCCGCGGGTGTCCCGGTTTGAGAGTACGACGGTTATTTGCTTATTTCTACACTTAGGCTTGAAAACATGGCGTTAGAGGGTGAAAACTCAAAACAGCCCCCGAACGGCCCCGTGGGTGGCACCAACACCTCCCACGGGACCAACGTAACTCGTAGGAAATGACCCCGCAGCCGCGGGTCTCCCGGTTTGAGAGTACGACGCTAATTTGCTTATTTCTACACTTAGGCTTGAAAACATGGCGTTAGAGGGTGAAAACTCGAAACAGCCCCCGAACGGCCCCGTGGGTGGCACCAACACCTCCCACGGGACCAACGTAACTCGTAGGAACTGACCCCGCAGTCGCGGGTGTCCCGGTTTGAGAGTACGACAGTAATTTGCTTATTTCTACACTTAGGCTTGAAAACATGGCGTTAGAGGGTGAAAACTCGAAACAGCCCCCGAACGGCCCCGTGGGTGGCACCAACACCTCCCACGGGACCAACGTAACTCGTAGGAACTGATCCCACAGCCGCGGGTGTCCCGGTTTGAGAGTACGACGGTTATTTGCTTATTTCTACACTTAGGCTTGAAAACATGGCGTTAGAGGGTGAAAACTCAAAACAGCCCCCGAACGGCCCCGTGGGTGGCACCAACACCTCCCACGGGACCAACGTAACTCGTAGGAAATGACCCCGCAGCCGCGGGTCTCCCGGTTTGAGAGTACGACGCTAATTTGCTTATTTCTACACTTAGGCTTGAAAACATGGCGTTAGAGGGTGAAAACTCGAAACAGCCCCCGAACGGCCTCGTGGGAGGCACCAACACTTCACAGGGGACCAACGTAACTCGTAGGAACTGACCCCACAGCCGCGGGTGTCCAGGTTTGAGAGTACGATGGTAATTTGCTTATTTCTACACTTAGGCTGTAAAACATGGCGTTAGAGGGTGAAAACTCGAAACAGCCCCCGAACGGCCCCGTGGGTGGCACCGACACCTCCCACGGGACCAACGTAACTCGTAGGAACTGACCCCGCAGCCGCGGGTGTCCCGGTTTGAGAGTACGATGGTAATTTGCTTATTTCTACACTTAGGCTTGAAAACGTGGCGTTATAGGGTGAAAACTCGAAACAGCCCCCGAACGGC
The DNA here is from genome assembly GCA_949130495.1 of Sambucus nigra. Classification (NCBI taxonomy): domain Eukaryota; kingdom Viridiplantae; phylum Streptophyta; class Magnoliopsida; order Dipsacales; family Adoxaceae; genus Sambucus; species Sambucus nigra. The sequence continues at coordinate 119,058,652 of OX422213.1, forward strand.
CCCGTGGGTGGCACCAACACCTCCCACGGGACCAACGTAACTCGTAGGAACTGACCCCGCAGCCGCGGGTGTCCCGGTTTGAGAGTACGACGGTAATTTGCTTATTTCTACCCTTAGGTTTGAAAACATGGCGTTAGAGGGTGAAAACTCGAAACAGCCCCCGAACGGTCCCGTGGGTGGCACCAACACCTCCCACGGGACCAACGTAACTCGTAGGAACTGACCCCACAGCCGCGGGTGTCCCGGTTTGAGAGTACGACGGTAATTTGCTTATTTCTACACTTAGGCTTGAAAACATGGCGTTAGAGGGTGAAAACTCGAAACGGCCTCCGAACGGCCCCGTGGGTGGCACCAACACCTCCCACGGGACCAACGTAACTCGTAGGAACTGACCCCGCATCCGCGGGTGTCCCGGTTTGAGAGTACGACGGTAATTTGCTTATTTCTACACTTAGGCTTGAAAACATGGCGTTAGAGGGTGAAAACTCGAAACAGCCCCCGAACGGCCCCGTGGGTGGCACCAACACCTCCCACGGGACCAACGTAACTCGTAGGAACTGACCCCACAGCCGCGGGTGTCCCGGTTTGAGAGTACGACGGTAATTTGCTTATTTCTACACTTAGGCTTGAAAACATGGCGTTAGAGGGTGAAAACTCAAAACAGCCCCCGAACGGCCCCGTGGGTGGCACCAACACCTCCCACGGGACCAACGTAACTCGTAGGAACTGACCCCGCATCCGCGGGTGTCCCGGTTTGAGAGTACGACGGTAATTTGCTTATTTCTACACTTAGGCTTGAAAACATGGCGTTAGAGGGTGAAAACTCGAAACAGCCCCCGAACGGCCCCGTGGGTGGCACCAACACCTCCCACGGGACCAACGTAACTCGTAGGAACTGACCCCACAGCCGCGGGTGTCCCGGTTTGAGAGTACGACGGTAATTTGCTTATTTCTACACTTAGGCTTGAAAACATGGCGTTAGAGGGTGAAAACTCAAAACAGCCCCCGAACGGCCCCGTGGGTGGCACCAACACCTCCCACGGGACCAACGTAACTCGTAGGAACTGACCCCGCTGCCGCGGGTGTCCCGGTTTGAGAGTACGACGGTAATTTGCTTATTTCTACACTTAGGCTTGAAAACATGGCGTTAGAGGGTGAAAACTCGAAACAGCCCCCGAACGGCCCCGTGGGTGGTACCAACACCTCCCACGGGACCAACATAACTCGTAGGAACTGACCCCGCAGCCGCGGGTGTCCCGGTTTGAGAGTACGACGGTAATTTTCTTATTGCTACACTTAGGCTTGAAAACATGGCGTTAGAGGGTGAAAACTCGAAATCGCCCCCGGACGGCCCCATGGGTGGCACCAACACCTCCCACGGGACCAACGTAACTCGTAGGAACTGACCCCGCAGCCGCGGGTGTCCCGGTTTGAGAGTACGACTGTAATTTTCTTATTTCTACACTTAGGCTTAAAAAACATGGCGTTAGAGGGTGAAAACTCGAAACGACCCCGAACGGCCCCGTGGGTGGTACCAACACCTCCCACGGGACCAACGTAACTCGTAGGAACTGACCCCGCAGCCGCGGGTGTCTCCGTTTGAGAGTACGATGGTAATTTGCTTATTTCTACACTTAGGCTTGAAAACATGGCGTTAGAGGGTGAAAACTCGAAACAACCCCCGAACGGCCCCGTGGGTGGCACCAACACCTCCCACGGGACCAACGTAACTCGTAGGAACTGACCCCGCAGCCGCGGGTGTCCCGGTTTGAGAGTACGATGGTAATTTGCTTATTTCTACACTTAGGCTTGAAAACATGGCGTTAGAGGGTGAAAACTCGAAACAGCCCCCGGACGGCCCCGTGGGAGGCACCAACACCTCAAACGGGACCAACGTAACTCGTACGAACTGACCCCGCAGCCGCGGGTGTCCCGGTTTGAGAGTACGACGGTAATTTTCTTATTTCTACACTTAGGCTTGAAAACATGGCGTTAGAGGGTGAAAACTCGAAACAGCCCCCGAAGGGCCCCGTGGGTGGCACCAACACCTCCCACGGAACCAACGTAACTCGTAGGAACTGACCCCGCAGCCGCGGGTGTCCCGGTTTGAGAGTACGACGCTAATTTGCTTATTTCTACACTTAGGCTTGAAAACATGGCGTTAGAGGGTGAAAACTAAAAACAGCCCCCGAACGGGCCCGTGGGAGGCACCAACACCTCCCACGGGACCAACGTAACTCGTCGGAACTGACCCCGCAGCCGCGGGTGTCCCGGTTTGAGAGTATGACGGTAATTTGCTTATTTCTACACTTAGGCTTGAAAACATGGCTTAGAGGGTGAAAACTCGAAAGAGCCCCCGAACGGCCCCGTGGGTGGCACCAACACCTCCCACGGGACCAACGTAACTCGTAGGAACTGACCCCGCAGCCGCGGGTGTCCCGGTTTGAGAGTACGACGGTAATTTGCTTATTTCTACACTTAGGCTTGAAAACATGGCGTTAGAGGGTGAAAACTCGAAACAGCCCCCGAACGGCCCCGTGGGTGGCACCAACACCTCCCACGGGACCAACGTAACTCGTAGGAACTGACCCCGCAGCCGCGGGTGTCCCGGTTTGAGAGTACGACGGTAATTTGCTTATTTCTACACTTAGGCTTGAAAACATGGCGTTAGAGGGTGAAAACTCGAAACAGCCCCCGAATGGCCTCGTGGGTGGCACCAACACCTCCCACGGGACCAACGTAACTCGTAGGAACTGACCCCGCAGCCGCGGGTCTCCCGATTTGAGAGTACGACGCTAATTTGCTTATTTCTACACTTAGGCTTGAAAACATGGCGTTAGAGGGTGAAAACTCGAAACAGCCCCCGAACGGCCCCGTGGGAGGCACCAACACCTCCCACGGGACCAACGTAACTCGTAGGAACTGACCCCGCAGCCGCGGGTGTCCCGGTTTGAGAGTGCGACGGTAATTTTCTTATTTCTACACTTAGGCTTGAAAACATGGCGTTAGAGGGTGAAAACTCGAAACAGTTCCCGAACGGCCCCGTGGGTGGCACCAACACCTCCCACGGGACCAACGTAACTCGTAGGAACTGACCCCGCAGCCGCGGGTGTCCCGATTTGAGAGTACGATTGTAATTTGCTTATTTCTACACTTAGGCTTGAAAACATGGCGTTAGAGGGTGAAAACTCGAAACAGCCCCCGAACGGCCCCGTGGGTGGCACCAACACCTCCCACGGGACCAACGTAACTCGTTGGAACTGGCCCCGCAGCCGCGGGTGTCCCGGTTTGAGAGTACGACGGTAATTTTCTTATTTCTACACTTAAGCTTGAAAACATGGCGTTAGAGGGTGAAAACTCGAAACAGCCCCCGAACGGCCCAGTGGGTGGCACCAACACCTCCCACGGGACCAACGTAACTCGTAGGAACTGACCCCGCAGCCGCGGGTGTCCCGGTTTGAGAGTACGATGGTAATTTGCTTATTTCTACACTTAGGCTTGAAAACATGGCGTTAGAAGGTGAAAACTCGAAACAACCCCCGAACGGCCCCGTGAGTGGCACCAAGACCTCCCACGGGACCAACGTAACTCGTAGGAACGGACCCCGCAGCCGCGGGTGTCCCGGTTTGAGAGTACGACGGTAATTTGCTTATTTCTACCCTTAGGTTTGAAAACATGGCGTTAGAGGGTGAAAACTCAAAACAGCCCCCGAACGGCCTCGTGGGTGGCACCTACACCTCCCACGAGACCAACTTAATTTGTAGGAACTGACCCCGCAGCCGCGGGTGTCCCGGTTTGAGAGTACGACGGTAATTTTCTTATTTCTACCCTTAGGCTTGAAAACATGGCGTTAGAGGGTGAAAACTCGAAACAGCCCCCGAACGGCCCCGTGGGTGGCACCAACACCTTCCACAGAACCAACGTAAGTCGTAGGAACTGACCCCGCAGTCGCGGGTCTCCCGGTTTGAGAGTACGACAGTAATTTGCTTATTTCTACACTTAGGCTTGAAAACATGGCGTTAGAGGGTGAAAACTCGAAACAGCCCCCGAACGGCCCCGTGGGTGGCACCAACACCTCCCACGGGACCAACGTAACTCGTAGGAACTTACCCCACATCCGCGGGTGTCCCGGTTTGAGAGTACGATGGTAATTTGCTTATTTCTACACTTAGGCTTGAAAACATGGCGTTAGAGGGTGAAAACTCGAAACAGCCCCCGAACGGCCCCGTGGGTGGCACCAACACCTCCCACGGGACCAACGTAACTCGTAGGAACTGACCCCGCAGCCACGGGTGTCCCGGTTTGAGAGTACGACGGTAATTTGCTTATTTCTACACTTAGGCTTGAAAACATGGCGTTAGAGGGTGAAAACTCGAAACAGCCCCCGAACGGCCCCGTGGGTGGCACCAACACCTCCCACGGGACCAACGTAACTCGTAGGAACTGACCCCGCAGCCGCGGGTGTCCCAGTTTGAGAGTACGACGCTAATTTGCTTATTTCTACACTTAGGCTTGAAAACATGGCGTTAGAGGGTGAAAACTCGAAACAGCCCCCGGACGGCCCCGTGGGTGGAACCAACACCTCCCACGGGACCAACGTAACTCGTAGGAACTGACCCCGCAGCCGCGGGTGTCCCGGTTTGAGAGTACGACGGTAATTTTCTTATTTCTACACTTAGGCTTGAAAACATGGCGTTAGAGGGTGAAAACTCGAAACAGCCCCCGAACGGCCCCGTGGGTGGCACCAACACCTCCCACGGGACCAACGTAACTCGTAGGAACTGACCCCGCAGCCGCGGGTGTCCCGGTTTGAGAGTACGATGGTAATTTTCTTATTTCTACACTTAGGCTTGAAAACATGGCGTTAGAGGGTGAAAACTCGAAACAGCCCCCGAACGGGCCCGTGGGAGGCACCAACACCTCCCACAGGACCAACGTAACTCGTAGGAACTGACCTCGCAGCCGCGGGTGTCCCGGTTTGAGAGTATGACGGTAATTTGCTTATTTCTACACTTAGGCTTGAAAACATGGCTTAGAGGGTGAAAACTCGAAAGAGCCCCCGAACGGCCCCGTGGGTGGAACCAACACCTCCCACGGGACCAACGTAACTCGTAGGAACTGACCCCGCAGCCTCGGGTGTCCCGGTTTGAGAGTACGACGGTAATTTTCTTATTTCTACACTTAGGCTTGAAAACATGGCGTTAGAGGGCGAAAACTCGAAACAGCCCCCGAATGGCCCCGTGGGTGGCACCAACACCTCCCACGGAACCAACGTAACTCGTAGGAACTGACCCCGCAGCCGCGGGTGTCCCGGTTTGAGAGTACGACGCTAATTTGCTTATTTCTACACTTAAGCTTGAAAACATGGCGTTAGAGGGTGAAACGTCGAAATAGCCCCCAAACGGCCCAGTGGGTGGCACCAACACCTCCCACGGGACCAACGTAACTCGTAGGAACTGACCCCGCAGCCGCGGGTGTCCCGGTTTGAGAGTACGATGGTAATTTGCTTATTTCTACACTTAGGCTTGAAAACATGGCGTTAGAAGGTGAAAACTCGAAACAACCCCCGAACGGCACCGTGAGTGGCACCAAGACCTCCCACGGGACCAACGTAACTCGTAGGAACTGACCCCGCAGCCGCGGGTGTCCCGGTTTGAGAGTACGACGGTAATTTGCTTATTTCTACCCTTAGGTTTGAAAACATGGCGTTAGAGGGTGAAAACTCAAAACAGCCCCCGAACGGCCTCGTGGGTGGCACCTACACCTCCCACGAGACCAACTTAATTTGTAGGAACTGACCCCGCAGCCGCGGGTGTCCCGGTTTGAGAGTACAACGGTAATTTTCTTATTTCTACCCTTAGGCTTGAAAACATGGCGTTAGAGGGTGAAAACTCGAAACAGCCCCCGAACGGCCCCGTGGGTGGCACCAACACCTCCCACGGGACCAACGTAAGTCGTAGGAACTGACCCCGCAGTCGCGGGTGTCCCGGTTTGAGAGTACGACAGTAATTTACTTATTTCTACACTTAGGCTTGAAAACATGGCGTTAGAGGGTGAAAACTCGAAACAGCCCCCGAACGGCCCCGTGGGTGGCACCAACACCTCCCACGGGACCAACGTAACTCGTAGATACTGACCCCGCAGCCGCGGGTGTCCCGGTTTGAGAGTACGATGGTAATTTGCTTATTTCTACACTTAGGCTTGAAAACATGGCGTTAGAGGGTGAAAACTCGAAACAGCCACCGAATGGCCCCGTGGGTGGCACCAACACCTCCCACGGGACCAACGTAACTCGTAGGAACAGACCCCGCAGCCGCGGGTGTCCCGGTTTGAGAGTACGACGGTAATTTTCTTATTTCTACACTTAGGCTTGAAAACATGGCGTTAGAGGGTGAAAACTCGAAACAGCCCCCGAACGGCCCCGTGGGTGGAACCAACACCTCCCACGGGACCAACGTAACTCGTAGGAACTGACCCCGCAGCCGCGGGTGTCCCGGTTTGAGAGTACGACGGTAATTTGCTTATTCCTACACTTAGGCTTGAAAACATGGCGTTAGAGGGTGAAAACTCGAAACAGCCACCGAATGGCCCCGTGGGTGGCACCAACACCTCCCACGGGACCAACGTAACTCGTAGGAACTGACCCCGCAGCCGCGGGTGTCCCGGTTTGAGAGTACGATGGTAATTTGCTTATTTCTACACTTAGGCTTGAAAACATGGCGTTAGAGGGTGAAAACTCGAAACAGCCCCCGAACGGCCCCGTGGGTGGCACCAACACCTCCCACGGGACCAACGTAACTCGTAGGAACTGACCCCGCAGCGGCGGGTGTCCCGGTTTGAGAGTATGACGGTAATTTGCTTATTTCTACACTTAGGCTTGAAAACATGGCGTTAGAGGGTGAAAACTCGAAACAGCCCCCGAACGGCCCCGTGGGTGGCACCAACACCTCCCACGGGACCAACGTAACTCGTAGGAACTGACCCCGCAGCCGCGGGTGTCCAGGTTTGAGAGTACGATGGTAATTTGCTTATTTCTACACTTAGGCTTGAAACACATGGCGTTAGAGGGTGAAAACTCGAAACAGCCCCCGAACGGCCCCGTGGGAGGCACCAACACCTCCCACGGGACCCACGTAACTCGTAGGAACTGACCCCGCAGCCGCGGGTGTCCCGGTTTGAGAGTATGACGGTAATTTGCTTATTTCTACCCTTAGGCTTGAAAACATGGCGTTAGAGGGTGAAAACTCAAAACAGCCACCGAACGGCCCCGTGGGTGGCACCAACACCTCCCACGGGACCAACGTAACTCGTAGGAACTGACCCCGCTGCCGCGGGTGTCCCGGTTTGAGAGTACGACGGTAATTTTCTTATTTCTACACTTAGGCTTGAAAACATGGCGTTAGAGGGTGAAAACTCGAAACAGCCCCCGAACGGCCCCGTGGGTGGCACCAACACCTCCCACGGGACCAACGTAACTCGTAGGAACTGACCCCGCAGCCGCGGGTGTCCCGGTTTGAGAGTATGACGGTAATTTGCTTATTTCTACACTTAGGCTTGAAAACATGGCGTTAGAGGGTGAAAACTCAAAACAGCCCCCGAACGGCCCCGTGGGAGGCACCAACACCTCCCACGGGACCAACGTAACTCGTAGGAACTGACCCCACAGCCGCGGGTGTCCCGGTTTGAGAGTATGACGGTAATTTGCTTATTTCTACACTTAGGCTTGAAAACATGGCGTTAGAGGGTGAAAACTCGAAACAACCCCCGAACGGCCTCATGGGTGGCACCAACACCTCCCACGGGACCAACTTAACTCGTAGGAACTGACCCCGCAGCCGCGGGTGTCCCGGTTTGAGAGTACGACGGTAATTTTCTTATTTCTACACTTAGGCTTGAAAACATGGCGTTAGAGGGTGAAAACTCGAAACAGCCCCCGAACGGCCCCGTGGGTGGCACCAACACCTCCCACGGGACCAACGTAACTCGTAGGAACTGACCCCGCAGCCGCGGGTGTCCCGGTTTGAGAGTACGATGGTAATTTGCTTATTTCTACACTTAGGCTTGAAAACATGGCGTTAGAGGGTAAAAACTCGAAACAACCCCCGAACGGCCCCGTGGGTGGCACCAACACCTCCCACGGGACCAACGTAACTCGTAGGAACTGAACCCGTAGCCGCGGGTCTCCCGATTTGAGAGTACGACGCTAATTTGCTTATTTCTACACTTAGGCTTGAAAACATGGCGTTAGAGGGTGAAAACTCGAAACAGCCACCGAACGGCCCCGTGGGAGGCACCAACACCTCCCACGGGACCAACGTAACTCGTAGGAACTGACCCCGCAGCCGCGGGTGTCCCGGTTTGAGAGTATGACGGTAATTTGCTTATTTCTACACTTAGGCTTGAAAACATGGCGTTAGAGGGTGAAAACTCGATACATCCCCCGAACGGCCCCGTGGGTGGCACCAACACCTCCCACGGGACCAACGTAACTCGTAGGAACAGACCCCGCAGCCGCGGGTGTCCCGGTTTGAGAGTACGATGGTAATTTTCTTATTTCTACACTTAGGCTTGAAAACATGGCGTTAGAGGGTGAAAACTCGAAACAGCCCCCGAACGGCCCCGTGGGTGGCACCAACACCTCCCACGGGACCAACGTAACTCGTAGGAACTGACCCCGCAGCCGCGGGTGTCCCGGTTTGAGAGTACGACGGTAATTTTCTTATTTCTACACTTAAGCTTGAAAACATGGCGTTAGAGGGTGAAAACTCGAAACAGCCCCCGAACGGCCCAGTGGTTGGCACCAACACCTCCCACGGGACCAACGTAACTCGTAGGAACTGACCCCGCAGCCGCGGGTGTCCCGGTTTGAGAGTACGATGGTAATTTGCTTATTTCTACACTTAGGCTTGAAAACATGGCGTTAGAAGGTGAAAACTCGAAACAACCCCCGAACGGCCCCGTGAGTGGCACCAACACCTCCCACGGGACCAACGTAACTCGTAGGAACTGACCCCGCAGCCGCGGGTGTCCCGGTTTCAGAGTACGACGGTAATTTTCTTATTTCTACCCTTAGGTTTGAAAACATGGCGTTAGAGGGTGAAAACTCAAAACAGCCCCCGAACGGCCTCGTGGGTGGCACCTACACCTCCCACGGGACCAACTTAATTTGTAGGAACTGACCCCGCAGCCGCGGGTGTCCCGGTTTGAGAGTACGACGGTAATTTTCATATTTCTACACTTAGGCTTGAAAATATGGCGTTAGAGGGTGAAAACTCGAAACAGCCCCCGAACGACCCCGTGGGTGGCACCAACACCTCCCACGGGACCAACGTAACTCGTAGGAACTGACCCCGCAGTCGCGGGTGTCCCGGTTTGAGAGTACGACAGTAATTTGCTTATTTCTACACTTAGGCTTGAAAACATGGCGTTAGAGGGTGAAAACTCGAAACAGCCCCCGAACGGCCCCGTGGGTGGCACCAACACCTCCCACGGGACCAACGTAACTCGTAGGAACTGATCCCACAGCCGCGGGTGTCCCGGTTTGAGAGTACGACGGTTATTTGCTTATTTCTACACTTAGGCTTGAAAACATGGCGTTAGAGGGTGAAAACTCAAAACAGCCCCCGAACGGCCCCGTGGGTGGCACCAACACCTCCCACGGGACCAACGTAACTCGTAGGAAATGACCCCGCAGCCGCGGGTCTCCCGGTTTGAGAGTACGACGCTAATTTGCTTATTTCTACACTTAGGCTTGAAAACATGGCGTTAGAGGGTGAAAACTCGAAACAGCCCCCGAACGGCCCCGTGGGAGGCACCAACACTTCACAGGGGACCAACGTAACTCGTAGGAACTGACCCCGCAGCCGCGGGTGTCCAGGTTTGAGAGTACGATGGTAATTTGCTTATTTCTACACTTAGGCTGTAAAACATGGCGTTAGAGGGTGAAAACTCGAAACAGCCCCCGAACGGCCCCGTGGGTGGCACCGACACCTCCCACGGGACCAACGTAACTCGTAGGAACTGACCCCGCAGCCGCGGGTGTCCCGGTTTGAGAGTACGATGGTAATTTGCTTATTTCTACACTTAGGCTTGAAAACGTGGCGTTATAGGGTGAAAACTCGAAACAGCCCCCGAACGGCCCCGTGGGTGGCACCAACACCTCCCACGGGACCAACGTAACTCGTAGGAACTGACCCCGCAGCCGCGGGTGTCCCGGTTTGAGAGTACGACGGTAATTTGCTTATTTCTACCCTTAGGTTTGAAAACATGGCGTTAGAGGGTGAAAACTCGAAACAGCCCCCGAACGGTCCCGTGGGTGGCACCAACACCTCCCACGGGACCAACGTAACTCGTAGGAACTGACCCCACAGCCGCGGGTGTCCCGGTTTGAGAGTACGACGGTAATTTGCTTATTTCTACACTTAGGCTTGAAAACATGGCGTTAGGGGGTGAAAACTCGAAACGGCCCCCGAACGGCCCCGTGGGTGGCACCAACACCTCCCACGGGACCAACGTAACTCGTAGGAACTGACCCCGCATCCGCGGGTGTCCCGGTTTGAGAGTACGACGGTAATTTGCTTATTTCTACACTTAGGCTTGAAAACATGGCGTTAGAGGGTGAAAACTCGAAACGGCCCCCGAACGGCCCCGTGGGTGGCACCAACACCTCCCACGGGACCAACGTAACTCGTAGGAACTGACCCCACAGCCGCGGGTGTCCCGGTTTGAGAGTACGACGGTAATTTACTTATTTCTACACTTAGGCTTGAAAACATGGCGTTAGAGGGTGAAAACTCAAAACAGCCCCCGAACGGCCCCGTGGGTGGCACCAACACCTCCCACGGGACCAACGTAACTCGTAGGAACTGACCCCGCTGCCGCGGGTGTCCCGGTTTGAGAGTACGACGGTAATTTGCTTATTTCTACACTTAGGCTTGAAAACATGGCGTTAGAGGGTGAAAACTCGAAACAGCCCCCGAACGGCCCCGTGGGTGGTACCAACACCTCCCACGGGACCAACATAACTCGTAGGAACTGACCCCGCAGCCGCGGGTGTCCCGGTTTGAGAGTACGACGGTAATTTTCTTATTTCTACACTTAGGCTTGAAAACATGGCGTTAGAGGGTGAAAACTCGAAATCGCCCCCGAACGGCCCCGTGGGTGGCACCAACACCTCCCACGGGACCAACGTAACTCGTAGGAACTGACCCCGCAGCCGCGGGTGTCCCGGTTTGAGAGTACGACTGTAATTTTCTTATTTCTACACTTAGGCTTAAAAAACATGGCGTTAGAGGGTGAAAACTCGAAACAACCCCGAACGGCCCCGTGGGTGGTACCAACACCTCCCACGGGACCAACGTAACTCGTAGGAACTGACCCCGCAGCCGCGGGTGTCTCGGTTTGAGAGTACGATGGTAATTTGCTTATTTCTACACTTAGGCTTGAAAACATGGCGTTAGAGGGTGAAAACTCGAAACAACCCCCGAACGGCCCCGTGGGTGGCACCAACACCTCCCACGGGACCAACGTAACTCGTAGGAACTGAGCCCGCAGCCGCGGGTGTCCCGGTTTGAGAGTACGATGGTAATTTGCTTATTTCTACACTTAGGCTTGAAAACATGGCGTTAGAGGGTGAAAACTCGAAACAGCCCCCGGACGGCCCCGTGGGTGGCACCAACACCTCCCACGGGACCAACGTAACTCGTACGAACTGACCCCGCAGCCGCGGGTGTCCCGGTTTGAGAGTACGACGGTAATTTTCTTATTTCTACACTTAGGCTTGAAAACATGGCGTTAGAGGGTGAAAACTCGAAACAGCCCCCGAAGGGCCCCGTGGGTGGCACCAACACCTCCCACGGAACCAACGTAACTCGTAGGAACTGACCCCGCAGCCGCGGGTGTCCCGGTTTGAGAGTACGACGCTAATTTGCTTATTTCTACACTTAGGCTTGAAAACATGGCGTTAGAGGGTGAAAACTAAAAACAGCCCCCGAACGGGCCCGTGGGAGGCACCAACACCTCCCACGGGACCAACGTAACTCGTCGGAACTGACCCCGCAGCCGCGGGTGTCCCGGTTTGAGAGTATGACGGTAATTTGCTTATTTCTACACTTAGGCTTGAAAACATGGCTTAGAGGGTGAAAACTCGAAAGAGCCCCCGAACGGCCCCGTGGGTGGCACCAACGCCTCCCACGGGACCAACGTAACTCGTAGGAACTGACCCCGCAGCCGCGGGTGTCCCGGTTTGAGAGTACGACGGTAATTTGCTTATTTCTACACTTAGGCTTGAAAACATGGCGTTAGAGGGTGAAAACTCGAAACAGCCCCCGAACGGCCCCGTGGGTGGCACCAACACCTCCCACGGGACCAACGTAACTCGTAGGAACTGACCCCGCAGCCGCGGGTGTCCCGGTTTGAGAGTACGACGGTAATTTGCTTATTTCTACACTTAGGCTTGAAAACATGGCGTTAGAGGGTGAAAACTCGAAACAGCCCCCGAATGGCCTCGTGGGTGGCACCAACACCTCCCACGGGACCAACGTAACTCGTAGGAACTGACCCCGCAGCCGCGGGTCTCCCGATTTGAGAGTACGACGCTAATTTGCTTATTTCTACACTTAGGCTTGAAAACATGGCGTTAGAGGGTGAAAACTCGAAACAGCCCCCGAACGGCCCCGTGGGAGGCACCAACACCTCCCACGGGACCAACGTAACTCGTAGGAACTGACCCCGCAGCCGCGGGTTTCCCGGTTTGAGAGTACGACGGTAATTTGCTTATTTCTACACTTAGGCTTGAAAACATGGCGTTAGAGGGTGAAAACTCGAAACAGCCCCCGAATGGCCTCGTGGGTGGCACCAACACCTCCCACGGGACCAACGTAACTCGTAGGAACTGACCCCGCAGCCGCGGGTGTCCCGGTTTGAGAGTACGATGGTAATTTGCTTATTTCTACACTTAGGCTTGAAAGCATGGCGTTAGAGGGTGAAAACTCGAAACAGCCCCCGAACGGCCCCGTGGGTGGCACCAACACCTCCCACGGGACCAACGTAACTCGTAGGAACTGACCCCGCAGCCGCGGGTGTCCCGGTTTGAGAGTACGATGGTAATTTGCTTATTTCTACACTTAGGCTTGAAAACATGGCGTTAGAGGGTGAAAACTCGAAACAGCCCCCGAACGGCCCCGTGGGTGGCACCAACACCTCCCACGGGACCAACGTAACTCGTTGGAACTGACCCCGCAGCCGCGGGTGTCCCGGTTTGAGAGTACGACGGTAATTTTCTTATTTCTACACTTAAGCTTGAAAACATGGCGTTAGACGGTGAAAACTCGAAACAGCCCCCGAAGGGCCCGTGGGTGGCACCAACACCTCCCACGGGACCAACGTAACTCGTAGGAACTGACCCCGCAGCCGCGGGTGTCCCGGTTTGAGAGTACGACGGTAATTTGCTTATTTCTACACTTAGGCTTGAAAACATGGCGTTAGAGGGTGAAAACTCGAAACAGCCCCCGAACGGCCCCGTGGGTGGCACCAACACCTCCCACGGGACCAACGTAACTCGTAGGAACTGACCCCGCAGCGGCGGGTGTCCCGGTTTGAGAGTATGACGGTAATTTGCTTATTTCTACACTTAGGCTTGAAAACATGGCGTTAGAGGGTGAAAACTCGAAACAGCCCCCGAACGGCCCCGTGGGTGGCACCAACACCTCCCACGGGACCAACGTAACTCGTAGGAACTGACCCCGCAGCCGCGGGTGTCCAGGTTTGAGAGTACGATGGTAATTTGCTTATTTCTACACTTAGGCTTGAAACACATGGCGTTAGAGGGTGAAAAATCGAAACAGCCCCCGAACGGCCCCGTGGGAGGCACCAACACCTCCCACGGGACCCACGTAACTCGTAGGAACTGACCCCGCAGCCGCGGGTGTCCCGGTTTGAGAGTATGACGGTAATTTGCTTATTTCTACACTTAGGCTTGAAAACATGGCGTTAGAGGGTGAAAACTCAAAACAGCCCCCGAACGGCCCCGTGGGTGGCACCAACACCTCCCACGGGACCAACGTAACTCGTAGGAACTGACCCCGCTGCCGCGGGTGTCCCGGTTTGAGAGTACGACGGTAATTTTCTTATTTCTACACTTAGGCTTGAAAACATGGCGTTAGAGGGTGAAAACTCGAAACAGCCCCCGAACGGCCCCGTGGGTGGCACCAACACCTCCCACGGGACCAACGTAACTCGTAGGAACTGACCCCGCAGCCGCGGGTGTCCCGGTTTGAGAGTATGACGGTAATTTGCTTATTTCTACACTTAGGCTTGAAAACATGGCGTTAGAGGGTGAAAACTCAAAACAGCCCCCGAACGGCCCCGTGGGAGGCACCAACACCTCCCACGGGACCAACGTAACTCGTAGGAACTGACCCCGCAGCCGCGGGTGTCCCGGTTTGAGAGTATGACGGTAATTTGCTTATTTCTACACTTAGGCTTGAAAACATGGCGTTAGAGGGTGAAAACTCGAAACAACCCCCGAACGGCCTCGTGGGTGGCACCAACACCTCCCACGGGACCAACTTAACTCGTAGGAACTGACCCCGCAGCCGCGGGTGTCCCGGTTTGAGAGTACGACGGTAATTTTCTTATTTCTACACTTAGGCTTGAAAACATGGCGTTAGAGGGTGAAAACTCGAAACAGCCCCCGAACGGCCCCGTGGGTGGCACCAACACCTCCCACGGGACCAACGTAACTCGTAGGAACTGACCCCGCAGCCGCGGGTGTCCCGGTTTGAGAGTACGATGGTAATTTGCTTATTTCTACACTTAGGCTTGAAAACATGGCGTTAGAGGGTAAAAACTCGAAACAACCCCCGAACGGCCCCGTGGGTGGCACCAACACCTCCCACGGGACCAACGTAACTCGAAGGAACTGAACCCGTAGCCGCGGGTCTCCCGGTTTGAGAGTACGACGCTAATTTGCTTATTTCTACACTTAGGCTTGAAAACATGGCGTTAGAGGGTGAAAACTCGAAACAGCCCCCGAACGGCCCCGTGGGAGGCACCAACACCTCCCACGGGACCAACGTAACTCGTAGGAACTGACCCCGCAGCCGCGGGTGTCCCGGTTTGTGAGTATGACGGTAATTTGCTTATTTCTACACTTAGGCTTGAAAACATGGCGTTAGAGGGTGAAAACTCGAAACATCCCCCGAACGGCCCCGTGGGTGGCACCAACACCTCCCACGGGACCAACGTAACTCGTAGGAACAGACCCCGCAGCCGCGGGTGTCCCGGTTTGAGAGTACGATGGTAATTTTCTTATTTCTACACTTAGGCTTGAAAAGATGGCGTTAGAGGGTGAAAACTCGAAACAGCCCCCGAACGGACCCGTGGGTGGCACCAACACCTCCCACGAGACCAACGTAACTCGTAGGAACTGACCCCGCAGCCGCGCGTGTCCCGGTTTGAGAGTACGACGGTAATTTTCTTATTTCTACACTTAAGCTTGAAAACATGGCGTTAGAGGGTGAAAACTCGAAACAGCCCCCGAACGGCCCAGTGGGTGGCACCAACACCTCCCACGGGACCAACGTAACTCGTAGGAACTGACCCCGCAGCCGCGGGTGTCCCGGTTTGAGAGTACGATGGTAATTTGCTTATTTCTACACTTAGGCTTGAAAACATGGCGTTAGAAGGTGAAAACTCGAAACAACCCCCGAACGGCCCCGTGAGTGGCACCAACACCTCCCACGGGACCAACGTAACTCGTAGGAACTGACCCCGCAGCCGCGGGTGTCCCGGTTTCAGAGTACGACGGTAATTTTCTTATTTCTACCCTTAGGTTTGAAAACATGGCGTTAGAGGGTGAAAACTCAAAACAGCCCCCGAACGGCCTCGTGGGTGGCACCTACACCTCCCACGGGACCAACTTAATTTGTAGGAACTGACCCCGCAGCCGCGGGTGTCCCGGTTTGAGAGTACGACGGTAATTTTCTTATTTCTACACTTAGGCTTGAAAATATGGCGTTAGAGGGTGAAAACTCGAAACAGCCCCCGAACGGCCCCGTGGGTGGCACCAACACCTCCCACGGGACCAACGTAACTCGTAGGAACTGACCCCGCAGTCGCGGGTGTCCCGGTTTGAGAGTACGACAGTAATTTGCTTATTTCTATACTTAGGCTTGAAAACATGGCGTTAGAGGGTGAAAACTCGAAACAGCCCCCGAACGGCCCCGTGGGTGGCACCAACACCTCCCACGGGACCAACGTAACTCGTAGGAACTGATCCCACAGCCGCGGGTGTCCCGGTTTGAGAGTACGACGGTTATTTGCTTATTTCTACACTTAGGCTTGAAAACATGGCGTTAGAGGGTGGAAAACTCAAAACAGCCCCCGAACGGCCCCGTGGGTGGCACCAACACCTCCCACGGGACCAACGTAACTCGTAGGAAATGACCCCGCAGCCGCGGGTCTCCCGGTTTGAGAGTACGACGCTAAGTTTGCTTATTTCTACACTTAGGCTTGAAAACATGGCGTTAGAGGGTGAAAACTCGAAACAGCCCCCGAACGGCCCCGTGGGTGGCACCAACACCTCCCACGGGACCAACGTAACTCGTAGGAAACTGACCCCGCAGTCGCGGGTGTCCCGGTTTGAGAGTACGACAGTAATTTGCTTATTTCTACACTTAGGCTTGAAAACATGGCGTTAGAGGGTGAAAACTCGAAACAGCCCCCGAACGGCCCCCGTGGGTGGCACCAACACCTCCCACGAGGGACCAACGTAACTCGTAGGAACTGATCCCACAGCCGCGGGTGTCCCGGTTTGAGAGTACGACGGTTATTTGCTTATTTCTACACTTAGGCGTGAAAACATGGCGTTAGAGGGTGAAAACTCAAAACAGCCCCCGAACGGCCCCGTGGGTGGCACCAACACCTCCCACGGGACCAACGTAACTCGTAGGAAATGACCCCGCAGCCGCGGGTCTCCCGGTTTGAGAGTACGACGCTAATTTGCTTATTTCTACACTTAGGCTTGAAAACATGGCGTTAGAGGGTGAAAACTCGAAACAGCCCCCGAACGGCCTCGTGGGAGGCACCAACACTTCACAGGGGACCAACGTAACTCGTAGGAACTGACCCCACAGCCGCGGGTGTCCAGGTTTGAGAGTACGATGGTAATTTGCTTATTTCTACACTTAGGCTGTAAAACATGGCGTTAGAGGGTGAAAACTCGAAACAGCCCCCGAACGGCCCCGTGGGTGGCACCGACACCTCCCACGGGACCAACGTAACTCGTAGGAACTGACCCCGCAGCCGCGGGTGTCCCGGTTTGAGAGTACGATGGTAATTTGCTTATTTCTACACTTAGGCTTGAAAACGTGGCGTTATAGGGTGAAAACTCGAAACAGCCCCGAACGGCCCCGTGGGTGGCACCAACAGCCTCCCACGGGACCAACGTAACTCGTAGGAACTGACCCCGCAGCCGCGGGTGTCCCGGTTTGAGAGTACGACGGTAATTTGCTTATTTCTACCCTTAGGTTTGAAAACATGGCGTTAGAGGGTGAAAACTCGAAACAGCCCCCGAACGGTCCCGTGGGTGGCACCAACACCTCCCACGGACCAACGTAACTCGTAGGAACTGACCCCACAGCCGCGGGTGTCCCGGTTTGAGAGTACGACGGTAATTTGCTTATTTCTACACTTAGGCTTGAAAACATGGCGTTAGAGGGTGAAAACTCGAAACGGCCCCCCGAACGGCCCCGTGGGTGGGCACCAACACCTCCCACGGGACCAACGTAACTCGTAGGACTGACCCCGCATCCGCGGGTGTCCCGGTTTGAGAGTACGACGGTAATTTGCTTATTTCTACACTTAGGCTTGAAAACATGGCGTTAGAGGGTGAAAACTCGAAACAGCCCCCGAACGGCCCCGTGGGTGGCACCAACACCTCCCACGGGACCAACGTAACTCGTAGGAACTGACCCCACAGCCGCGGGTGTCCCGGTTTGAGAGTACGACGGTAATTTGCTTATTTCTACACTTAGGCTTGAAAACATGGCGTTAGAGGGTGAAAACTCAAAACAGCCCCCGAACGGCCCCGTGGGTGGCACCAACACCTCCCACGGGACCAACGTAACTCGTAGGAACTGACCCCGCATCCGCGGGTGTCCCGGTTTGAGAGTACGACGGTAATTTGCTTATTTCTACACTTAGGCTTGAAAACATGGCGTTAGAGGGTGAAAACTCGAAACAGCCCCCGAACGGCCCCGTGGGTGGCACCAACACCTCCCACGGGACCAACGTAACTCGTAGGAACTGACCCCACAGCCGCGGGTGTCCCGGTTTGAGAGTACGACGGTAATTTGCTTATTTCTACACTTAGGCTTGAAAACATGGCGTTAGAGGGTGAAAACTCAAAACAGCCCCCGAACGGCCCCGTGGGTGGCACCAACACCTCCCACGGGACCAACGTAACTCGTAGGAACTGACCCCGCTGCCGCGGGTGTCCCGGTTTGAGAGTACGACGGTAATTTGCTTATTTCTACACTTAGGCTTGAAAACATGGCGTTAGAGGGTGAAAACTCGAAACAGCCCCCGAACGGCCCCGTGGGTGGTACCAACACCTCCCACGGGACCAACATAACTCGTAGGAACTGACCCCGCAGCCGCGGGTGTCCCGGTTTGAGAGTACGACGGTAATTTTCTTATTGCTACACTTAGGCTTGAAAACATGGCGTTAGAGGGTGAAAACTCGAAATCGCCCCCGAACGGCCCCATGGGTGGCACCAACACCTCCCACGGGACCAACGTAACTCGTAGGAACTGACCCCGCAGCCGCGGGTGTCCCGGTTTGAGAGTACGACTGTAATTTTCTTATTTCTACACTTAGGCTTAAAAAACATGGCGTTAGAGGGTGAAAACTCGAAACGACCCCGAACGGCCCCGTGGGTGGTACCAACACCTCCCACGGGACCAACGTAACTCGTAGGAACTGACCCCGCAGCCGCGGGTGTCTCGGTTTGAGAGTACGATGGTAATTTGCTTATTTCTACACTTAGGCTTGAAAACATGGCGTTAGAGGGTGAAAACTCGAAACAACCCCCGAACGGCCCCGTGGGTGGCACCAACACCTCCCACGGGACCAACGTAACTCGTAGGAACTGACCCCGCAGCCGCGGGTGTCCCGGTTTGAGAGTACGATGGTAATTTGCTTATTTCTACACTTAGGCTTGAAAACATGGCGTTAGAGGGTGAAAACTCGAAACAGCCCCCGGACGGCCCCGTGGGAGGCACCAACACCTCCCACGGGACCAACGTAACTCGTACGAACTGACCCCGCAGCCGCGGGTGTCCCGGTTTGAGAGTACGACGGTAATTTTCTTATTTCTACACTTAGGCTTGAAAACATGGCGTTAGAGGGTGAAAACTCGAAACAGCCCCCGAAGGGCCCCGTGGGTGGCACCAACACCTCCCACGGAACCAACGTAACTCGTAGGAACTGACCCCGCAGCCGCGGGTGTCCCGGTTTGAGAGTACGACGCTAATTTGCTTATTTCTACACTTAGGCTTGAAAACATGGCGTTAGAGGGTGAAAACTAAAAACAGCCCCCGAACGGGCCCGTGGGAGGCACCAACACCTCCCACGGGACCAACGTAACTCGTCGGAACTGACCCCGCAGCCGCGGGTGTCCCGGTTTGAGAGTATGACGGTAATTTGCTTATTTCTACACTTAGGCTTGAAAACATGGCTTAGAGGGTGAAAACTCGAAAGAGCCCCCGAACGGCCCCGTGGGTGGCACCAACACCTCCCACGGGACCAACGTAACTCGTAGGAACTGACCCCGCAGCCGCGGGTGTCCCGGTTTGAGAGTACGACGGTAATTTGCTTATTTCTACACTTAGGCTTGAAAACATGGCGTTAGAGGGTGAAAACTCGAAACAGCCCCCGAACGGCCCCGTGGGTGGCACCAACACCTCCCACGGGACCAACGTAACTCGTAGGAACTGACCCCGCAGCCGCGGGTGTCCCGGTTTGAGAGTACGACGGTAATTTGCTTATTTCTACACTTAGGCTTGAAAACATGGCGTTAGAGGGTGAAAACTCGAAACAGCCCCCGAATGGCCTCGTGGGTGGCACCAACACCTCCCACGGGACCAACGTAACTCGTAGGAACTGACCCCGCAGCCGCGGGTCTCCCGATTTGAGAGTACGACGCTAATTTGCTTATTTCTACACTTAGGCTTGAAAACATGGCGTTAGAGGGTGAAAACTCGAAACAGCCCCCGAACGGCCCCGTGGGAGGCACCAACACCTCCCACGGGACCAACGTAACTCGTAGGAACTGACCCCGCAGCCGCGGGTGTCCCGGTTTGAGAGTACGACGGTAATTTTCTTATTTCTACACTTAGGCTTGAAAACATGGCGTTAGAGGGTGAAAACTCGAAACAGTTCCCGAACGGCCCCGTGGGTGGCACCAACACCTCCCACGGGACCAACGTAACTCGTAGGAACTGACCCCGCAGCCGCGGGTGTCCCGATTTGAGAGTACGATTGTAATTTTCTTATTTCTACACTTAGGCTTGAAAACATGGCGTTAGAGGGTGAAAACTCGAAACAGCCCCCGAACGGCCCCGTGGGTGGCACCAACACCTCCCACGGGACCAACGTAACTCGTTGGAACTGACCCCGCAGCCGCGGGTGTCCCGGTTTGAGAGTACGACGGTAATTTTCTTATTTCTACACTTAAGCTTGAAAACATGGCGTTAGAGGGTGAAAACTCGAAACAGCCCCCGAACGGCCCAGTGGGTGGCACCAACACCTCCCACGGGACCAACGTAACTCGTAGGAACTGACCCCGCAGCCGCGGGTGTCCCGGTTTGAGAGTACGATGGTAATTTGCTTATTTCTACACTTAGGCTTGAAAACATGGCGTTAGAAGGTGAAAACTCGAAACAACCCCCGAACGGCCCCGTGAGTGGCACCAAGACCTCCCACGGGACCAACGTAACTCGTAGGAACGGACCCCGCAGCCGCGGGTGTCCCGGTTTGAGAGTACGACGGTAATTTGCTTATTTCTACCCTTAGGTTTGAAAACATGGCGTTAGAGGGTGAAAACTCAAAACAGCCCCCGAACGGCCTCGTGGGTGGCACCTACACCTCCCACGAGACCAACTTAATTTGTAGGAACTGACCCCGCAGCCGCGGGTGTCCCGGTTTGAGAGTACGACGGTAATTTTCTTATTTCTACCCTTAGGCTTGAAAACATGGCGTTAGAGGGTGAAAACTCGAAACAGCCCCCGAACGGCCCCGTGGGTGGCACCAACACCTTCCACAGAACCAACGTAAGTCGTAGGAACTGACCCCGCAGTCGCGGGTCTCCCGGTTTGAGAGTACGACAGTAATTTGCTTATTTCTACACTTAGGCTTGAAAACATGGCGTTAGAGGGTGAAAACTCGAAACAGCCCCCGAACGGCCCCGTGGGTGGCACCAACACCTCCCACGGGACCAACGTAACTCGTAGGAACTTACCCCACATCCGCGGGTGTCCCGGTTTGAGAGTACGACGGTAATTTGCTTATTTCTACACTTAGGCTTGAAAACATGGCGTTAGAGGGTGAAAACTCGAAACAACCCCCGAACGGCCTCGTGGGAGGCACCAACACCTCCCACGGGACCAACGTAACTCGTAGGAACTAACCCCGCAGCCGCGGGTGTCCCGGTTTGAGAGTATGACGGTAATTTGCTTATTTCTACACTTAGGCTTAAAAACATGGCGTTAGAGGGTGAAAACTCGAAACAGCCCCCGAATGGCCTCGTGGGTGGCACCAACACCTCCCACGGGACCAACGTAACTCGTAGGAACTGACCCCGCAGCCGCGGGTCTCCCGATTTGAGAGTACGACGCTAATTTGCTTATTTCTACACTTAGGCTTGAAAACATGGCGTTAGAGGGTGAAAACTCGAAACAGCCCCCGAACGGCCCCGTGGGAGGCACCAACACCTCCCACGGGACCAACGTAACTCGTAGGAACTGACCCCGCAGCCGCGGGTGTCCCGGTTTGAGAGTACGACGGTAATTTTCTTATTTCTACACTTAGGCTTGAAAACATGGCGTTAGAGGGTGAAAACTCGAAACAGTTCCCGAACGGCCCCGTGGGTGGCACCAACACCTCCCACGGGACCAACGTAACTCGTAGGAACTGACCCCGCAGCCGCGGGTGTCCCGATTTGAGAGTACGATTGTAATTTGCTTATTTCTACACTTAGGCTTGAAAACATGGCGTTAGAGGGTGAAAACTCGAAACAGCCCCCGAACGGCCCCGTGGGTGGCACCAACACCTCCCACGGGACCAACGTAACTCGTTGGAACTGACCCCGCAGCCGCGGGTGTCCCGGTTTGAGAGTACGACGGTAATTTTCTTATTTCTACACTTAAGCTTGAAAACATGGCGTTAGAGGGTGAAAACTCGAAACAGCCCCCGAACGGCCCAGTGGGTGGCACCAACACCTCCCACGGGACCAACGTAACTCGTAGGAACTGACCCCGCAGCCGCGGGTGTCCCGGTTTGAGAGTACGATGGTAATTTGCTTATTTCTACACTTAGGCTTGAAAACATGGCGTTAGAAGGTGAAAACTCGAAACAACCCCCGAACGGCCCCGTGAGTGGCACCAAGACCTCCCACGGGACCAACGTAACTCGTAGGAACGGACCCCGCAGCCGCGGGTGTCCCGGTTTGAGAGTACGACGGTAATTTGCTTATTTCTACCCTTAGGTTTGAAAACATGGCGTTAGAGGGTGAAAACTCAAAACAGCCCCCGAACGGCCTCGTGGGTGGCACCTACACCTCCCACGAGACCAACTTAATTTGTAGGAACTGACCCCGCAGCCGCGGGTGTCCCGGTTTGAGAGTACGACGGTAATTTTCTTATTTCTACCCTTAGGCTTGAAAACATGGCGTTAGAGGGTGAAAACTCGAAACAGCCCCCGAACGGCCCCGTGGGTGGCACCAACACCTTCCACAGAACCAACGTAAGTCGTAGGAACTGACCCCGCAGTCGCGGGTCTCCCGGTTTGAGAGTACGACAGTAATTTGCTTATTTCTACACTTAGGCTTGAAAACATGGCGTTAGAGGGTGAAAACTCGAAACAGCCCCCGAACGGCCCCGTGGGTGGCACCAACACCTCCCACGGGACCAACGTAACTCGTAGGAACTTACCCCACATCCGCGGGTGTCCCGGTTTGAGAGTACGATGGTAATTTGCTTATTTCTACACTTAGGCTTGAAAACATGGCGTTAGAGGGTGAAAACTCGAAACAGCCCCCGAACGGCCCCGTGGGTGGCACCAACACCTCCCACGGGACCAACGTAACTCGTAGGAACTGACCCCGCAGCCACGGGTGTCCCGGTTTGAGAGTACGACGGTAATTTGCTTATTTCTACACTTAGGCTTGAAAACATGGCGTTAGAGGGTGAAAACTCGAAACAGCCCCCGAACGGCCCCGTGGGTGGCACCAACACCTCCCACGGGACCAACGTAACTCGTAGGAACTGACCCCGCAGCCGCGGGTGTCCCAGTTTGAGAGTACGACGCTAATTTGCTTATTTCTACACTTAGGCTTGAAAACATGGCGTTAGAGGGTGAAAACTCGAAACAGCCCCCGGACGGCCCCGTGGGTGGAACCAACACCTCCCACGGGACCAACGTAACTCGTAGGAACTGACCCCGCAGCCGCGGGTGTCCCGGTTTGAGAGTACGACGGTAATTTTCTTATTTCTACACTTAGGCTTGAAAACATGGCGTTAGAGGGTGAAAACTCGAAACAGCCCCCGAACGGCCCCGTGGGTGGCACCAACACCTCCCACGGGACCAACGTAACTCGTAGGAACTGACCCCGCAGCCGCGGGTGTCCCGGTTTGAGAGTACGATGGTAATTTTCTTATTTCTACACTTAGGCTTGAAAACATGGCGTTAGAGGGTGAAAACTCGAAACAGCCCCCGAACGGGCCCGTGGGAGGCACCAACACCTCCCACAGGACCAACGTAACTCGTAGGAACTGACCTCGCAGCCGCGGGTGTCCCGGTTTGAGAGTATGACGGTAATTTGCTTATTTCTACACTTAGGCTTGAAAACATGGCTTAGAGGGTGAAAACTCGAAAGAGCCCCCGAACGGCCCCGTGGGTGGAACCAACACCTCCCACGGGACCAACGTAACTCGTAGGAACTGACCCCGCAGCCTCGGGTGTCCCGGTTTGAGAGTACGACGGTAATTTTCTTATTTCTACACTTAGGCTTGAAAACATGGCGTTAGAGGGCGAAAACTCGAAACAGCCCCCGAATGGCCCCGTGGGTGGCACCAACACCTCCCACGGAACCAACGTAACTCGTAGGAACTGACCCCGCAGCCGCGGGTGTCCCGGTTTGAGAGTACGACGCTAATTTGCTTATTTCTACACTTAAGCTTGAAAACATGGCGTTAGAGGGTGAAACGTCGAAATAGCCCCCAAACGGCCCAGTGGGTGGCACCAACACCTCCCACGGGACCAACGTAACTCGTAGGAACTGACCCCGCAGCCGCGGGTGTCCCGGTTTGAGAGTACGATGGTAATTTGCTTATTTCTACACTTAGGCTTGAAAACATGGCGTTAGAAGGTGAAAACTCGAAACAACCCCCGAACGGCACCGTGAGTGGCACCAAGACCTCCCACGGGACCAACGTAACTCGTAGGAACTGACCCCGCAGCCGCGGGTGTCCCGGTTTGAGAGTACGACGGTAATTTGCTTATTTCTACCCTTAGGTTTGAAAACATGGCGTTAGAGGGTGAAAACTCAAAACAGCCCCCGAACGGCCTCGTGGGTGGCACCTACACCTCCCACGAGACCAACTTAATTTGTAGGAACTGACCCCGCAGCCGCGGGTGTCCCGGTTTGAGAGTACAACGGTAATTTTCTTATTTCTACCCTTAGGCTTGAAAACATGGCGTTAGAGGGTGAAAACTCGAAACAGCCCCCGAACGGCCCCGTGGGTGGCACCAACACCTCCCACGGGACCAACGTAAGTCGTAGGAACTGACCCCGCAGTCGCGGGTGTCCCGGTTTGAGAGTACGACAGTAATTTACTTATTTCTACACTTAGGCTTGAAAACATGGCGTTAGAGGGTGAAAACTCGAAACAGCCCCCGAACGGCCCCGTGGGTGGCACCAACACCTCCCACGGGACCAACGTAACTCGTAGATACTGACCCCGCAGCCGCGGGTGTCCCGGTTTGAGAGTACGATGGTAATTTGCTTATTTCTACACTTAGGCTTGAAAACATGGCGTTAGAGGGTGAAAACTCGAAACAGCCACCGAATGGCCCCGTGGGTGGCACCAACACCTCCCACGGGACCAACGTAACTCGTAGGAACAGACCCCGCAGCCGCGGGTGTCCCGGTTTGAGAGTACGACGGTAATTTTCTTATTTCTACACTTAGGCTTGAAAACATGGCGTTAGAGGGTGAAAACTCGAAACAGCCCCCGAACGGCCCCGTGGGTGGAACCAACACCTCCCACGGGACCAACGTAACTCGTAGGAACTGACCCCGCAGCCGCGGGTGTCCCGGTTTGAGAGTACGACGGTAATTTGCTTATTCCTACACTTAGGCTTGAAAACATGGCGTTAGAGGGTGAAAAGTCGAAACAGCCACCGAATGGCCCCGTGGGTGGCACCAACACCTCCCACGGGACCAACGTAACTCGTAGGAACTGACCCCGCAGCCGCGGGTGTCCCGGTTTGAGAGTACGATGGTAATTTGCTTATTTCTACACTTAGGCTTGAAAACATGGCGTTAGAGGGTGAAAACTCGAAACAGCCCCCGAACGGCCCCGTGGGTGGCACCAACACCTCCCACGGGACCAACGTAACTCGTAGGAACTGACCCCGCAGCCGCGGGTGTCCCGGTTTGAGAGTACGACTGTAATTTTCTTATTTCTACACTTAGGCTTGAAAACATGGCGTTAGAGGGTGAAAACTCGAAACAGCCCCCGAATGGCCCCGTGGGTGGCACCAACACCTCCCACGGAACCAACGTAACTCGTAGGAACTGACCCCGCAGCCGCGGGTGTACCGGTTTGAGAGTACGACGGTAATTTGCTTATTTCTACACTTAGGCTTGAAAACATGGCGTTAGAGGGTGAAAACTCGAAACAGCCCCCGAACGGCCCCGTGGGTGGCACCAACACCTCCCACGGGACCAACGTAACTCGTAGGAACTGACCCCGAAGCCGCGGGTGTCCCGGTTTGAGAGTATGACGGTAATTTGCTTATTTCTACACTTAGGCTTGAAAACATGGCGTTAGAGGGTGAAAACTCGAAACAGCCCCCGAACGGCCCCGTGGGTAGCACCAACACCTCCCACGGGACCAACGTAACTCGTAGGAACTGACCCCGAAGCCGCGGGTGTCCCGGTTTGAGAGTACGACGGTAATTTGCTTATTTCTACACTTAGGCTTGAAAACATGGCGTTAGAGGGTGAAAACTCGAAACTGCACCCGAACGGCCCCGTGGGTGGCACCAACACCTCCCACGGGACCAACGTAACTCGTAAGAACTGACCCCGCAGCCGCGGGTGTCCCGGTTTGAGAGTACGACGGTAATTTGCTTATTTCTACACTTAGGCTTTAAAACATGGCGTTAGAGGGTGAAAACTCGAAACAGCCCCCGAATGGCCCCGTGGGTGGCACAAACACCTCCCACGGGACCAACGTAACTCGTAGGAACTGTCCCCGCAGCCGCGGGTCTCCCGATTTGAGAGTACGACGCTAATTTGCTTATTTCTACACTTAGGCTTGAAAACATGGCGTTAGAGGGTGAAAACTCGAAACAGCCCTCGAACGGCCCCGTGGGAGGCACCAACACCTCCCACGGGACCAACGTAACTCGTAGGAACTAACCCCGCAGCCGCGGGTGTCCCGGTTTGAGAGTATGACGGTAATTTGCTTATTTCTACACTTAGGCTTAAAAACATGGCGTTAGAGGGTGAAAACTCGAAACAGCCCCCGAACGGCCCCGTGGGTGGCACCAACACCTCCCACGGGACCAACGTAACTCGTAGGAACTGACCCCGCAGCCGCGGGTGTCCCGATTTGGGAGTACGATGGTAATTTGCTTATTTCTACACTTAGGCTTGAAAACATGGCGTTAGAGGTTGAAAACTCGAAACAGCCCCCGAACGGCCCCGTGGGTGGCACCAACACCTCCCGCGGGACCAACGTAACTCGTTGGAACTGACCCCGCAGCCGCGGGTGTCCCGGTTTGAGAGTACGACGGTAATTTTCTTATTTCTACACTTAAGCTTGAAAACATGGCGTTAGAGGGTGAAAACTCGAAACAGCCCCCGAACGGCCCAGTGGGTGGCACCAACACCTCCCACGGGACCAACGTAACTCGTAGGAACTGACCCCGCAGTCGCGGGTGTCCCGGTTTGAGAGTACGATGGAAATTTGCTTATTTCTACACTTAGGCTTGAAAACATGGCTTTAGAAGGTGAAAACTCGAAACAACCCCCGAACGGCCCCGTGAGTGGCACCAAGACCTCCCACGGGACCAACGTAACTCGTAGGAACTGACCCCGCAGCCGCGGGTGTCCCGGTTTGAGAGTACGACGGTAATTTGCTTAGTTCTACCCTTAGGTTTGAAAACATGGCGTTAGAGGGTGAAAACTCGAAACAGCCCCCGAACGGCCCCGTGGGTGGCACCAACACCTCCCACGGGACCAACGTAACTCGTAGGAACTGACCCCGTAGCCGCGGGTCTCCCGATTTGGAAGTACGACGCTAATTTGCTTATTTCTACACTTAGGCTTGAAAACATGGCGTTAGAGGGTGAAAACTCGAAACAGCCCCCGAACGGCCCCGTGGGTGGCACCAACACCTCCCACGGGACCAACGTAACTCGTAGGAACTGACCCCGCAGCCGCGGGTGTCCCGGTTTGAGAGTATGACGGTAATTTGCTTATTTATACACTTAGGCTTGAAAACATGGCGTTAGAGGGTGAAAACTCGAAACAGCCCCCGAACGGCCCCGTGGGTGGCACCAACACCTCCCACGGGACCAACGTAACTCGTAGGAATGGACCCCGCAGCCGCGGGTGTCCCGGTTTGAGAGTACGATGGTAATTTGCTTATTTCTACACTTAGGCTTGAAAACGTGGCGTTAGAGGGTGAAAACTCGAAACAGCCCCCGAACGGCCCCGTGGGTGGCACCAACACCTCCCACGGGACAACGTAACTCGTAGGAACTGACCCCGCAGCCGCGGGTGTCCCGGTTTGAGAGTACGACGGTAATTTGCTTATTTCTACACTTAGGCTTGAAAACATGGCGTTAGAGGGTGAAAACTCGAAACAGCCCCCGAACGGCCCCGTGGGAGGCACCAACACCTCCCACGGTACCAACGTAACTCGTAGGAACTGACCCGACAGCCGCGGGTGTCCCGGTTTGAGAGTATGACGGTAATTTGCTTATTTCTACACTTAGGCTTGAAAACATGGCGTTAGAGGGTGAAAACTCGAAACATCCCCCGAACGGCCCCGTGGGTGGCACCAACACCTCCCACGGGACCAACGTAACTCGTAGGAACTGACCCCGCAGCCGCGGGTGTCCCGGTTTGAGAGCACGATGGTAATTTTCTTATTTCTACACTTAGGCTTGAAAACATGGCGTCAGAGGGTGAAAACTCGAAACAGCCCCCGAACGGCCCCGTGGGTGGCACCAACACCTCCCACAGGACCAACGTAACTCGTAGGAACTGACCCCGCAGCCGCGGGTGTCCCGGTTTGAGAGGACGACGGTAATTTTCTTATTTCTACACTTAAGCTTGAAAACATGGCGTTAGAGGGTGAAAACTCGAAACAGCCCCCGAACGACCCAGTGGGTGGCACCAACACCTCCCACGGGACCAACGTAACTCGTAGGAACTGACCCCGCAGCCGCGGGTGTCCCGGTTTGAGAGTACGATGGTAATTTGCTTATTTCTACACTTAGGTTTGAAAACATGGCGTTAGAAGGTGAAAACTAGAAACAACCCCCGAACGGCCTCGTGAGTGGCACCAACACCTCCCACGGGACCAACGTAACTCGTAGGAACTGACCCCGCAGCCGCGGGTGTCCCGGTTTCAGAGTACGACGGTAATTTTCTTATTTCTACCCTTAGGTTTGAAAACATGGCGTTAGAGAGCGAAAACTCAAAACAGCCCCCGAACGGCCTCGTGGGTGGCACCTACACCTCCCACGGGACCAACATAATTTTTAGGAACTGACCCCGCAGCCGCGGGTGTCCCGGTTTGAGAGTACGACGGTAATTTTCTTATTTCTACACTTAGGCTTGAAAATATGGCGTTAGAGGGTGAAAACTCGAAACAGCCCCCGAACGGCCCCGTGGGTGGCACCAACACCTCCCACGGGACCAACGTAACTCGTAGGAACTGACCCCCACAGCCGCGGGTGTCCCGGTTTGAGAGTACGACGGTAATTTGCTTATTTCTACACTTAGGCTTGAAAACATGGCGTTAGAGGGTGAAAACTCAAAACAGCCCCCGAACGGCCCCGTGGGTGGCACCAACACCT
Organism: Sambucus nigra; assembly: GCA_949130495.1. Lineage (NCBI taxonomy): Eukaryota > Viridiplantae > Streptophyta > Magnoliopsida > Dipsacales > Adoxaceae > Sambucus > Sambucus nigra. The sequence continues at coordinate 119,088,251 of OX422213.1, forward strand.
CCCACGGGACCAACGTAACTCGTAGGAACTGACCCCACAGCCGCGGGTGTCCCGGTTTGAGAGTACGACGGTAATTTGCTTATTTCTACACTTAGGCGTGAAAACAGGGCGTTAGAGGGTGAAAACTCAAAACAGCCCCCGAACGGCCCCGTGGGTGGCACCAACACCTCCCACGGGACCAACGTAACTCGTAGGAACTGACCCCGCAGCCGCGGGTCTCCCGGTTTGAGAGTACGACGCTAATTTGCTTATTTCTACACTTAGGCTTGAAAACATGGCGTTAGAGGGTGAAAACTCGAAACAGCCCCCGAACGGCCCCGTGGGAGGCACCAACACTTCCCACGGGACCAACGTAACTCGTAGGAACTGACCCCGCAGCCGCGGGTGTCCAGGTTTGAGAGTACGATGGTAATTTGCTTATTTCTACACTTAGGCTTGAAAACATGGCGTTAGAGGGTGAAAACTCGAAACAGCCCCCGAACGGCCCCGTGGGTGGCACCGACACCTCCCACGGGACCAACGTAACTCGTAGGAACTGACCCCGCAGCCGCGGGTGTCCCGGTTTGAGAGTACGATGGTAATTTGCTTATTTCTACACTTAGGCTTGAAAACGTGGCGTTATAGGGTGAAAACTCGAAACAGCCCCCGAACGGCCCCGTGGGTGGCACCAACACTTCCCACGGGACCAACGTAACTCGTAGGAACTGACCCCGCAGCCGCGGGTGTCCCGGTTTGAGAGTACGACGGTAATTTGCTTATTTCTACCCTTAGGTTTGAAAACATGGCGTTAGAGGGTGAAAACTCATAACAGCCCCCGAACGGCCTCGTGGGTGGCACCAACACCTACCACGGGACCAACTTAACTCGTAGGAACTGACCCCGCAGCCGCGGGTGTCCCGGTTTGAGAGTACGACGGTAATTTTCTTATTTCTACACTTAGGCTTGAAAACATGGCGTTAGAGGGTGAAAACTCGAAACAGCCCCCGAACGGCCCCGTGGGTGGCACCAACACCTCCCACGGGACCTACGTAACTCGTAGGAACTGACCCCGCAGCCGCGGGTGTCCCCGTTTGAGAGTACGACGGTAATTTGCTTATTTCTACACTTAGGCTTGAAAACATGGCGTTAGAGGGTGAAAACTCGAAACAGCCCCCGAACGGGCCCCGTGGGTGGCACCAACACCTCCCACGGGACCAACGTAACTCGTAGGAACTGACCCCCAGCCGCGGGTGTCCCGGTTTGAGAGTACGACGGTAATTTGCTTATTTCTACACTTAGGCTTGAAAACATGGCGTTAGAGGGTGAAAACTCAAAACAGCCCCCGAACGGCCCCGTGGGTGGCACCAACACCTCCCACGGGACCAACGTAACTCGTAGGAACTGACCCCGCAGCCGCGGGTGTCCAGGTTTGAGAGTACGATGGTAATTTGCTTATTTCTACACTTAGGCTTGAAACACATGGCGTTAGAGGGTGAAAACTCGAAACAGCTCCCGAACGGCCCGTGGGAGGCACCAACACCTCCCACGGACCAACGTAACTCGTAGGAACTGACCCCGCAGCCGCGGGTGTCCCGGTTTGAGAGTATGACGGTAATTTGCTTATTTCTACACTTAGGCTTGAAAACATGGCGTTAGAGGGTGAAAACTCAAAACAGCCCCCGAACGGCCCCGTGGGTGGCACCAACACCTCCCACGGGACCAACGTAACTCGTAGGAACTGACCCCGCTGCCGCGGGTGTCCGGTTTGAGAGTACGACGGTAATTTTCTTATTTCTACACTTAGGCTTGAAAACATGGCGTTAGAGGGTGGAAAAACTCGAAACAGCCCCCGAACGGCCCCCGTGGGTGGCACAAACACCTCCCACGGGACCAACGTAACTCGTAGGAATTGACCCCGCAGCCGCGGGTGTCCCGGTTTGAGAGTATGACGGTAATTTGCTTATTTCTACACTTAGGTTTGAAAACATGGCGTTAGAGGGTGAAAACTCGAAACAGCTCCCGAACGGCCCCGTGGGAGGCACCAACACCTCCCACGGGACCAACGTAACTCGTAGGAACTGACCCCGCAGCCGCGGGTGTCCCGGTTTGAGAGTATGACGGTAATTTGCTTATTTCTACACTTAGGCTTGAAAAACATGGCGTTAGAGGGTGAAAACTCGAAACAACCCCCGAACGGCCTCGTGGGTGGCACCAACACCTCCCACGGGACCAACATAACTCGTAGGAACTGACCCCGCAGCCGCGGGTGTCCCGGTTTGAGAGTACGACGGTAATTTTCTTATTTCTACACTTAGGCTTGAAAACATGGCGTTAGAGGGTTGAAAACTCGAACAGCCCCCGAACGACCCCGTGGGTGGCACCAACACCTCCCACGGGACCACGTAACTCGTAGGAACTGACCCCGCAGGCCGCGGGTGTCCCGGTTTGAGAGTACGATGGTAATTGCTTATTTCTACACTTAGGCTTGAAAACATGGCGTTAGAGGGTGAAAACTCGAAACCTGCCCCGAACGGCCCCGTGGGTGGCACCAACACCTCCCGGTTTGAGAGTACGACGGTAATTTGCTTATTCCTACACTTAGGCTTGAAACATGGCGTTAGAGGGTGAAAACTCGAAACAGCCACCGAATGGCCCCGTGGGTGGCACCAAACACCTCCCACGGGACCAACGTAACTCGTAGGAACTGACCCCGCAGCCGCGGGTGTCCCCGGTTTGAGAGTACGATGGTAATTTGCTTATTTCTACACTTAGCTTGAAAACATGGCGTTAGAGGGTGAAAACTCGAAACAGCCCCCGAACGGCCCCCGTGGGTGGCACCAACACCTCCCACGGGACCAACGTAACTCGTAGGAACTGACCCCGCAGCCGCGGGTGTCCGGTTTGAGAGTACGACTGTAATTTTCTTATTTCTACACTTAGGCTTGAAAACATGGCGTTAGAGGGTGAAAACTCGAAACAGCCCCCGAATGGCCCCGTGGGTGGCACCAACACCTCCCACGGAACCAACGTAACTCGTAGGAACTGACCCCGCAGCCGCGGGT